>JAJJWW010012027.1:0-536255 GCA_023531295.1 Papaver armeniacum | reverse complement strand
GTTAAGGGGTGACTCAAATTGCGAAGGAAGGACAATAATAGTTAAGGGAGGTCAAAGAGGTGTCCCTTATCCAAAAAGAAGGAGTGAACTTCGGCCGTACCCAAGCCCATGTCTAATCCACCCATACCTAACCTAAGCCCATCCATCCATACCTGCTCCATACCCTAACCATACCCGGATCCAAACCGAAACCGATCGCGACTTTCCATACCCCAAACCTAAACTCTGAGAAATTCATTTCAATCGATTTTTCGAGCCTGAATTTTGGTCAACTTTGAAACCGAAAATCGAGATACATACTAGCGTAGAGAGGCTGGTTGAAGAAATCAAAGAGATGAGCAGCGAAAAGAGAGAAGAAATCAGGACATTGAATGTTAAAAATTTGTCATCCGAAATTCGATTGAGATGCGGTCAAGACTTGAGAAATCGAAAGGGGATCTCGGTGGCCGAATTGATGAAGATCGAAATGAAATAGGGGTTTGTTGATGATGGGATTTAATGAAGAATAGAAGATTAAATGCAGTCATTGTTGAATTAACGGAGAAGTAGATCGGGCATTGTTGTTGGGTCTGAGGGAATCGAGAGAGATCGAAACCCAGGGATGTCGTTGTTGGTGGTTGTCTTTGTTGAAGATGGCTCTGGGAGCTAGCTCTTTGCTATTGAGATTGAGGAGCGGTGATGATGATAATCTGATCATGGATGTGAAGAACAGAGATGGGTTTCTTTGGTGGTGGATTGAAGGAATTGATAGAGATTGTGAGTGGGTTTTGATATTGAGTTGATTGAGAAGCGGCCTGTTGGTAGTGAAATTAAGCATTATGATTAGAGATGAAGAGAAACGGGTGTTGGTGGTTTTAGTAGTGCTTGAATTGGCGAGGCCTGGGGATGATGTTGCTGTTTGAAGTGAACTCGAGTGGATAGTAGAAGTTGATGAATGGTATCTTTTGTCTAGATTGTGCAAGGCCGTTGCGGGTGGAGTTGCGGTCGCGATGTTATCATGGAGTGATTGGAAGCAACAGAGAGTTCTTGTGGTGATTGATTAAGGGAAGATGCAAGTGGTCTCGAGGCCGCTATTGATGAAGCTGTGGAATGCAAATGAATGTTAGGCTTATTCTGGGAAAGGCTGGAATGGAGTTTGTTGAAGGAAATGGCGACATCCGGGTGTTAATATTGTTGATGGTGAAACTTCGAGTGCGGTGCGATATTGCGGAAGGAGACGACCTGGTGCAGTTCTGAAGTGTGAACTAGTGGTTTAAATATGGATGGTGAGTGAAATGGATGATGTAACAAATGATCGGAGGCCCGAGTTGAAATCGGGATTTGTGGATGTTGGGTTGCACTAGAATTGCGAGTTAAAGGTGTTGGAATCAATTGGGATGAAGTCAAGCTGTGTGTAATGAGGCCATGGAAGATTGTGTTGCGCTGAAATGAGAACAGCGTCTCAATGGAGTGTAATGGGTGGCGTGAATGAAGGTTACGAGATAGGATATTGCAAGAAGATGGTGCAACATACGGGGCCATCATGGTTTGGATTTTCCCGAGGTGAAGTGCAATGATGGTGCGGCCTGAGAAGACAAGCCGGTCTGAAAAGCCTAGGCCATTCGGCCCGTACCGGTACGGTAATGATGATCCGACATCGGCTTCGACCACTCGGACGATAAGCCGAGTAAGCCAACGAGTTAGAAAAGCGGATTCGGTGGTGACTCGCCATAAAGCAGCTTCCACCCGGCCGTGACTAACCTTGGTGACGGTTGATCAGTTTGACCGTTAGTCCTAACGGTGGGTAGCCAAGAATATTCCGTCGAATATTCCACGACGGAGAAATTTTCGGGTGGCCGGCGGTGACGGATTCCTCAAATCACCCGCCACAATCCCGATTCCGTGACAAAAATTCGAAATTTCTATGGACTTCTCATGGGTGTGAAGACTTGGACTAGGAATTGGATGGAGAATTTGGCTCAAATTTGGAAAGAGAAGATGAAGAGTTGAGAAAGACTTGAATTTGGAAGTTGAATTGCTAAAGGAAAGGATTCTAATCCTTGGAAGAGTTGGAGAATATTGAAGCCTATAAATAGAGAAGTTTCTACATCTTTTACACACTCTCTACACACAACACTTGTGTTTTTGATAGCTTTTGAAAATTCTTCTTTTTAATTATTTGTGTGAACTCTTGAAAATTCTCCTTTTAATTATTATTTGTGTGAATTTCAAAAACATGAGTAGCTAATTTTCTTATTGATTGAGGATGGAATTCCTAGTTAACTTAACATATGATTTAAGTTTTGTTTTCAATTCTATCTTGAGGTTTTTCACATAATTATCGTTTGTTTTTACTAATAGGAATGATCTTAATGACATTCATGATTGATTGATAGATTGTTTGGGTGGCCAACTAAATTGATTTGTTAATTTAATCTAAAGCTAGTGAAAGTTAGGAGATAAGTAATCGTTTCTTGACTTTTTACATAAGTAGCAAACACGAGACCTTGCGGAGGGATTCCTAGAGCAATTGTGTGTGAAAACAACGTTAGCAAGTAGACCTTGATCTAAAAGTCCAACTACTAATATTGACCTAATAAGTTCATAAATCTTAATGCATTTATTTAAATTACATCTAGAGTGATCTACTACTATGGTGGTTTGGTAAATAGAATCCTGTAATTCGAGAACTTCCGTATCCCAGATACAAGGGATTTAGGGGTTTAGCGATCTCTGCCGCTTTACCTACGGTTGGTGATAATCATGACTAATAACAAGTAGAAAAAGAACATAACTCGATTCATTGTTTTGCAACGAAGAAGGATTCCTTGATCTTGTCTCTCTTATTGCTTTCAACTTTATCTTTTTAATTGCTTTGTTTATTTTCTTTTCGTTTTACACCCCCTTTCGTGACTATTTTTACAACTAGAATCTTGCTCCTCGTGGGAACGAACTGACTTCCATTATATTATTTTTAATTGAGTGGAAAATTAATTAATTTGATTGCACCTACGACACGCATCAACTTAACACTCGCTTTCTTGTGCTAAAAGCAGATTCAGAGGCAACAGAAGACACAAGAATGGCTAGTATGTCCTTAGACATATGTGCAAGTATCTTATACTTATTCTTGTTGGTCTTCCACGAGACACAATAAGTCAAACTCCTCATCATCACCATCTTCTCCTTCACCTTATTCAAACTTGTCTATGAAATATCTATCCAACTCTGTTTTGCCCACATCATCATCCGGGTTGCTCTTGAACCTCTTACTCCTTGACATCAACTCTTTCATGACTTTTCCTCCGCCTGGTTTACTCACTCGTTTGGCTTGTCCCTACATAGAAGTACTTGACTCCTCCTCATGAACTGAATACACATCCTTATATTATTCAAATAGAATCTTAAAATCCAATAACACACTCTTCAAATAGATTCAACCTTTGAAGACTTCTTCCCATACAAACACTCAAAGAGCAAATTCTAGTCATTTTCTTTCTCTCTAGGATCCAACAACATGGCAAAAAAAAAGTTGTAGAGTTCATCTTTGCATAATCACCCCAATATTTGTTATACTTCTAAACATTTTGGCGGCCATAGTTACTTGATAAAAGGATCTTCATCTACATTATCTCAAACTCAACTAGTTGTTCATAAATGAGAACTAATTGCCATAAGAAAGTGTGTGTTGTTACCTTAGTTGAAATGAAAATGCAACAGTGGCATCAAAAGAATACCTTCAAACATTTCACAAGGCCTCCGGCAAAGATACAATCCTCTTGACATGGAGCAGGTTTCTTCACTATTGCCTTCTTCTTCTTCTTTGTGCCTTCTTCTTTCCTTTCACATCAACTTATTCTTCTTCTTCTTCTTCATCTTATTTTTCTTCTTCACTAAAAACTTCTTCTTCTTCCCCAACATTAACATCAATATCAAAATCATTAACATTAGGTAAATCTTTCTCATTATCTTTTGGAAATAAAACAACTTCTGATATTCCCTATCATACCTTTCTAACCTAGTAAAAGCTCTTTCATACACTTCTGCAGCCTCTAGCATCAAGAATGTGATGTTCCATCTAGTCTTTGTTAGAGGATTGCTCAGTCGAACTCGCACGCGTTGCTATCTCAAGCATGTTTTTCAATGTTAGTGATCAAAACTATAAGTCTTGATTTCTAGTCTACTATAGCTAAGGTCTCGGACTAGGATAGAAAGTGTAGTTGAGCTCAAGAACTCCATGGCAATCATCATACAAGACGAAGGACTACTCAACCGGTGGAACTTCATCGACTAAAAGGTATGTGGAGACTTGAACTTATCTATCACTCAAAAAGTCTATTTATCTACTATCTTGAGACAAAAGTCGTTTTGTTATATAGACTAAGATTATACACATTTAATATTTCGAGCCGAGATTATCTCGCCTATCTATTTCTCGAAATATGTGTTGGTAAGCTTTAAACTTTATCCGAATTCATCTTTACCTAGTGACGAAATTCATGTTATGAACTGGAATTTGTAACCTTGAAATTTCTTTAAGATTGATCTCCTTGGTGTATGAATCACCGTCGGATAATAGCATGATATTATAAAAAGGATTTTTGTGTCCTCGGTCTTCAATAACCTTGAGCCCTTCTTGAGTCCTTCTACAATATTTGTCCCACCACCAAGAACCAAAGAATTCCGACACATGTAGTGCATGTTTGTTTACCGGGATCGATCCACGGGAGAAGGGGGAAGGCGATGAGCATTATATGAAAACCTAATAACGAGACAATGCAGCCGGAAGGACCGAGGTTCTCAATCACAAACCCCATGGCCGCCTTTAACAATCGAATTTTGTACTGTCATCTTTTTATACTTATATCGAAACCGTAGCGAGGTCAATTGGTGCACGACAAGTTATATCGCTATTAACTTGATATCTCAAGAACATTAGATTTGAGATTGACGAGTATATGGAAGTTGTCTTCACAATCGCCCGTAACGCAGTGGGAATTCAAGTGTGTGCTTTGATATCTACGGACGATAATAGAAATGTTATTAGAGGAAAAGCGGATTGGAAATCTAAGGGATCATCATCATTGAAGACAAGTGGCTCAAGATGGAACTTGTGATGTAATGACCAGAGTATTGATTCTTCGTTTAGAATACGTGACCGTATGGGGATGGTGTGAGTCCACCGATTGGATTTGAAAGCGAGGGCCAAGGAAGGAATATGCTTCCATTGAGCATTACAAGTTGGGCAAGTCGGCTTCCAAGCTTCACATATGAAGTGATGCAATTGAAATGAAAGGAATGTGAGCACTCTGCCGGAGAAGGGCATTACCATCTCCAACTATCAAGGCATCATTACATAAAGTACAAATCATCTGTCAAATAAAAAACAAAAACGCACAATTAGCCATTAGAAAACTTATATGAAGAATAAATAACTAAGCAACACAATTAGTAAATATTTTTTATTTTTTATTTTTTATTTTTTTGATCGAGAAAATGAGATTATATTAGAGAAATAAGAATTGTTTACAAACCAAACCTGAAAAGAAAATTACAAGGGGATACATCTTTACCTAGTGACGAAAGTCATGTTATGTTTCAATCACGTTGAAAATTGCTCTGACGAAAAATGGTTTGTGAATAACAACTATATAACGTCCTCTGAGAATGTTTCAATGATTGAAATGAGAGTTTAGATTACATAACCATGGTAGGATATAAGCATTGTTGTGGAAACACATATATGTATAAGTCCTTATTCCTTGAACCAAAGTTTTCGAACTTTGTTGATCAAGAGAACCGGAATGGTGGCGTGAGCCAAGTCCACGAACTGGAGGAAGTTCTCGACCCGAGAATTTCTGCTGGAGTTTGTGAACTCCTTCCGTGAACTTAAGTCCGCGAACTTGAGTTGGTTATATCTAAAAACGATTGTTCTTGAACTCATGTAAATAAACTAAGGAATGCTTTTGCAAACCGTGGATATAAAGTTCATGAACCGATTCGAGTGAATCAAATCATTTTTGTTTTTGATTGTGTCTTGTGTAGTTACATAAAGATCTAGCAATTAAACAACTCTCTAACTAGTTCATTTGAGTCATTTGGACTAGTTATGGTGAAGAAGAATATTGTTGATATGAAATTGCTCATATGGCTAACCTTTGGTTAACTATTGTTGAACCAACAAATGTACATGTTTGGGTACGGTTACACAAGCCTAGAAACGTACATTTCATGTGTGTATAACAAGCTAAGTTTTTGATCTAACGGTTGAGAAATATTAGCTTGAATCTAAAATGAGTTTTCATCTAACGGTGAATATTGAATGCTTTGTTACCAAGATAACATTGATTGCAAACCACATTTGAAAGACTATATAAGGGAGAACTCTAGCAACTGGGAAACCTAATCCCAACACCTTACGTGTGATACTAGTTGTATAAGCTAGAGTCGATTCTCCTTTAACCTTGGGTTTTCTTCTATAAACCAGGTTAACGACTTAAAGACTTCAATGGGATTGTGAAGTCGACCGATACTACTTTATCGTAGTTGTGTGATCTCATCTGCCGTTTTCTATCGCATTTGTGTACAATTGTAATAATTGGCTTGAGATTTTTATCTCCCGATAGGCAAGATAAAAATAAGTCACAAACATCTTCGTCTCATCGTTTGTGATTTCGTAATACATTTTTATTTTGCGTCGATTAAGATTATTGTGAGGTGATCGATAATACTAGGTTGTTCTTTGAGAATATAAGTCCGGGTTATCGATTGGTTCCTGTTTGCCTTGATTTATCAAAAGACGGAACAAAACTTCGTAGGTATATTCGTGGGAGACGGATTTATCTATTACCGTAGACTTTTCTATGTGATATGATTTGTTTTTATTAAAGTCTTCGACTTTGGGTCGTAGCAACTCTTAGTTGTGGGTGAGATCATCTAAGTGAATCAAGTACATAACATCCTCAGGGATCAAAGACGTAGGAGCATAACTGTACCTTGGATCGGTGTGAGATTGGTTGGGGTTCAACTACATGTCCGGGCCAAGTTAATTTGAAGTAGGCTAGTGTCTGTAGCGGCTTAGTACAGTGTATGTTCAATCTGGACTAGGTCCCGGGTTTTTTGCATTTGCGGTTTCCTCGTTAATAAAATTCTCGTGTATCTATTATTTTTATTTCCGCATTATATTTGTTTATATAATTGAAATATCACAAGGTTGTGCGTTGTTCAATCAATTACAATATCCACCTTTTTTGGTTGTTGATTTAAATTGATTGAGACTTGGATATTGGTCTTTAGTACCATCCAAGTTATCTCTCTAGTATTTGATAAAGACTCATGATTTTATTTGCTTGAGTATATATCAAATCGAGATTGAGATATAAACTCTTTGATATACTTTTTGTCTAGATTGAGTCCATTTTGTCTAGTTGATTCTCTAGAAAGTATATTGGAGTTTGTCCATACATATTGCTAAGCGAAATATTGGGTGTGGTTGTTGTACCCCCGCTTTTTCAGTCTTAACATCTAATATCAATGCTATCTTAGACTATATTCCAACTAAATTTGCACACTGCCTAAGCTTAGCCAACCTAGCTGGAGAACCCTTTATATACTTGACAACTGACCTGATTCTTGCAATTGATTTGTTGAGACCCATACAACATCTTTTACAATAAGTGCAAGTACATGAGCCAGCACACCTTACGAAAAGATGTAGATTCATACAAGTATTAGATTTTTGTGCAAAGTAATAACTAATAAACACAATTCTAACTAGAAAGTAAAAATAAATAAATAAATAAATCATATACATATACATATACTTACATGCAAGTACTTAGCTCTCTCTTCTTCCCTTGTCATTGAAACAATACTAGTGGTCAAATAATCCATTGCTACCTTGTTGACACTAGCATTATCCAAAGTGACAGAAAAAACATCTTTAAGCCCCCAATCTGACAAACACTTCTCCAACATCTCACCAATATCAATTCCTTTGTGACCGCTAACCTCACAAACATAATATTTCTCTTTTCTAACTTCCAAGATTGATCAATAAAGTGAACTGCTATTACGATGTAGTTGAAATTATTTGGTGAAGTTCATGTGTCCGGTTGTCAAACTAACTCCGTGCTTGCTTGACTTGAAGTAATTTTCAACTTCTCTCTCATCTACATACACTTCTAATAAACATCTCTGTGATCATTCTACTTGGTACAACAAATCTAGGCTCTAAGACATGCATCAATCTCCTAAACCCTTCCCCCTCAACCGCTCTAAAGGACATCCCATCAATTATAATAAACTCAACAACTGCCTTTTACATTTTTCTTAGACTGAAAATAGTAGAGACTAACTGACCTTCCTCCTCACCCAATGTTGCAGGTTTTAATGTCGTCAGTTTGTTGTCCTTTTGGCTTTGGCTTGTTAGGATTCTTCTTGCATCTGTTAAAGTGCTTCCACATTCCACTTGTACCATTCCTTCCAGTATGAGCCTTTATTGTCTTCTTGCAGTAATTACAATCATCTTCTTGAACATTCTTCCTAGTGAAATGATTCCAAATGTCAGAAGTTATCTTACCAGTGTTACCACCCATTTGAGTAGAAGTAGCTTCTACATCTGTTGCTACTGTCTCTGGCTCTGCTGCTCTATCTGTTGGTTGGATAGAAGATCCAACAATTGTATCTGTAGCAGGTGTAGGTGTAGCAGCTGAAGTGGGTGTAGGAGTAGATGTTGCATAAGCTTGACTTGATGCATCCATGATTGATCACTGAGAAATCACAAATATACATAAACAAAAGTACATAATACACTTATGAGTTATGAACTGAAAATAAAAGAAAGTAGTTGAAGACTGAAGTTCATATACACAAACACTAATCAAATATTCAAACCACCAGAACCACAAAGAAAAACCACAAAGGAAATAAGAACTGAAATAAAAGTGAATTCATATATTCATACATATAAAGTGCTTCCACTACAAATTGTTCATAAAGATTAAAGACATCAAAGTTCAAAGTAAATACTAAATAGTAAAGTTGTACATATTAGACACATCACACATAAACCACTAAGCCTAAGTTCTAAGCATTATGTCAGCTCATAGGGATTAAGAATGTGGGTGCATCTCTTTAAATGCTTCCACAATACAAATGTTCCATTTTTGCAATTGTAGAGCCTAACTGTCCTTCCACAATAATTGCAAGTGGCTTCGCTAACATTTCTCCTAGTGAAATGGCGCCATATTATGTTCAACCCTATTGGACTTGATGCATCCATGATTGATCACCGACAAACAATATATACACAATTCAAACATGATTTCAATTCACAAGCAAACAACAACAACAACAACAACAACATTATCACTTTGTCACTTTATTCAGGATGCTATTTTCACTTTGCATATAAAATACATAAGGCATTACAAGCCAAAGTGCCAAACTACACACATGTTCATGAATACAGAACATAACAACAAAGTAAGATCCTCAAATTAAGAACTAACATGGTAAAATGCTAACCTCGGAAGAGCAACTAGATGTCATGTCTCTAGTCCAATAAAGCAGAGTTTCAAAGGCTCCAAACTTCAAAGAACTAATCAAGATTACTGCAACAATACACTTGATCAAGTCGAGACTCGGAGCACATTAAAAAACCTTCACCAATTTCACTAACCAAGGACTTTGATTGCACGAGAAGATTTAATCATAACAATCTTAACTATAAAATCTCACATGCACAGACATTTTAGAGAGATTGAGTTTTGAAATAGTCAAACCAAATTGAACCCTAAAAGCATCAATTCAAAGAAAATCACAACATGCAAAAATCTTTAGGATTTCATTACCTCCATCAATCATAACCTATATGCTTGAATCAACTAATGAGAGAAGGTTTCGGAGATGATAAAGGGTTTCTGGCCACCCTTTTGGATTCTCGGTATAGCAACAAAAAAGAGGTTGTTGATCTTTCCTCTTCTAATACCGCAAATCATCAAAAATCACAAACAACCCATGATTAATAATCTAAAATATTGAAGTGGGTTTTGATTAATTTACAAAATTAAGCTAACAAGCGCACCATTGATGGACTCAAATTTGAAATTTTTTTCCTTCTTCTTCTCGGATCGAGAGGTGGTGTAAGTGTATGTATCAGTGTTCGTGGACTTGAAGTCTAATGGAGAAGAGAAGAAAACTCTTCCTGTAGAATATAATGGAGTTCTTCCTTCTCGGAGAGAGAGAAGACGGAAAAAAGAAAAAGAAATGAGAAACCCTAGCCTTATTTTTCTATATATACCAACCTTAAATCTAATGGCTATTATTAGTTTATTACCCCTAAATCTAATGGTTATTACTACTCGGTACATTCGGTCTGGGACGGTACAAGACTTGGATAGGACCGTGTACACTGTACCCCGAGAGGCGTTCTCGGTTTTAGAACCGGTACATGTACCCCTTCCTCGGTTCGGTAAAAAGTGAGCCGCGGTTTCACCGGTTCGGTCGGTCAGGGTTTTCGCTCGGTTCGTGCACCCTTATTTTTAAAACCTAAAAAAACGAGTTCATTCCATAAATGAACTCCATATAAAATCTAAAAAAGCGAGTTCATTCATGGAATGAACTCCATATAAAACCCTAAAAAAGCATTCATTCATGGAATGAAGCTGCCGCATCATCTTCATCATCTTCGTCGTCTTGGCTGGCGACGGGAAATAAATTCTTCAACAATGAAGAACTAAATGAGCAGAGAAGAAGAACACAAAGATCATCATCATTCATCATCCTCTTCATCGTCAAAACTTAGAAAAAATGGAAGAAGAAGATTTTTTTCATCATCATCTTCATTATCACTTCTTCATCATCATCTTCGGCATCATCATCATCGTCTTCGTCATCTTCAACACGAGTTAATCTTCGATTTTTATAATCAAATCAAGATCTCCGTACTGAAAAATCAAAATCTTTAAAATAAATAACCAAATCGGTTTCTATAATCAAATCAAATCCATCTTTAAAAATAAGTCTTCATCCTTAATATAAACAGTTGAGCGAAAAGAAAAAAAAAGAATAAAGAAAAAAAAAAAAAAAAAGAGGTGAGAGAAAATAAATCAAAATTATTCTCTTCTCTCCTAATAATGAGTATATATATATGGTCCCCATTAAAAGGGTATTTCGCCACTACCATTTGACAATTACATCATCCATGACGTCATCCCGCGTGGGTATTGTCCACCTTAGGACCAAAATTATAATATATTTTTCCAAAAGGGACTAAACGAGAAATTGACTAGGTCAATTGGACCAGGCTCTAATAATATATTATTTAGGACCTATTGGTATTTGTTACATTAATGAATTACTTTAGGATGTGGGTACGGAGGAGGAATAATTTTAGAGATAAATTATTTTCTTACTTTTTTTGCTTCGAACATTCTTTACGGTTTAATCCAAAAAAAAAATCGTAGTAGTAGCTAGTTTTTTAAGATGTCATAGTATTTTTAGGGCATAAAATTCTTAATAATCTTGGATCTTTAATTATAGGTGACTCTATTGTTTGTTTGTAGTATTCAAGAGTATTGCTCTGCATGATAAACCAATAAATGAACTCTGCTTCATGGAACTGGAAATGTATTAAATAGGGTTTGAGAAACATTCTGAGTTACATTGTGTGATAGGTTGGTGCGTGTTGAGTCTATTGACATCTTGGCATATAAATGGATACCAAATAATTATTAATCTATGTAGATTTATGATTTGAAATTAAGAACCTAGATTTAACATTTGTGACTGAATTGCTTGACCCAGTCATACTCGCACCTTAAGTGGAATCGACAAATCATTTCAACAAATTTCTCTGTTAGAGTTGGTAAACATATTCTGAATATTAGACTGCATAAACCACTTAATGGTAAAAAAAACTAAAAGATAAATTGAGGTGGACTTTAATGGAAAATGGTGATTTTTTGTTAAAACTCTATATGTTAAACTTAGTAAAGGTAGTTGCCGCTACTAACTATTTAATGCACGAATGTGATAATCAAGCTCTGTTTGGAAGGAATCTAAATATGTCTCAAAGAATTAAGCTTTTCATTTGGAAATGTTTAACTAAATGTCTCCCAATAAGACATACTCTAGCTAACTTGTTACATTAGATGATTAATTTATTTTTGTTCTTTTGAGTCTGAAACAACAACTCATCTATTTTTCTATTATGTTTGCTAAAATCATTTGGGTTTTCCTCTCCATTCTATAACAGTGGACAATACAAGCAGTTGTAATGTCATTAAGAATTATTATAAGGTCCGGTCTGACATTGCTGGTGATTGCAACTATTAAATGCTGGTATATCTGGAAAAATGGTCAAAATATGCAAGTTTCTTTAAGAATTTGATGCAACTTATGGTTTTGGGATAGGACTAAAACAAATATTGAGCTAACTTAACTATTATTGGGGACTTAGGCCATACAATTACATAACTCGTTAATAGTTAATTTTGACGCTTCATGTCAGGACTTCAAATCTAATAATGAAATGTTAATTCGTGATGATACATGTAAGTGCACAGGAGCATATGCAGGTACATTTAAGAGGCTGAACCTATATCATTTGCAGGTCCACTTTAAAAAAACGGCACCTAGCCGTATTTGTTATTTGCACATGACATCTATGACATCAACAAGTGTACCTAAATTAGTTTCCCAATTTTCTGATAATTATTGAGGTTGCGTATTCAATTTTTATAAATGTTACAAAAAAATAAAATGGTTTCCTATGGCAAACGTTACTTTATTTTCCTAACCATTTTTATCTTAACTTAGCACATAACAATTGAGAGCATAAATAGTTGACATCAATGATTGGCTAATCGTTAGTAACTCAAATTATAAATAAAAAAAAAGGTGCTTACACATATAATTAGTGTTTGCTCATACACCATCAAAAAAAAAAGTGTTTGCTCATATAGTTTTTAAAAATATGTTCAGGTATTATTATAATTATCACTAACAAGTAGTGAGCACGTGTGATGCACGTCGGCGACATTATTTTTCTTAATTTTTCCTTCCATTTCTTAAAATTGGTACTTTTCATTTTATTTTCCAATTTGGCTTATTATTGGGTAAAAATGAAAAAGTGAAAATATCACTTTTAATGAAACGGAGGTAATCTTTCGTATTGGAAACTAAAATCTATAGATTCTTCTAAGTAGTTTTATAGTGTATCAAGTGAAGTATTTGAGCATAATATAGACAACATATAAAAGCTACATAGACTCTTCAATTTACCTATAAATTATAGCTAGTTTTTTTTTTTGAGGATTGTAAATACATTAAAAAGTAAAAATTTGATATTGTTGTTTATACTCGTTGTGTAGGTGCTTCAAAGAGCTTTCCAAATATATAAAATTCACAAAAATCCGACATACCATTTGGAAGATACGGAGTTTTTAAATATTTATCTTTTTTTTATAAAATGGCATTTACAGAAATAAACGGTTTCACATATTATTATTTTTAGGTCCTAATCCGTTAATCATTTATGTCTTAGTTAGATATTTATTAAACGAAAGGTCCCTATTCTGTTTGGTGAACCAAAATCCGTTTGGTTAACCAAAAAATGAGTAAGGATTATCATTTTGGCTTGCTTGCATTAAAGAGGGGGGAGATTAGTGTAAGGATATATAGGTATTTTGGATAATAGAGCGGATCTGTTGACCGTCCTATTTTGACAATATCTAACAAGGTATTATAGCTGTCAAATCTTAATAAATAGACGTCTCTAGACAGTCATAATAATGAGATGAAAACTCTTTGTCACCGTTACCAGATTAAAACTCAAATCTCCTTTTCATTTTGGTTACGACATTTTTAAACTTCTCCAAGTCTCATCCTTATGTAATTTCATCTTTCTCTCTGATTGAGATTTATACGAACGAGGAATGAAGTATTTTTTTCTTCCAAATCATGACTTCTTGATCAACAAAAATAAATATAGGATTTATAACTAATCTTTCTATGGTTTGTTCCGGATGTGTTGAGATCTATATGTGGATCATTAATGTCCACTTTTCTGATTTAGTTTTAGAGATTCATAATGTAAAATGAATTATTGGTGTCACAAATTTTCTTTTCCTTAAATTTGATGCTGGATCAATTGAAAGAGAAACAAGTTGATGAAGTTTGAGGGAACAAAATCTGGGAACTTAGGTTTTCCAAAAAAAAAAAAAAAAAAAAAAGGATGCATGATCTAAACATTAATTGCGAATAGAATTTAATTAATAAATGAGATGTCTATCGAATAAAGTTTAGATTGATTTCAAGTCTTTGAATGGATACATAGTCTGGTTCCCCAAATTCGTGATGTGAGGATTAGGCAAAATATTTGATGTAAAATGAATTAGTTGGGGGTGGTTCAAATAAATTGATAAGACAATTTAAGGCCGCGAGAAACAAATTTTTAAAGTTTCATCTCGTTCCACTCAATAATCAAAAATCATGGAGAAGGTAAAAATTTCATCAAGATCAGAGAAAAACGAAAGTTCTCGGAGGAAGTTTCTGTAAGAAAAACTATTCTTGCCTTATGAATCAGGGACGTCTATATGGGGAGATCTAACATCCGAAACACCTTGTTAGATATTGTAAAAGTAGGGCATGTCAATGGATCCGCCGCCCTCTTTGGAAAAATATCATTTTACGTTTTCCATTTTATATCTATCCATATCTAAGAAAAAATTTATTTTAGATTTTTTTTTTCTTGATATCTAGCAAAAATAATTAACAACTTTTTTAACAAGTGTTTATTTATTATGTTACCTATTTAAAATTAGAACGCTACCAAAATGTTCAAACTCATGTACCGGTTATATGCAAAAACAAAGTTTTCATGTACAAACAAACAAAATAATGTTATGCAAAAAAATTATATGTAGAAAGATGTTAATTGAGAAGTATTCATATGCAAAAAGTAAAATTATCATGAGATATTGACAAAATTTCAACTAGTTAATACTAATACATTAACATAATATGAATATATTATTAAGTTTTGTCATGCATGGATATTCTATATATTGAGTTTTTAAATCATAAGAGAATCATAACTAGTATGCCCTTCACCCAAAACACTCCGGTACAATCACAAAAAGTTTTTGTAATTCTACCAGGATGGATGAACAATCGGAAGAAACATGCCCAATACCATTACCTTTGCATAATTCAACACTATATCCTCTAATATTGCATGGACGTTGGGCAGCCGTATGATTTTTACCAGTACAAGTGAAACAATAAGCAATACCTTGTTCCTCACACCGACCGAATTTCTCATCAATTTCAGCGAATACACTTTCATCATAATCCTAGTTCCATTAAAGTTATCATAATATTACATCGATAAACCACCAGGACCAGTGATATTGACGATGCTCGGTTCTACGGCCTTCGGATTCCCCCAATGAAGATTGAATTCGACTTGCTCATTCACATAGAGAATCCTGTAATCCTTCTCACTATAAGGCTTCAGGTTAATACCACAATAACTTGCTCATTCACATAGAGAATCATGTAAGCCTTCTCACCAGAAGGCTTCGGGTTATGCACAAAAAAATATATGTTCGTTTCAAAAATTCGTACTTGAAAAGATTAAAAAATCATACAATAAATTTTTCATATATAAACTAAAATTTAAACCTATCATTTTTCTTCAAAAGTTAAAGTAACAAAATCCGTAAATATGTAAACAAATTTGGTTTTTTGCGAATCCTAATTAAAAATCGGTATATGTTTCTCAATATGTGGGTAAATAATTAAAAAACATTTAATCTGTAAAAACAAATTAAAAATTTATAATATGGGTAAACACATGTTCCCTCAAATTTTAATTATTAAAATTTATCCGAAGCTAAACAAATTATGGGGCAAATTTTTTTATTTTTCATTTCGGGACAAGGAGTCTTACGATTAGCCATGTATATAAATATGACAAATTATTAAAATATTTAGAGTAACACTAGTTATAAGTTTATAACTGGATGATTACCCGAATTCATCTTTGAACTCTGAGAACAAGCTAATTAAAGGATAAGTCACAATGCTCATTAGACTGCTTTTCATCAAGGATATTAATACCACCACTAGTATTAGATCTACCAGAACCAGATTGCTTCTCACTAATTTTTAATAGCCTAGATTTGGATATATCTCACACCCAACCTAGCCGATCCCTTCTCATAGACAGAAAAATAATAAAAAATAAAATATTATGAACCATATTTTTGTATTTAACATGCATGAACATTTTTATTCTTGTGTGATTTTAAAAGTCCATTATCAACATCTTTGCTTGTATCCTTTGTTCTTGCAAAACAGAAAAGTTATTTCGAGCAAATCAAATAGACCCTTACAACTAGAAAGTCAATAAAATTAAAACTTTGTAAAAACTTTAACCTCATCATGGTCCTAATCATCCACACACATGTTGTCATAAATTGTCATTCTTGAGCAGTAGTAGCTCTTTTTTGTTTGGAGCTCTTCTTTCTTCGGCCTTTTCCTTAAAACTGAAATAAAGAGAAAAAATAAAGAGTTAAAATACTAAAGAGCATAGTATATACACTGTGACCCAAGAGGATGTTTAGATACGACTTAAGAAGTTAAAACTGACTTCCCACTTAATCCATAAGTTATGTTTGGAATTTAAAAAGTTAGGTTGTGCTTGTGACTTCTAAAAGCTGCTTCTTCTGCTTTGGATGCCAAACAACTTATAAGTTGAGTCTTTACTTATGACAACATGTTAATCGGAAATTATATTGTTTTACTACTTATGCGAAGTGAACCGTCAAAAAACAAATGTATAGTGAAGCGTCAAAATGAATCGGGAAAATCTTATAGAGGATCGAGGAGCATGTTTTAAAGTTGTAGTGAATAAAAATTTCAATGAGACATGATCTAAAGAGAAAATGTAGATTGCTGCCTCACGGGGTCACCACAAGATCTACACAGCATCAAGCTACAATTGATGTTGAAAATCTAATTATGTAAATATTTATTTTATTTTCGTCATCTTCAGTTCAAGTTTTACACTATCCTTATTGTAACAACATAATTGTTTGGGAAAACACTAGCCACGTTATTGGTTCGTCACCCGTCACATCCTTTTTCTATTATCACCGTAGAAAAATTATTAAGAGGTTTCCCCGATTCCGTTTTATTCGGAATAGGTACTTAAGCTCTCCGATATCAAAAGTCCAGTTTGAGATAAAGAAGATCACAGAAATATGGTGTTTGATAAGCTACAGTTGATGTTGAAAGCTACAAAATAAGGCAATTGAAGATTTGAAGACAATAAGATTTTTCTTATTGATTTTCGCATCTCGTGATTTGTGCACACATCTTCATCGGTTGGGATCCAACTTAGATCCGATTTATCTTTGATGGATTTTATCATATAGTCGTTTTGATCGGCAACTATCATTGGGTGATATTCTTCAATATCCGAATCTGATAGTTGTGAATCTGAATCTAAGTTACTTATTTGGATTGATCTTACCCGAAAAAGGAGCTTCACTAGTTTAAACGGAAGAGCCTTTGTCAAATCTCAACGAATCTGTTTATCAAAAGATTATTGGAGTAGTTACTGAACGACTTTGTTCCTTTACTATTTGGAAAACGATCAAAAGGATATGAGTGCTTAAGACTTTACATCGGTAAAACAACTCAAGATAATGATTTTCTATCTTGGGATTCACGTGCGTGACCGGACGGTTGTAGACGCATGACTGAGGGACCTAAGTAACTAGGGGTATATTGCTTGGTCTCAACTATACGAAGTTGGCTTTGTTCTTTGTATAGCGACTTAATTAAGAGTACTCAAAACTGGATTAGGTCCCGGAGTTTTTCTGCATTTGCAGTTTCCTCGTTAACAAAATCTTGTTGTGTCATTTACTTTACTTCCGCTTTATAATTGTTTTATTATAATAAAGTAAACAACACTAGTACGTTAAATCCTAATCTCTTGACATTGATCCTATAGTCAATCGGTCTTGTACCATAATTGTTGTCAAGTGAATACCTTATTGTTGTATTGTCTCGACTTTTTCCATAGATGATCACACTTGGTATCGGACTTATAGGTTGAAACTAAAGGCGTGGTGCATTTAGGTACCCTCGTAATTCCAGCTTATATATAAATATAACCGGGTATTAAAGATGGGTTCATCTCAAAAACTCATAATCGTAGATTTTCTCTTATCAATTTCATAACTTCAAAAACTCACAAAACATATGGTATCATTAACAGTAGAAATAACTGGTGGATACGTCTTTTAAAATATCCTCAAGGTAACATTTAACCAGATCAAAATGCAACATGTATGATTTTTAATTAAAGGCATTGAGTTTTACTTCATACTTGAAACCTGAACTTAGATTTTTGTGGTTTTTGTTGTATTAAATTCATATAAAAATAATAATGCTACAATTAAGATTCGTACAAAACTTTAGTTGGTTGCCTAGCAACAAGCTGAGCTTAAACAACTTTTTGAATAGCTACACCAATCTATAAAAAATAAAACTACCTAAACCACTGCTGACATTATTACTAACTAAATAATTTTTCAAACGCTTAAAAAAACACAAAGTATCTTCACTAAGCTCTCCCAAAGTAGAGAGAGCTAGAACGCCCAAACCATAGCCATGTGAAACACATTTGTCCAAGTATTTAGTTCATTTACGTGAAACGACATTCGAAATGACTTTAGTTTGCCAGGGACGAAAGAAAAAGCACCTTCTCCAGTGAAGGGTGAGACACCTATGACATCCATACAAATATCTAAACCATTCTCCCTATTATAAAAGGATGTCTGCAGGGCGCAAATCTCAGTCATCATCTGTCAAAAATCCAAGAACAACTTTCTTGTGGGCAGGTACACTAGCTTTGTAACAAATGTCGGCGATTACATCACGAACAAGGTCATGTCGAAACTTGAGTCCAACATACTTAGCACAATGGAGCGCATGATCACCAAAGATATCCATAGATCTGTTACAACTTTGGCACGAACCATTCTCCACAAACAAGGGGATACCAAGGCGATAAAAAGTACAACTCTGAACTGTCTTGGGCCAAGTAATTGGTTAAGCCAACTAATGTGTACAACCATTAGATAATCATGTGTATGTTTGACACGGTTACATTTCCACATAATGAAATCTCTTGCAGATATGGAAACTTGGTTGGGGAGTTGCTTCTTAACTGCATCAAAATAAGTAACTGTCAGGGAATGCATAGAAGGGGGGCAGTATCATCGATAGCTAGAAGGTAGTCCACATACCTGGATAAATTTCTGAAGATCCAGCTGATAAATCTCTTGTTGTTGTTGTTGTTGTTGTTATTTTGGGTAATTTGAATTTGTTTTTTGTTTTTCTTTTTTTCTCCATGGATTAGGTTTGGATTGTAAAGAGAATTGTTTTGTTCCAACATTTATTTTTAGTTTTCCCTTTTATTCAAAAGGGAATTTTGTGTGAAGTGCAGTTTTTAATTTTAACTTCCTAGACAGAAGTACTGTGAATGATGTGGTACTTTGAATTGATGTACGATAAATGTGGTTTTCCTTGGACATAAACTATCAGAATTATCTTCAAGTCCATTGATTACTGCTCGGCATGCGGGTAAAGATCCAACAACTTCAATTTAAATTGGTGATTTGTATGACGCTTTATATGGATTTGGTGGTGGTGGAGTAAATATATATGAAAGATAAAGTTGGAAGAAAACCCAATTGACGGTGAATGAAAACGAAACCCAAAATAGTAAAAAGTTTTGCGAATCATTTTTGTGAGGGGTAGGATAAGAGGAGGTGGGTAAACATTACTATGGTTTGCAAAAAATGCTAAGTGTTTTGCATGGGTGTTATGGTGCTAGATCATAATTGATATAGCACTACGAGAGCTAATACACGCGATTGAAATCGAATATTCATCTTCCAAAATATAAATAAAGAATGCCATGAAGGCCCAAAAGTGAAGTACTAGATAAGTATCCAAACGAGAATGACCGATGAGGTGGAAAACAAACCTATTAAAAAGATACCTAATTAAGACCGTGATTTTGCTATTAAGAAAATATAGGAAAAATCTTGGTACTTTCCTTTAAGAAGAAAGAAATTTTAGCTCAGCTAATTGAGCGAAGAAAACAAGAAGTGATAATTTTTCCATATAATCTTAAATATAGGCCACATGATCACCCTCGTTGTATAGTATAAAAGGTTTAACAAAAAAACTTTGTTACAGTATCTTATGTCAAGAAGCCATTGGTTTGTTAAAAGTTTTATCTTCTTTCACCAAGGACCTCCAAGACTCCATGCTAGCCTCGTCCCCAACTAATGTTCTAATTATTTGTTTCCAACAAGCCCTGAGTAGCCGAGGAGGTATGTGAACTGTCTTCTTCTTTCGACTTCAATGATATTGCCCCTCATCCAATGCGTTCTTTGGCGGTGTTTTATTTTGATGTGGTAAAGAAGAACATCACGACCAATTTCTCTATGTCAAGTTAGGATTTTGTTTTATGGGCAAAGTAACAGGTTAGCTCATGCTCAGGACTTCCTTAAGGCTATACCCATTAGCGGTTTAAATCAATGTATCGTACCCCGTCATTTTAGGTCTATTTTGAGTTACAGACTGGGTATACCCCTCTTTGGTGAGAACAATATTTGTTTGAGTTGTAACAAAAAGATGGATATTTTCGGTGGCCATGCTTTGCATTGTGCTAGTGACGTCGGTCTCAAATTTTGCCACGACCTTGTTAGGGATGTACTGGCGACATTTTTATAAAGGTTTGGGGTGCATGCGAGAAAGGAGTTAATTAGCCTTTGGTTTTCTATCTGACAACGATACTTCCTTGAGACCCGCATACATTCTTGTCTACTATTGGGAGAATGGTCAAGATGTATGTTTCGACGTCACCGGTGTTTCGCCCTTCACCAGTGGAGGAGTTTGCAATTTTATACATGGTCAATCCATTTCCAGTGCTATTACGCGGAAACACAACAAATATCTTGACAGGTGCTCCCTCTATGGCTATGGTTTTGGTGTTTTCGCCTTCTCGACTTTGGGTGAATTGGGTGAAGAAACTATTACTTTCCTGAAAAGGTTGAAGAATTGTATCACAAACCACGATGTAAATCATAAGATAGGTGGTGCACATTTCCATAAAATAGGACTTGCTATTCAAAAGGGTGTTGGCGCCTAGCTTGTTCCTAGGCTACCCGCCAACTTAGTTGTAAACTATGGGGAGAATGATTAATATTAACTTATCTTATATAAAGCATATTTTCTTGAAGCGAAAAATGTTACTAGTACATCTGAGATAATTTTTAACTTTTTTTGTAAAAAATTAGAACTACAACAAAAACTAGTACATCTAAGTATTCCCTTTGTACAAATTTCAAAGCTCATCTCAAATAGTTACCTTCACAGGATTGCTAACAGTCCAAACTTACAATCTTTTGAACTATCAGTTCTGTAGATAAGAATGGCTTCAATTTCCTTCCTAACCCAACTTGAAATATAAATATCAACTACATCTGGTATCTATAATACATTTATCACATTTATTGTTAGAGCATAGCTCTTTTGAACCCACCAAGCGTTAGTATGTCAAGTTTGGTTGTCATATTTTATAGTGTCAAAACTCATCTAAGAGTAAACTTGATTATGTACTAGAGACAACTTCGTTTAGGTTAGACTAGAAAGTCTAGGAATATTGAGACATACAAGTATTACTCCGAAGACCTAAAGAAAGTGAACAAGAAGCGAACTACAACGATAACATCATCCTTCCTCTTGAGGTTAGTAATATTGACTTGAACTGCTTTCATTCCTAACGTATCTTTCAAGTCGTGCTATATTGAAAACATAACTGCGAAGATGTGTATACTGTACATATTGTATGATACTCTAGTGATGTGACATGATCATATTTGTATGATCATAGTATTAGGGAATTAGACTACAAAGTATAACGCTTATCTTTTGAACTTCGTAGATATGACATCGACATAATCTTGTATATATTGTTATGATTATGTGAATGAGTTATGGTCAAGATTTCATCCTAGAAAACAATGTTTTATATTTATTTAAAGGAAGTACATTCATGAACTTGTTTTATGAATCGAAAGGGAAATCGCTAGGCTTATTGGTACGGATGTTCATTGCAAATCTTTGGATTACCAATATGTGTGAGATGGTAGAACCCGATCGTAACTTTGTTATGTATCATTGGTATAACTAATCACAATTCTGACTTATGATTTGGTATGACTAGTTTTTATTAATTGGTGTAACCGATCTAAGTAATCACCATGTGATGGTATGATCGATCCCGATGGTGGTGTGAGCGATAACAAGAGCTTGTGTAATCGATTCTTGTAATTGGTGTAACCGATCCTAGTTAATCGGTGTGATCGATCACAAGTAGTGTGACCGATCACAAGTAGATACCATATATTTCCCATATTGAGGTAACAATCCTACCTAATTATTTTTATAAGGTAAATATATATATCTATCTATCTATCTAACAAGATGTCTCTACCTATTAGTTTTATCGTAATGAGGTAATTGGTGTAAATTCGGGCACCCACTATCCCACTTTTATCTTTCATCGACTAACCGCCCCCACTTCAATTTTCACCGCAAAAGTATTCTCCTACTTTTGTTCGTCCATGTCTCTGTGTTTTTTTCCCAAAAATTTGTTCTTCCGATCTCATCAAAGATTGCCAAAAATACAAAAATGTAATTCTCTATCTTTCTTTATCTATGAATCAAACTGATAAAAACTAACTTTGATGATTTAAATTTTGTTTATCGAGAGTTGGGATTTGTTTGTATATAAGTGGTAATTCCTATACCAAGGTTTAATCGTTAATCAGGTAAACATCACTATGTGTGGGTTTTTAGTTTTCTGTCATTTCGAGCTTTGAAATTGATTTTTTGAATGAACTTTTCTGAAATTGCAATAATATGTATTTCCATATTGATTGAAGTATACACTCAAAGGTTCATCCTCTTCTTTCTTCAGTTTGTTTGCGATTATTTTTATTGGGTAATATCGAATCCTACCTGATTACTTTTATAAGGTAAAACTGATTTCCTAAAGATGTCAACATACTTTGAAATGCACGTCACAATAACTCTTATCATTTATTGTTCAAATATATATATATTCCTTAGTACTCAATACTACCTCGAGGATCATGTTGGAGAATAGAAGGTGGGAAATTAGTTGCATCCACACGGCATAAATAAATTGAGAATCTTTTAATTAAGTTTTTTTGTTTTTATCCATCCGCTTTAAACTGAGCATTCTGTCACTGGATGGCAATTAAATGCATATCTTTTGTATGATCTAGAGTTTTAAGAATGAAAATTAGTAATGTTCAGATATAAGAGAGTTTGATGCATTTACTAATTGGAGATTTTTTATTGAGAGATTTAGGAAAATATTGGACAAGCATTTACTGAATTATGAAAACCGAATTTTACCATTCATTGCATATCTTGAGAATATTTTTGGTTTTGGAAATTCCTTGGTGTCCAAACATCCTTGGTCTATAAATACACGAGTTTGCATTTCTAGCAAACTATCCTAAGAAACCGAGCAAACTTCATATTTTTATTGTTTTAAAGTGGAGTGTCTATCCAGAGGAAAAGTACCATAATTAGGCGAAATCTCTTACGACCGCTCTTTTAAAGACTTCTGTGGGATCAAGAAGCTCTACGAGTACCGTTGGTTGGAAACTAGATAATTGTAGTGTTATTAGTTTTCGATTGATTTGATTGAATAACGGTTATTGAAACTTTGATTGAACCTAGTTTGTTTATTCTTGAGAATCTTCTCTTCTTATATAAGATTCACTCAAACTAGATCGAAGTATCGACGGATCTTTAGAATCATTTGTAGATCTAAAGACATCTTGTGATAATCCATTGTTAACAGACTGCATTGTGCGTGATTGATCACAAGAGATTCAAGTAGTGGTGTTGTGAAGGTTTAATTGAAGATTAAAGAAGAATTTGAAGAAGATGAAGAAGATTTCTTATTGGTTTCTCATATCTTTGTGTTGCACAAACCTTGATCGGGTAGGGATCCAACTAAAATCGGTTTATTCGATTGATAGTTGCGTGAGATCGTAACGCCTAATAGTTCTCTTGAGATCTATTTTTATTGTTACAAATTTGAATCTTATTACTTGAATGAGATATTGGATTGATCTAACCGAGCAAAGGAGTTTTATTAGCTTAAACGAAAGAGCCTTTGCATATGACTTGATATATCTTATCTTAAAGAATCAATAGAGTTGTTACCAAACAGATTTGTTGTTCCTTTACTGTTTGGAATACGATCAAAAGGAATTGTTCAGGTCTGAGGCACTCATCGAAGTCGGAAGCGCGGGGATAGTGAGGAAACTAAGTGAACTAGTGGTAGTTGCTTAGTCCCAACTATACTAAGTTGGTTTAGATTTTTTATAGCGGCTTAATTATGAGTATTCAGTTCTGGACTTGGTCTCGGGGTTTTCTGCATTTGCGGTTTTCCTCGTTAACAAAATCTTGTTGTGTGATTTACTTTTCTATTTCCGCAATTATATTTGTTTATATAATTTAAAGTAAATTACACAAACGTTAACTCCGCTTTACTTGATAGTGATCCTATAGAGTTTGGTTAAGTCCGAACCTATTATCAAGTAATCACACTTTAGTAGTCGTATTATCTCGATCTCGTATCCATAGACAACCACACAAAGTGTGAATGCCAATTTTTAGTATTGTCTCAACTTTGTCTATAGACAATCACTTTCTGTAAGAGGACTTATAGGTGGATAAATAAAAGATTGTAGTGTATTTGGGTTCCCTCGTCTTTTCAGTTATATTTTTAGTATGTAAATTGAATCGATTAAGGGAATATTCTGGATACATATGCTGTAAGAAGTAATTTTTAACTAAACTAAGTTAAAATGTCAAAAAGGTCATATCCAAAAAGCAAATTTTAAAATAACTTATAACAGCAAAAAAACATTCAATATATCTTTTGAAGCGAAAAATCATGGCTTTTAGCTTCCAAACATTTTCTTTAACTACACTCGAATATTAACAATTTTAAACTTATCCTTCATGGCTCTCCAAGATTCAAGTTGACGACACGTCAACTTAAATCCAAGCCCATTCGCTCTCCAAGATTCAAGTTGACACTATGGTAATTCAAGGTTGATGCATTCAATTGTTGGGCACAAATATATGAGCCGTTAGAATTTAATTTATAAAAAAATATGATGGTTCACGATTAATGCGCCCAATAGTTAGGCGCAAATAGAGCCATTAGATTTTAACTCATAAAATCAAACCCGATAGTTCATAGTTGACGCGCCAATATAATGGGCGCGTAAAGTAAAATTTATGTGCGGTCAATCATTGGAGGTAACAAATTTGGTTCGAGATCCCGTTCAAGCAATCCCATAACACTACTTTCAATAAAGGGATTTGGTCACGATTTTGAAAAGTTGAATCTTGAATTTGGGAACCACGGTGATTAACCTTAAGTATCTTTGATTTGGATCCAATTTAAAAAAGACCGGGTATAGTATATTCCATCTGGATCTGTTGATTTTGATCATATACATGTACATCTTTGGTTTAATTTTTTTTTTGCCAAAATACGGCGGGCTACAAAGTCCGAGTCCAAAAGGTTGGATTGGTTCGGGCGAGATTCGAGGAACTTGAACTTCTTTGCATATCAGAGGGCTTATAACGTGTTTGGAAACCAGAAATAGAAGTCAGAAGCAAAAGTATTTTGATTCACAAAAGGTCAACTTTAAGTACTTCTGAAATTTTACACCCAAACTAACTTTTTACTTTCTGACTTTAATAGCTTGTTTGGATGCATGTATAAAAGTGACTTTTTTGCTTTTTTAAGTTGATAAGCTGAAAGTCTGTTTGGGAACCTCATTTTGAAACAACTTAATTAAGCAAATAAGTTGTTTCTTTTTGGAGGAAACATTTTTTGCTTCCGGCTTTTACTAGAAGTTGCTTCTACTTCTTCTCGGTACTTGTATCATATATTATATTACTTTCCCTCACTAACATTGATATTTTCCTCTTTTATTCCATAATCTTTTTGAAAATCAAGATTCAAGAGTAGTTCTGTGAAGATGAAGAAGATACGCACGAAGGAGGTGTAGGCACCATTGGAGGTAGTCAGGTAGATGATCATAAATTTGTTGATCAAATTCATGTCCTTAGGAAAAAAAAATCTAGGTATTGAAAATGAAATCTCAAATAAATTTCAATTGTTACATAATTTTTTTCTTTGTTGATTGGATGTTACTAGGTTCATGTGGATCTGATTATCATAACTTTCTTAGTGTTGATGTATATCATCTTTCCCATCTTTTTTATTTTTTCTTTGTTAGTAGATTAGCTTTCATGTTTTTTTGTTAATTCGTGTTCTATGATCTGAAACAGATGGAAGTTAAATTGGGTTAACCCGTATCTATACACCTTGAATTTCAGAGATTTGCGAATTTTTTTATTAATTTGCATATATAGTCGTATGTATTGCAGTAGTAACTTGTATTTTCTATAGTAATTTTAGTCATCTAACCTGCACACCCACCCAGTATATGCAGATGCGTAAACCATTTGATCTTAGCTTATGCATATGGCCTAACAAAGCTCCGTTTTCTTTGTTTGGACATGCTAACGGAGTTCCTGCCTATTGGCCTCGAACATGGATATTTCATGTCCTTCCGAAAATACAACTTATGCCAATTGGCTGCGAAGATACATCTTATGATCAATTACCTATTGATTTATTTTTTATTGATTAAATGCTTGTTTATGTCAAAATTAACAATTATCTATTCTAATAAACATAACATTAACAATGATATAATGACATTTTTGACTTCTGAATTTGTTAATTTTCCAAACTTGCTTATTAACTTTTCAACTTATAAGTTACGTTGTTGCCAAACTAACTCTTTTACTTTTCAACTTCTCAGAAGCAATTTCTAAAAGTTCAGAAACAGAAGCATTCCTGCTTCTGGTATCCAAACGACCTAATTAATAAGTATTTCTAGAAGTCAAAAAACTACTTCTAGTTGTGTATCCAAGAAGTTAGGGCGACTAGTTAACTGGTAAGATTTTGATTGACTGGAACCGGGATATGAAAACAAGTATGGTTCCTTTACTTCCAGAACACAAGTATAACCAAACAAAAGAAAACCAAAACGACGGTGTGTTTTGATTGGGAGGAAATGAAAAAACAACAGTGGAAGACAAAAACACTCTCTCCTCTTCTTCCTCCTCCATTGATCTCATACTCTGTAAAAAAACACTCAAACTAGATTCAGAAATCTCTTCCTTCCCATCTCCCTTCTTTGGAGACCAATAAATTGGGTAAATAACAAAACAAATTACAGAACTTTTCAAACAACAAGATCCAGAACAGTTGAAGATTCTGCAAAGAGAACACAAATCAAGAGGGGTTCAGTATTACTTATTACTCCAAGCTATTACAAAAATCCATCACTCATTTACTGGTAAAGTTCTTCTTTTTATTTCTTTCTCATATCTCTGAAAACACTAGGTTTCTGTACACTTTCAGTTAGAGATCTTGTTTTTAGTGAGCAGTTAGGTCTGATTTGGTTGTTTAAATGATGGGTTTAGTTGGGTTTCAGCTTTATGTCCATTTGGATGATAATTTCTGACATGGGTTTTCACCAGATAAATAGATTTTGGGAATAGATAGAGAAATTCTCATTACTCAATCTTAATTAGTTATTCTGTTGTAATGTAAGGAAACCCTTTATAAGAATTTCAGTGATTGGATGATAACTGGCATCTTAAATTTAAGGCATGGAAATGAAGGAATAACTTGGGGGTTTGGATTGGATGAAGTGATTATTGTTTGGTGGATATATGTATGTTGTACTTGTGCTCTTAAAGTTGGATTGAATACTGAGTAATAGTGAAATTGGTTACGGTTTATTGAAATGGCGTCTACTATTAGAAGAACGTTGTCACCGGTGCCACAAGCAAGGGCAATTAATGGGGAGGCTCATTCAGTGCCTTCTCCCTTGTCTAAGTCTTCTAATACTACTCAGAACCACATTCCATCAGTAGGGTTATTGACTAAAGTTTTGGGTTTGATGGAGTCTAATCCAATTTTGTATAGACTTCAAGCTGTTCTTCTTGGTATTTTCACACAGAGATCATCTAGGTCCTTGGAGAGATCAAAATCAAAGGTGTCGTTTTGGAGAAGAGCTTTTTTCAATATTTTCATTTTCTTTTCAATTGGTATTTTCTTTGGTTTCATGCCCCTTTTCTCCAATTTTTCCGAAAATATTATGTCGAAGAATCAAACATTCTTATTCGATGCCATCCCAGTGGCTGGAAATGTTAATCAGCACGATGGTACCTTCAAAAGCAGGAAACAAGGATTAGGGAATTTTTTACCGAAGGAAAACTCCAGCCTAGAGATATTAGCAGATAAGCGGGATATGACAGATGAAATTTCTGATGTTAACTCCTCTACTAAACTGACTATTGAGGATTCAGATTCTGTGTACCGGAAGCTTTTGATAATTGTTACTTCTACATATGCTCGACCATTTCAAGCCTACTACCTGAATCGTTTGGGTCAGACACTAAAGCTGGTGCAAGCACCACTGTTGTGGATAGTGGTGGAGATGCCGTCACAGTCGCCAGAAACAGCTGATATCTTAAGGAAAACTAGGGTTATGTATAGACATCTTGTGTGCAATGAGAATGAAACCACTACAAGGAACAGAGGTCTTCACCAAAAAAATGTGGCTTTGTCGCACATTGAAACACATCATCTTGATGGAATCGTGTACTTCGCAGATGACAATAATGTGTACACTCTCGAGCTTTTTGAGCAAATGAGGAAGATCAGGTACTAAATTTTTCACTCTATGCGTCTTCATTGTAATTTCTATTGTTTATTTACTTCTCATGCTTTAATTTGGTTAACCACGGATATGATAGAAATACCTTCTTGATTCATGATGACACAATCAATTTGGAGACCTGAAAACCATGTGTCATGATCAGGTGTCCTCAAAATTTAGGTTGTTACAGAACACCTTTTTTTGTCATCTCCTGGAATGACCGCTGCTCATACCTACTTTATTGCTTTTATAGACTTCCTTCAGTTTTGGAGTTCATAGGAGAGGAGACTTAGGTATAGGGAGATTGTTTTTCTTTCTTTTACTATGAATCTTTATTCCACAAGTTTTTGGACTGCATCCTTTCACTTGTCTACAAAAAGACAGTAAATTTAGTCAAATTCCTCAAAATTTATTTCAAACATTAATCGTGTCAAATATCTAAGTCTACTGAAACAAGAGAGGAACCTGAAGGATATCTTCTTTTACCGTATGTTGTTGCTCTGTTACTGTATGTTGTTGCTCTATTTTACCTCCCCTCTGATGTTTGTTTGTCTTTAGTTACTCTTTCAACATGGAAAATGCAATTAATGTACTGCGAAATCTGTCAAGCTTTTCCATACTTCATATTGTTTGGGCTGATGAATCAGGATTTCTGCCACATTTAATGTGTAAAACTTTCAAAACAGCGTGCGGCTAATCTGTACTGCATGCCTCTAAATATTTCGCAGTAATGCACTCTAATAGTTTCCTAAATTGGTAAGCATCTAAAAAGTGAATATCAGCTAGCTAAAAAACTGAAAATGAATAACTGAAAGTGAGATGATAACGTAGTACTTTATGGTATGCTCAATTTTTGGTGTCTATTCAAATTTTGCTTATTGTGAATTTATTTATTGATTAGAATAGTAGAGAAAGTAATCATGTTTAATGTTATTATTATGTGTGCGCTTTCCTTTGGGTTCAGAAGACTACCTGCCGAAGTTCTAACAACCCACTTTTTCCTGGAAGGGTTGGTTGTATCTAACTCCATAAAAATGGAAGCAAAAATGTGAAACCTAGCTGTTAAAATAGTTTTTTTTTTTTTAATTCTTCTCTGTTTGAGGTTATTTTCTAAACATAGAAATGGGGACTTTTAAAAGAGGAAACTGGGGCTTGGTGTGCCTGTTATTCCTGTTGGTTAACTAAATTATAGGTCTGCTACACTCAATTGCTATAGATACAAAATCCAGCTAGGAGTGCTCTTAAATTTTGTCTTTTTAAAGTTCTCACCTGTCTCCTCTGGTTGCAGTCGTTTCGGCACATGGCCGGTTGCGATGTTAACAAATAGCAAGAGTAAAGCCACGGTGGTAGCTCCTGTTTGCAATGCTAGCCAAATATTTGGATGGCACACAACTGATAGGAACCGAAGACTCCGGAGATTCCATTCTCCTATCTCGGGGCTTGCCTTTAATAGTACAATATTGTGGGACCCCAAGAGATGGCATCGACCAATGCTGGAACCTATTAGGCAGCTTCACAAAGTCAAAGAAGTCATACAAGTGAGCTCTCTCTCTTACACACACGCACATAGCAGAATACGTTCCAGATAGGGAAGTTAGATTTATTCCATGTTTGTTGATTATGCAGGTGAGCACCTTTATTGAGCAATTAGTTGAAGATGAATCCCAGATGGAAGGTTTTCCGGATGATTGCTCGAGAATTCTGGTTTGGCATCTCCCTCTAGAAGCGTCTTTGTCCATGTACCCCGGTCAATGGTTGATGAAGAAGAATTTGGATGTCATTTCACCACTTACCTGAACAGAACCATCTTATAGACTAGGCAGCTAGGCCATTGCCCAGAGCCTCGAATTGTCGGGGCCCAATTTTTTTAATTTTTTTCTTACAGCAATGTTTGTTTTTCTTGCCTATATAGGTAGTGCTCTTACATAGTGGTCTAGCACTGTTTTTGTTGATAGTCTGTTATTCGCGTGCTGCATTCTAATACCATCTAGCCGTTACTTTTACTTTTGTTTCCATTTTATGTATGAACATTAGAATTCACTGCATTAGGAAATGTCGATCAAACTAAATCTGATGAATATCAGTATATCACTGTACCATTAGCAGAAGATCAAATTTTAACCAAATCTTTTTCTTTTCTTTTTGTATTGATTTATGCTGGTAATTGTACCAGCTTTTTGAGTCCCTATTAAAGTAACTTGGTACAAGTATTGCCAAAGAAAAGGACAGAACAAATGCTGTTCTTGTATTTGCCATCACACAAGGAATGTAACCATCCAAAGTAGAGAACTTGCATATCTTCCAAGTGAATTCAACTCTACAAACCTCATATTTCATAAAAAAAGCACTTGCCATAAAATTCATAGCACATCATATATTCTTTTCAATTTTTTTCTGCAGTCCTAGTTGCATTCATTTTTTTCTTCCAAACATGATACAAAATTTGGATCTCCTTCTTCTTGCCTTTATTCATGGTTCTTTCATCTCTTTCATCCTTCTTTTATGCATGTCCCTCATTTTAATATGTCTCGTATTTGCCATTTTTCTTACTCTCTTGTCCTTCGTATTGGTTGATGTCTATGAACTATTCTCTTTACTGCTAATCTCCTTCGAAACTTTCAAAGCGAATCTCCAATTGGGTTTTGTGTTGATTCTCATCTACTCAATACGCTCATATCTCGATTTTGTCTCGAGACTCGACCCTTCAGTTATACACGCGATTTCAAGGATTAAAGGTTGGGTCAGTTCAGCAGTTAGTCATGTTAATAGGCTCTAGTTCCAATTTCCAACTCTATGAGCATAAGCTCGTGCAAAGCGCGAAATACATTTTTGCAGTTGCATAACTTGAGCATGATCAAGAAACTTCATTACAAGTTACTGGAAAAAAACATTGTTTTATATAACACCTTTCTTTACATATAAATATACGTATATACAAGTGAATGACAAAAAATTTGCTCACCTGCAAGTATTTTTGATCCAGCAGCATCTCAACCAACTACGATCTGGAGACTTTTGGTCACTTTGTATTGCAGGCAACATTCAGCGTACACAAAAATATTGCAAACAAAGTGATGTTCTAGTGATTCGAACCTAAGACCACTGTTAAATAAAGGGCAGTAAAGTCCTTGAAAAGAATTTTATCTGTTCATATATCCATTACTCATCTCTCTTCTCTGCCTCCTCTCCCAGTTTCACTAGAAATGTTTTCTTCATCTATGCAATCAAATCTTTCCATATTATCTCTAAAATCAAAATCAAAGACAACCACCATTAGAAGAAACTCTGCCCCTTTAACAGTAAGATGTGGACCAAGAAACAATAGAGGTCCATTAGTTAAAGGAAGAAGTTTAAGTACAGAAGCAATGCAAGCAGTTCAAGCACTTAAAAAGGGCAAAAGGAGATGAACTCAAAATCAATGAAATCATTTCAAAAACCTATCTCGTTTAATCAAAAACGATTTATTAGCTTCACTAAGTGAGTTACTTAGACAAGGTCACTGTGAGCTAGCTATGAAAGTGTTTGTTGAAATGAAATCAGATTTGTATGTAAAGACTAATGTTTCTCTGTATGCTGATATTGTATCTGCCTTGAGTAAGTATGGAATGATGCAAGAGATTGATAATGTGATTTCTGAGTTGGAGTTTGAGGTTTTGATGGGTGATGACAGAGGACTTTCTAGGTTGATTAAGGGTTTGATTTCTGCTGGTAGGAAGGAGTCTGTTGTTAGGGTTTATAGGTTGATGAAAGAGGGGAAATGGGGATCTGGTGCAAGTGTTGATGAATATGTTGTTAGGATTCTGAGTAAAGGGCTCAGAAGAATGGGTGAAAATGATGTTGCTGATGAAGTTGATGCACAGTTTGGGGTTTCTATTGATGGGGTACTGGAGAAATTGAGTAGTGTTTGAAATAATGTAAATGATTTTTATTTGATGATTTCAAAGTTTGGTTCTTCACTTGTCATCTTTAAAATCACCTGGTAAAACTCAGCAAATGACTAGATATCAATTGTAATTTGTATAAACTTATATTTCAGTAAACAAAAATTTAGTTCAGAACTTGTTTCTGTAACCAGTTATGGTTCAGCGAAAAAATAAGTGGATTCACAGTTGTAGTTCAGAATTCAGATATAGCATTGTCATGCCTGGCCAAGGTTTTAGGCATGGGCAACTTCTATTAGTTCGTCCCATGTGGTGATCTTTTCTCTAGGTTTGCCTTTCTGACTGCCTTCATGCTTCTCTTTCATATCAATCTTCTCCCAGCCGCTAAACGGCACAAACTTGACATTTTTGCTGTCAAGTAACTGAAGAAGCCCTTCTCTGCCAGGCTTTGGCGTGGTTGGTGTTGTCAAAACTCCTTGTTCTAAGTCTTCGTAAATGCTTTCAACCTGAAAAAATCTCATTTAAGTTAACATTTCAATGTTATGATTATACTACTAAAAATAAATTCCGTTGACAAGAAAACTTCAAACTAAAAAGGAAAGATTTGCTTACTGTTTCTATGGCACAGTAGAGGTTTGTTCCAATGATTCCAGTGGGTCCTCTCTTCAACCAACCCACAACATACAATCCTTTATCAAGAACTGATGCATTGCTTAGAACTCGGCCTCTAAAGTTAGGAACGATACCTGACAAAACATTTGATGGGGATGGTAAGAAAGAGTACTAACACAAACTTATAAGCAGTGTTAATTGGGCATTTAACAGACTGAATAGACAGGGAATTACGCCAGAGACAAGAGTCTCGCTAAAGAGAGGCAGCAAAGAAGAAAAGAAGGTTTTACATCAAATTCAGTAGCGTTTCGAAATTGGCAATATATGATCAGCCAGCAAATTCCAGTTTAATTCACAAAACCGTCAGAACTCAATTTTTTAACCCAGATTGTTTGCCTATTATTTTCAAACATACATAAATTTCAAAAATGGCTGTTTACCTTTACGCTGATCAAATGGCAAACCATCAACAGGCACTGACTTATAGCCAATACTTTTCAGCACCATCCTGCACAATGAAAACAAAGCACATGTAATGAAATCTCCATGACCTACATAACTACTGTATTACAACTACATCTAGTTGGTTTTCATGTTAACAAATTCTGTATTGGATGATATTAGCATCACAACTTGCAGATACATAAAACTGAATTTGTTTAGATAATAATACCCGCATTCTACTTCTTCAAATTGGCCAGTGCCCACAGCAGACTGTTTACCAGATTCACCATTTTCTACAAAAGAAACGAAATCAAATAAATCCAAGTTATGGAATCATTATAAACCACAGGAAAGTACAGTTGTGACCCTTGTTTCGATATAACAAACCTTTAAGAACTGTTTTCTCAAAATTTACACCAGCGACTTGATCATTTCCAGCATCAGAACTCAAGAATTCATCTGGTCTTCGGAAAAACATAAAATGGAGTTCTCTTTGCCCTGGAACAGGATGAGGTTGAGAAATTGCAGCTTTGGAGAGCAACTCGTGAACTCGTCTTTGAATACGGCTGTTCTTCAGTTCTTCCTTGAAGAGTGACAATACCAAATTATCAGAAATGAAGTATAAGAGTTCCGTAGTGGGAATGCTCATGTGTCATTAAGTTAAACAAAAAATTAAAGTATAACAGCATATGCTTCTTGTAAAACGATACACACCTCGTCAGCTGGTGATTTAATAAGATCGCCTTCTTGAATGTTAACATACAGATCTTTAATGCCTACGACAAAGATAGACTCATAAAAACCATAAGCATAACCAGAAGGAAGCCCTAATACAATACGGATCCCTTTCTCAAGATACTAATATAAAACTGGAACGTGATGTGAAATATGGTACTTCCCTAGTTCTTTTTCTAGGAAAGGTACACCATAAACATATGCTGTGGTGCTTAAAAAGGTACATAAGTCTTTAAGTAACTGTAAGTTAGCATATATAATAAGAATATAGGATATTCAAACGCTTAGAATTGCATCAAATATCAAATGTTTTCATTCTACTATAACAATCCACAATGTATTTGTTTACGTACAAGGTTACTCATAAATGAGCAGCAATTACCAAGAAGTTCACGCAATTCTTTTGCTGTACAAGCTGCTTGTGCTGGTCCACGTCTCCCGACCAAATACACTTTTCTGTAAGCCATTTAACAGGCATATCTTTTTAGACAAGTCACAAGGATTATGTAAAATATGTATGGTTGCATTGAATACGAAAGCAAGCAAGCCGAACCTTATACAGCTTTCCTGCAGAGAGCTAGCGCATGGTTTGCAATATCAGTTGTTGCTAATTCGGCTGTTGGCCTTAGAAGTATACGCGCAACATCAATAGCAACATTACCCTGAAAATTAACAAACCCATATGTGAATCAGTATATATTTCATTTGGTATATATTTATAAGCCATGTAACATATGAAACTTTTTGTAAACGACCTATCAAACTATAACCAAACTCTTTAACTAATTACCATAAAAATTCTTACTTTGAGCATCTTTTTCTTCCTTAGAGAAAATACATATAGATTTATACTATCCTATATTCTCTTATATGTTAATAACCTTTACCATTTTGTATTTGGTGCCTCTGTTCAAACAGTCATTTTGGCTAGTGTACAGTGATGTTAATTCAACATGCTCCTCTGGAAGCAGGGCAGAGATATGACATGATCAGGTAGACTCAAAGAAAGACATAAATGTTTATATCATGCAGTTGGTCTACAACGACTTTTACTAGAATACAAGCTTTACATTTGCAGATTAGCATCTTCAGGACGTAAAAATTGAATATACCTGACCAAGAACTACTGCTGTCTCAGCACTCTTCAAGTTAGGCCTTAACTGGCTGAAGTCCGGATGCCCATTATACCACCATACAAACTCTCTAGCTGAGTGTATCCCAGCCAAACCCTAAATATATGTGGAAAAAAGAAAACTGATCAGTCAATATCAATACCAACGGCAGTCTGAAGCTAACACTTTGTAGTTCTTAGAGAAGATTTATACAAACCAAACTATCCTCAGACTATAATACAATTTACAGACGGAGCACTACTCTTTATAGCGTATGAGACATACTTCTCCAGGAACACCCAGATCTCTATCACTTTCGGCACCATATGCAAGCACCACCTGTTCAATTTACCTCAAGATGGTAAGAAAGAGGACTACCGCTGGAAAGGATATTGAAGAATGAAAGATAATAAAATTTATCGATGGCATTGTTCTCCTATAGCTATTATCTTACCACATTATACATCTCATGAAGTTCAGAGAGAGAAACCGAAGACCCAAGATTTACGTTTCCAAAAAATGAGCACCTCTCATTCAATCCAACACGTGAAAACTGATTGATCACAACCTGTTGCAAATTTCTGGTAAAAATAAGCTTTATTAAGAAAATTAATTGCCACAAATACGCTCCTCCATAGAAAAACTACATATAGTTAGTATCATTGAAGAAATATACCGCTTGAAGAGATAAAGGGTCATTTATCAAACATGCTCGAGTTAAAGACGGTCAAAAAAATATCGAATTTCTTTCATGATCTTCAAATATAAACACTACACAAATAATATATACTAATCGTTCTTAGAAATCATTTCATACGCAAATTTAACTAGCATTCAAGAATCTGCAAAATCGACTACCCTAAACCAAAAAGAATAAAACACAATATGGAGAAATTCTAGGGTTTTATTAACCTTGGTTTCTTGATGATCAGGTGCTACTCCGGAGCGAACTAATCCAAAAGGCGTTGGTAATCGATCAATAATATCAACTTCTGCCTTTTGATGTGCTTTCAATAACTAACAACGCCATAACCAAAATCACATCAGAACCCTTAATAAATTATTCAACTCCTTCATTAACAATAATCAAAACAATTGCTCAAAAAACTTGAACCCTAAACTCAGATTTCATAAGCACCCATCTACAAGTTCAAATCAATCAGATAAGAGAGACAATGGAATGGAATCTTACCCTCTCAGCAGTATAGAAACCAGCAGGGCCACTGCCAACTATACAAACACGTAAAGGATGAGACGAGAGAGATGAAAATTTTCTCAAAAACAATGTCCTTCCACGAAAAACTGCCATTTTCTTTGCCCCTGCTTGTATGCAGGAAAAAATCGCAGCATGGAAAGTTTTCAGCAACTGCTTGGTTTACCTGTGATTTGTGAAAAAATTACACATTCAGAATAGATAATAAACTTTTAAATTATATCATGTTTCATTGGATCCTCACACTCACAATATTGATTCTGAACCAATTTAACGGTAATAAGCTCTAAATAGTCAAGTAAAAATGCAAATGTCTTCATTCAGACACATCAGCATCTTCACTATAATTTTCGGGTTTTGTGTGTTTCTTGAGACCTACTCATAAGTCTTTTGAGAAATGGCATCTCCCATGCATTTTCACACAAATTTCACCATGTCTATTCAACTTCATCAGTTTCATTACTTTTCACACATTATGTATCAAATTGAAAATCCAAGCAGATAAATTATGATTAAACCAACTCTAACAACTAAACTAGTCATACATACTTACCCAATCAAGCATGAATTCAATGCTATAAATTAACGGTTGGTTTGGTAGAAAAGCTTCAATTGACAACTAGTTACATCTGAGAAAAAGAAGAATTGTCGTACAGATACATACGAGCAGTCTGCTTCTAATTCCATTCATTCGTGACTTAAATTGCCAGGTTGACTCCACTCTCTAGAGATGGAGAACTCAACTAGAAGTTCCTCCCATAAACACAAGCTTCCAGTGTCTGTTGCATCACTACTATGCTATACTAACTCCTATAAGAATTTTTGCTGAGCTGAAAGCGGATTTTGTTGTCTGCTGCCTTCTTCTACATCTTTTGGCATTTTGCTGTATATTCAGTTCCCAGACCCATTATGTATGTATGAGTGTCTGAGTTAAGATTTAATATGGAAATCAGATGAGTTCCACAAAACAACAATTCATAATACATGAAATCAAAACTGGAGTCTAATTGGTCCCTCTGCTAAGTTTGCATCGTTAAATTTCTCAGATAAATTACACCATCTCTACCCTACAATTTGCATTTACATTGATTATAGAAAAGAAATGCAAAGTTTACTTTAGGTTCAAACCAAGGGAAGAAGTAACCGGAGATCAACTTCCACGTTAGTTTCAGTTCCAAACTACAAATTCAATCAAAATTTCTTTGCATTTCCACGTTATTCCATTTTGAGTTCTGCTTACATTAATTGGCTTAGTAGTTACTGTACTGAAATTACAGAATACTGTTTCTACCTAAGCACTTGAGCATTTCTGGTTTTTTCATTTGCATGCACGTTAACTGTTTGATGAAATGGATAACATAGATTCGTCTCTTTGTCTAACCGAAAACCAAATTAGATTACAGCAAAACTTGAAACAAGAAAAAAAAATAGCCCCCAAAAGAAATAAAGAAGCTGAAAATTTACCTGTGAAGAAGAGAATCCACACAATCACCAGACCGATTTCGGAGGCAAAAAAATAGAGAAATAGGTATGATATTCGCACAGAATTTTTTTTAACCTAACAATGTGAGAATCAACCTCATTGAAAAAGAAATCAATTTAAGAAAATATGTAATCACAAGTTTCAACTGAGAATTAGGGTTTTGTTGTTTCAGAAATTTGCGGGTAAAAGTTGTTTTTCTTGAGTATCAAAAAAAAAGCTGATGAAAATTTGCGGGTAAAAGTTGTTTCAGAAATTGAAATCAACAAGTGCGAGGGGGGTTTATAACTTAGCATTTAGCAATGCCTCGTGGATGGGTGTAAAAGAAGACGGCGACGTAGCCTTTAATGGGCATTTTGGGGCACCGGGCTGATCGCCATTCACTTGCAAAAAGGAGCCCAAAGGTTAAATATCTTCACTAATTTTTTTTTTTTTTTTTTTGAAGGAACTCGATCAGATGCTCCCAATTTCATATATTGATAAAATTTCTTACAAGAAACAAATACATCTTAATTAAAATACATGAACAAATACAAGATATATGTATCCTAGAATACAACAAAAGTACTAAATTCATGGAGTTCGTTGAGGAAGTCGATGCTATTTGAGGGATGGTGTGAAGTTTCTGATTCCACCATTTGAATTGTTGTTCTTCATTGTGAACAAGTTTTTCTTCTTCTTTAAGATTTGATGCTCCCATAACAGAGGAGTAATATCCGTTGTTTATCGAAAAGACGATCACATCCGGATTCCATGGATCTTCACATTAATGTAAATCTACGTCAAACCAATATAATTCGTCCTCGAATATGTCTTTGAAACAATTGCAATAATCGATAGAACCGCCTTGAAGGCTATATGAAATTGTTATAAAACCATCTCAATATAAAAGCAAGCATGAATGACTTGCTTTAGATAAAGAGCGCTCTGGATGCGTTCTTGGGAAACTAAATCTATGGTTGTGGTTGTTTATCATTATTGTATCATTAATTTTTTATAATGAATATTTTATTAATCTCTCATTATAAATCTCTTATAATTATGTTAATTAATATACTTTCATTCTCTAATATAAAACAAAGCATGGACAACTTAGCTTAGATAAAGGACTTTCTGGATTCATTCTTGGGAAGCTAAATCTATGGTTGTGGTTGTTTACATCATTATTGTATCATTAATTTTTATAATGAATATTTTATTAATCTCTCATTATAAATGTCTTATAATTATGTTAATTAATATACTTTCATTAAATTTCTTATGAATTTTTCATTATAAATATCTTCTTACATCATAAATATCTTAATCTAATAGATGTCTCACAATTTTCTTAATGAATTTACTTTCATCATTAATATTTTATTAATGTTTCCTTATAAATGTCTTATGATTATCCTAATAAATACTTTCATTAAATAAATAATCAATTTGTTAATAATCATATCAATTGGGTAGTATTTGTTGGTGGTCCATGGGCGGTGATGATGGTGATGAGGTAGTGGTGATGGGCGGTTACGGTGGTGGTAGTGTAGGTGGTCGGTGTGGTAGTCGGGTGGTGGGAATTCTTACTCTATGTGAAAATAAGCTGGTTATAATACAAAAAATAAAAAATAAAAAAAAAGATTATACAAAGCTGGCCAATTTACCCTAAAAACAACTCGATAAAAATTTAACGTTGATAGTGTAATGTATATGTTATTGGGATGGTAACGGTTTTGATTGGTCCCATTATATGTTTCATTCGGTGGTTTTTCTAAACACCTATTACGGTCAACCTAGCAATTCTCAAAAAAAAAAAACCATGAAACAAATTGCATTAACAAGTAATAGGTTAATGCACAATCCATCGCGTCATGTGCTTATTTTAGAGCTCCCTTAGGATGGATTGTTGTTTTCAAGTTCTCTCTTAATTTGCATGTAACAAACTAAGAATAAGAAACTTCACAGTTGGGTTAACCTCCCAACTTCTCTTAATTTGCGGACAACATAAGTTTTGGAACAACAAGGCCCTAAAATGTAATCAGTCACCCCGTTCGGTGAGAAACTATGATGGCATTGGCGTTATTTGGTCAACTTATCGATTTGATTCCGGCGAATTTCCCACATTAACCTGACGTTAATCCGTGTAGAAAAAGAAAAAAAATCAATCAATCCGATATAGCTCCGTGGTATAGCATCGTGCATGATAACGTTTTGGAGTAACAATTAGAGAAGGAGAAGAACTTCTCTAAGTAGATGCCATATCATCAATCGGCAGGGTCATTGTGATTACTGCAATTTCATTTTTCCGATAGGTACTGCGGTTGGGTTAAAGAGTCACGAATTAAACATCGGATGGGAATACACCTTCCCAGGGTAAGGGTTAACATCTACTCGATTCCAATTTTCATACTTATCGGAAAAAAAAATGGAATCACGAATTAAGAACAAACTAAGAATAAGAGCTCCCTTAGGATGGATTGTTGTTTTCAAGTTCTCTCTTAATTTGCATGTAACAAACTAAGAATAAGAAACTTCTTCGGGTTAACCTCCCAACTTCTCTTAATTTGCGGACAACATAAATTTTGGAACAACAAGGCCCTAAAATGTAATCCGATCCGCCCGTTACGGTGAGAAACTACAGATGGCATTGACGTTATTTCGGTCAACTTATCCGATTTGATTCAGCGATTTCCACATTAGCTGGCGTTAATCCAGGTAGAAAAAATTAAAAAAATCAATCAATCGATATAGCTCAGTGGTATAGCATACGTGCATGATAACGTTTTGGAGTAACAATTAGAGAAGGAGAATAACTTCTCTAAGCGGATGACATATCATCAATCGACGAGTCATTGTGATTCTTGCAATTTCATTTTCCGATAGATGCTTTGCGGTTGGGTTAAAGAGTCACGAGAATTAAACATCGGATGGGAATACACCTTCCCAGGTAAGGGTTAACATCTAATCGATTCCAATTTTCATATTTATCGGAAAAAAATGGAATCACGAATTAGAACAAAAAACATTGTTATGCCAAAAGTGAAAACGTTATTTGTGGCCACCTAAGTAAAGTTTACCTATTGTCTTTTGGTACAAGACCATTTTGGTTTTGATGGAGGGCAACCAATGGGTTATGTATCTTTCTTTCTTTTTTTTTTTTATATGATCATGCGGCAAGACATGTTTTGGTGATATAAATTGGGCAATGAACATATAGACAATGATCAAACTCCCGGTGCGGATTCGGCAGGTCAAGGCCTAGTATAATAAGAAATCAAGATGGCATACATAAGCTATCTGATTGATCAGAACTATTAAAAGAACCCTAGAAATTGTTGGAACAACAATTTGTTTTATTGAAAACTATACAAACTAGGAATACAAACCTTAATCTGCCCAGAAGATCCGAAAAGTCAGATCAAATCCGGACAGATCAGGATGAAAACGAAGAAGATGGAATTTTTTTTTTCTTTATCACTAATCTTGTTTTGAGGCATACTAAATGATACCATCTAGGTATGTTTATAAGGGGTGTCCTAGCCATGATGAAATTTTACTCTTTAAGTAGATTATATCACTCAAATACCCTTCAACCTAAACTAAATTTTTTAAAAAAAAATATTCAACTTTAAACTTAAATATCTATTGTTCTTTTCCGGCTTGAAAATAAAAAATCAGCATTATTTTCATTTGCCACAGTTAGTCATCGATTCATAAATATTTGACCGTCAATTAAACATAGCTTTTCCGTTGTTTTTGATATTTTCTACATACCAGTTTCTTATATAGTTATTTTTGATTGATAGAATAGGTTTAATCATTAAAAAAAAACATAGTTTTTTTGCGATTCAAGAGTGAAGTTTCGCATACAATTGAGACGAATTATCATATGAACTTCGCTTTGTTCGTCAACTTGCGGGTGCTTAAGAACGGTTTGGCTGATATGTTTATCTCAATTATCAGTTGAACCTAGTTTGATATTATTGAACGAACTGCAAGTTCGACTGATTAGATAATATGAAGATATAGCAGAACAAGTATTTTCTTTGAAAACGGAGTCCCGTTTGGCTAATAACTCGATTTTTGAATAAGTCGATTCATATAATAAAAATAACAATTTGTATTTTTTTCAGGTTCGGTGATTAAAATTGATTTATTAGTCGCACCTTATGACTAATTTTCCGGGATGTACACGTATGTCGGGTTCGTCAGTTATATACTTACTTTATAAGCTAACTTGTTATTTAAAAAAATTAGGTGATTCGTTACTTAGTTTATATGTCGAACCTTTAACATGAGTTTTTTCTCAAAATAGAAGTTAGGCCAATAGGTATTATGTTTCGAATGAGCCGAATTGTTCATCTATGTATCATACCAGTTAGGTTCGGCTAGTAACTAATAGCCAAAATGTTCATCACAAGTAGGTTCGGCTGATAATTATAAGCCGAACCTCTCTCTGGTTCGCCTTATTTGCATGTGAAAATGCAATTTTTTGAGGAATTTAATCTATAAAAAGGGCATTAAACATAATATAGAAGTATACATATGCATTATATTTTGTTTACGAGATGAAGATTCTCCTTCGTCATTTGAATTACCCATCTTGAATTACAATAATCTCAAAAATCTAGGCTTTTTTTCTTTCAATTCTTATTCCTCTCAAAAACCCCAACTCTCTCTCAAAAATATGATTTTTCAACTAATATAACACTAACAACTTAACGTAAACAATCATTATCATTAAATCTAATCATAATCATTAACACTAATTATGTAAGGGCAGATATGTCATTATAAAAAAATAGTGGAGAAGGTTTGATGGATTTTTTCCTGGTGACCCTATTTTGGCACCATTATCTATGCCTCAAAACTTGATTCATCTTTACAAAGCGCCCGACTTGCTTGACCAATTTTCGTTCTCCGGTTACCTAAAGTAGCTTTTATCTCGTGTACCGGGTGTGAACATGAACTCCTTTTTAGCGATAATCTTTTTGGTGTTGACGACTTGATATTGCTATGGACTCTTGTGCATTTCTATCTTATCAAAGGCGGATCATTACATATGTAAAATCATCTCCAATTGTGCAAGATTTGAGTAGTATATATAAATGTAAAAGTATGTTCATCACAACTCCACAAGGGAACAATTTTATAGTTATGATTTCAGAAGAAGAATTTGATCTAGCTCCAAAAACCCTACTGTTTCACACTTTTTAATTCCAAATAGTCCAAACCTATTCAAACCAAAATGTGAGTATTGTATTAAACATTTGTGTTTCTTTGGAAATCATTTTAGGATACTGCTTCCCAATTTGGACCATCGACAAGCATTTTAAATCCGTTCATGTTTTTGTTCAAAAGTTTTCCTAATTCGAAAAATAATGGGTTTTTATACGTTTTTATCTGACAACAAGTCATGCATGTCAGAAGTAGTTAACAATCAAGCATGTTTAGTTAGACATAGGTCGGATATTGTTAATTCAATAATTTTTCATGTCCTAAATGATGAAGAGCGTTAGAGTTGTTAAAGAACGTAGGTGTCACTCGAAAACTTAAATTGTATGGTTGTTCGCACATGTTGTACAACTTGTACTCATTCAATTTTAAGGTAGAAGGGGGATCTGGCTTTCAGCGCATCTTTATGATATATTTCTTTCATCATGTCATCTTCAAATGCTTTTCAGGAAGCTTGATACTTTAGATATTGGTGTAACATTGGTTTTAACTTGATAGATGTGAAGCATATTATTATAGTGCAGTTCTATTTTTGGGGGTATTACTCAGAAACTGGTTGAACTGCAAGCCCCCTCCCCCTTTTTTTCATTTGCCAAGTTTGTTTTTTTTTTAAAATCGTATTTTGGGTTGATAAGTGTGGAGTAGAAAATGACGGACTTCTCTTGCTTTTTTATTTTTTTTTCCTTTACAGTTTGAATGAGTAGTTTCACTGAAGTGTTCTAGTTAGTTAGTTTTTTTTGTTTTTTTTAATCACTTGTAGTGATTGTTTTATATCAAATCACTTTATTTGATCATTATATTAAGAAACTAGTTTCGATAGGTTGGGTTATTAATCAGACGATTTGTTATGCTAGAATGGTTACTAGATATGATAGTTACAAAAAATTACAATGTCAATCTTGTTTCTCTTTTTTCTTACTGTCATGTGAACTCACAAAGTTTTGCTAATTAAGTAATTTTCTATGGCTATACGGCTGAAGACGGAGGACACTTGTTAGTAGGTGGACGTGTATATGATATCCGTTTAAGTTCTAGACTTTCCCAATAGTTTGGATACACTCTATGAGCATTGAGAATCTAATTTTAGAACCTACCGGAGAGATTCAAACATTTTTCTTCTCCAAACGCCTCCACTTTATAAAAGCATGAGGTCATTGAAGTTATCGGTCTACAGTGCTTGGTTGTTAGGGCCGGAGTTCCCGACACTACGTTCGAGTTCACCAAGACATGGGTTCACATTTTGAGTAGTGAGCATAATGCACGTTTACTTGAACTATTGCGAGAAGCTTCAAGGTGATTTACCCTTGCTTCAATTCTTATTGGGATACATGTTTACAAAAATATTTTTGTATATTTATATCAACATTCGGAGCTTTGTTGAGTGGTAAAAAATTTAGAAACCTATTATAAGGGCTCCAAGAAAAGAGTTTTGAGGGCTCCTAAGGATTCAAATATCCTACAATGAAGATAAGGGGACCTAATTCATAAGAAAAATACTAAAATACCCTTAACCTATTAAATATTGAAACCTAAAACTATTTTTTTTTAATTCCTCTCCTTTTAACTCTTCCATTTTCTTCTTTCCCATCACCTCCATCGCCTATTTCTTCGATTAATCATCAATTTTCAAAATAATTCATTATCGGTTAACACCACTTAATCCACCCGCAATGACTTTAATAAGGTAAAAATCAAAAAATTCATCTTATTTCATTAGTTTTTATGCATGGATAGGTCGGAATCGATCGAATTAGGTTTTTGAAAAAACAGTTTCAGAACTGTCTACGGTTGGGTTTCCCAACCGCAAGTCATCTATAGTGTGGAGTTAAGAACTCCAAACCGTATATTCTGGGTTCAAAAATCCTACGGTTTGAAAAAATCATACTTCCATACTGTAACTTGTACGTACGGTTTGGAAGTATGAATTTTCCCAACCGTAGGTTAGCTTATAGTTCGAATTTGGGGGTTTTCAAAAGCAAAAATAAATGATGGGGTTTTTTAGTTTTTTCTTTTTGTGATAGTCTTCTTCATCGCGACGGAGAATAAGAAGAGAGAAAGAAGAATAATAGGATTTTTTATGATCCTCATCTTCATCATGATTTATGAATGAAAAGAGAAGGAGAAGATAATAAATTTAGTTTTTTGTATATGATCATCATCTTCATCATGATTTATGAATGAAAAGAGAAGGAGAAGGTAATAAATTTAAATTTATAATTCATGGAGGGTAATTTAGGCACTACAAAAAATAGTTGGATATGGGATTTTGTTGATTACTATTTCATAACCCGATTTTGTCATCTTGTGAGCCTCAAAACCCAATGTTTAGAGCCCCTATAATATGTTTCAAAATTTAGGGCTTTGAAGATGAGGCTAGAGTATCAATCTCTTCCATACTAATAGAGTATATACACACATGTTACTATTTAAATCAAAATTTGTTTAGAGTGTGTTTGGCACCACCAAATTGAGGGTGGAGTGGAGTTTGGGGAGGTGGTTGGGGGAGGTAGTCCAGATTTAGGGTGTTTGGCATACAATATTTGGGGAGGATTTATTTTCCCTTCAAATTATTTTTCCTAGTTCAATGGAATTGTAACTCCCACCATACCCCATGGAAGTCTGAATTCCTTCGTCATTTTCCATCCATCTTCCTTTCCTTTTTTCTTTCCACCATCTTCCTGAAAAGCTTCCCCACGGAAGCCAAACTCCCGAAATTTAATCTAGTGACTCCCATTTTTCTCCTGTTTTTGACATGAACTGTGATCAAATTTCCATCAATCTTCCTCTTATATAGTCGTATCATCATCTTTTTGATGGATTTTCGAAACCCTAGATTTTTTTCTTGAACCCAAAATCTTCTTGTACTGAACCCAAAATAATTTATAATTTGTTAGGAATAGTAAAGATGCATTACTTTATAATTCTTGTACATAGGGGTAAACAAGTTTTTATGATCAATTTGATGTTTTAGTTGTTATTTTGTAGAAACATAAATCCAATCTACTTGTTTTGAGATCTTTATTGTATGATTTGTTCTATCGATTCTATTTTCTTCCATCATATTCATTTATAATTTGATGTTTTTTTCCCGTGGAAACATTTGATATGTTTAGGAGCTCTATATACATAGATTGATTACTTTATATCTTGAATCACTTTTTTTTCTCCTTGTTGCTGCTCACATCTTTGAACTGATGAAGATGTTATGAATTGCATTGCATTGCTAAATACCCGATCTTGGACTGGAAGTAGTAGGAACCACCTAGAATTCAAATTCTAGGTACTTGGAACTACTTAGGAATTTAATTTTTGTGGTGCCAAACACAGCCTTAGTTAAATAAAATGAGCGTAAAAAGAGAACTCTCCTCTATTGACCGGGTATATATACTACGTACATATAGAAATTGGGTTCCACTATTTAAACCAAAATGTTTTTAATTTTTTTTTTTTTTTGGTATTCCAAAATGTTTTTAATTAAATTGAAACAAAATGAGCAAACTCATTAAAAGATAAAAGACGGATCATTATATATGTAAAATTACCTCCCAACGGTTTAAGATTCGGGCAGTATCTATAAGCCTAAAAGTATCTTCATCACAACTCAGTAAAACAACAATTTTGTTTGGTTAAAGTTAAGATTTTGAAAGAAAAATGTGTTTAATCAATCAAATAAAATAAAAGGGGAAAACTCATTAAAAAAATGAAAGATAGATCATTACTTATGTAAAATCATTTCCTGATCATTAGCATAGCATTTTTTTTTTCCGGAAAAGTGGCTAACTTCATTCATTAACATTCATAATACCTCGACTCCATGTCGAGCAGATTATAATATAGAGATTACAACCGACTCAAAGAAATCAATCAGACCACATAGTCTTACAAGACACATACATCCAAGTAGCACAACAAATTTTTTGATCTCGTGGTGAAATCTATCAAGGCGGCGTTTGAAGAAGACCACGAAAATATTCTAGGAGGGAACATTGAAGGTGAAAAAAAATCCTTTTTCGAAAAGAACATGATAAGATCCATATCTCTTTTTACTTGCTTTTATTCATTGGTAATCTGTTTATTATCATTATAAAAATCAATTTGACGTGACCACAGTAATGCCATATCATTTGTTTCTCTCTTGCAATGCGGTTGCTTGTACTCGGACCGAGACGTTATGATCTCCCCTTGCGAAGGGGAGAGCAGCTGCTTGATAGAGCCATAACGCTCTTTATACTAGAAAAATTACCAGAACGTGGTGTACGACAAGTAACACAAACATAAGAAGTTCCTAAAAGGAAGCGGAGGAAGTTAATTTTTCCATCAGAAGACATGCCATCATAAGACGAATCTTAGAGAGACAATTAATGCATTTCAAACTTGTGTTTCAGTAACCAAAATTAAGTTCAATACTTGTTTAGATAACTAATTTGTTTAGATAACTAGTAGTGGTTCAGAGAAAAAAATACATTGTGGATTCACAGTTATAGTACTTCAGATATTCATGTGATCCTTTTTGTCACTTGGTTTGTCTCTTTGACTGCCTTCGTGCTTCTTTTTCATATGAATCTTTTTCCGGCAACTGGTGGTACAAATTTGACATTTTTGCTGTCAAGTAACTCAAGTATTTCATCTCTGCCTTGCTTTTGCATGGTTGTTGGTGTTAAAACTCCTTGTTCCAGGACTTTATATATGCTCTCAACTTGACATGACGTCACTTGTTTTACCACTTCAGTGCTATTCATATAAAAATAAAGCAACTAGATCTTTGGAATTTATATCAACAAAAAACACTGTTAACGGCCCAATTTGACAAACAGACATAAAGTCTCGCATGAGGGGACCATGATTCTCATTTGGGTGATTTGGAAGTAATTTGAAACACCGGTATTTTTAATGTACACCTTTCGCAACTCCATAATGCCACTATTATCAAGCCGTGTTGGTTTCTTACCGGTGCTTGTTTGCGATGCCGCATCATCACTATCATTGGCAACCTCTTTGCGTATGTTTTCATTCATGTCACAGCTGTCCAATGTGGTAGTATTCTCCCTCACCAATTTTCAGTTACCATTCTTCTTGCTACTAGACCCCCTCAACATCTCTCTTCCATCACCGTTCTTGCTTGAAGTGTCGCCATTTACTTGTTCCGAGAAACTAGAGCCAGGAAAGACTTGTTGGGACATTTTGGTTTTTAATTTCTTCTTTAAGCTTCTTAACGAGGAATGATCCAAGGAAACAGAACTAAAAGCATGGCCCCAATCCCAAACTCAACTGGTACTGAAATGGAGATACTGTCTTCTAAGTTTTCATTTAAAACAGATGATTGTTTCTGGCCCAAAAAAGAAGGCCCATTTTTCTTGTAAACACATTTACTTTGAGCTGTAACTTTATCTACCACGTCATTTTCATTTTCAAATAAGTGGAAACTCTTTAATAATACACTAATCATCCAGGTTATGATTATTCAATCAAAAAAATAAGGATTATAGGTTATTATTGTTAAGCTTCGTCCTACATGATTAGGAGGAAATGAGTTTTATTGTATTGTTATAATATAAACATAGGTCCCACTACCCCTAACCATGCAATAATGGAGTACTACATAGTAGAGGTTTTTTCTTTTTCTTTTGAAAACAGTACATAGTAGATGTTAGTAAGCCTCCAGATCTAATTCTTGTCTTTTGAAGAATCGAAAAGCTTATTAATCCAAGAATTGTTTTTACAGATCTCGTTCTTTATCCAGGACCTCTAGGTACTGTATGACGAACTTTTTTTTTTTTTTTTTTTTTGCTCGATTAACTTGAGTTCTTCTCTATGGTTAGTGGTTCACTTTTGGGATCTATACTTATTTAGATATGATGGTCTTATTAAATGAAGAGTAACATAGATTAGTAGAGATGTTTTTTGGAATAAAAATTAAAAGTTAAAAGAGAACTCTCTATTTGAAAATCTTCCCTATTTCAATGCCGTTTTGCCTTAAGTTCTTAGTACAATTTGGAGCAATAAAATTGTTTTTGGGGTGAAATGGTGGAAATTTGTTAAGTTTTTTAATGAATGAAGGAATTAAAAAGGACCGGGTGGGGATTGGTGTGGCTGTGTCAACTAAACTTTGATCTCATCTCCATTTGTCAATTGTTTTATATTTTGTTTCTTAATAAAATGAATGTATTTGAAGAAACAAAAGGAGCTTAAATAATAACAGTAGGACCAAAATTAATGGATTTTTTTTTTTTAATTACTAGCAGTGATTGATCTTTTCTTTTCTTAATGCCAATGTTGCTCTTTTGTTAGTGTCTTGTTCACCTGTAAAATTATTTGAATTTATAGATTAGTTTCTATGGCTGAGGATGGAGGACCATTGTTGGTGGGTGGTCACATGAAATCGATAGATATTCCAGATTTTCCAAATCGATTAGATGTATTTTATGAACATTGGCAGTCTCATGCGGATACATATTGGAAAGGCTCCGATATTCTTTTTCTTCAAACACCCCCACGGTATGAACGTGCAAGATCACTGAATTCAAATTCATCTATTTTTAATATATGGCTACTTGGGCTAGAATTTCCAAATACAATGTTTGTTTTCACAAAAACACATATTTACATCTTTTGTAGTGAGTATGATGGAGAATTATTTCAACTATTAAATGAAGCTACACAAAAATCTAAATGTTCTTTAACTCTGGAGATATATAAAATGGATGAAGAAGATAGTGGGATTGATCAAATAGATGTAATGTTCATTGAAATTTATGAACAAATCACCAAAAGTACTATCAATGTAGGTTGCATATTGGAAAGTTCAAAAGTGAGTGTTTTCAATAAATGGTACCAGGAAAGGGATCCCATAGGTTTTCACATCATTGATGTAACGAATGGATTTGAAGAATTATTTGTTGTCAAAGACAAATATAAACTTGCCACTATAGAAAGATCAACACTTCTAACCGAAGTTGTGATGGATGATTAGGTGGTGAATGTTCTTAGAGATATTATAAAGAAAGAAAAAAATGTTTCTCATTCGTGTTTAACACAAGGTATAATGAAAGAAATTGTGAATCCGCGGTTATTGCAAGTAGACATCGAGGTCGAAGGGGTCACTATTTGCCATCCCCCTGTGGTATAAAATGGGAATGATTTGGAGTTCCAGTTTGGACAATTCATTACAAGTGACGATAAAAATTTGATCTATGAGCCTGAAAGTGTGATTGTAGTTAGCATTAGCTCATCTTACAATGATTACTGTTCTTACACTTCTAGAACACTTTTAAATCAACCCTCTGTTTCACAAACTATAACATACGATGTTCTCTTGGAAGCACAAAAAGCTATTATTACAACTCTTCGGTCAGGAACAAAACTAAATGAAGCTTATAAAGCAGGACAAGATCTAGTTAAGTCTCGCGTACCTCATTTATTACCATACTTGAGGAATCGGCTGGAATGGGTGTTGGAATTGGGTTCAGCGAATTCCAACTTAGCTTGGATGTCGAGAATGATAGAATTGTGAAACCAAGTATGGCTTTCAAGGTTATGCTTGGGTTTGAACACGTGATATCAGATGACGGCAAAATGCTCTCCATGATGCTAGGAGATACCGTGGTTGTGTATGATGAAAATCCTACGGTTGTTACCATGAGGTTTAAAGGGTTGAATGCCGTTACATTTTCCTTCTTATCAAATAAAGAAAACAAAAAAACACGCCATATTCGAAAGCATCAGTAAGAAGGTGAGTACATTTATCTCTGCTTTTAGATTTTCATATTTGCGATTTTCATAAGTTTTTTCATAAGTTTTTCGTTTTGGATTCTCTGCTTGTGTTAGTTAACATCAACCACTTAACTTGCATTCCTTACTAGCTCCACGATGAAAAGTTTGTCAAGTCAAGTCCCCGAGTTGAATGTTGTGTGTATAATATATTTGCTTTGAATAGTATTGGTATATTAATCACATTGCACTGAAAGCATCAAGAAATCATCAAAGTATTTGGATACAAAGCACAAGAAGATACGGGGGACATAAGTTTCTGGTATTGGACTAATTCAAAGAGTTTTGCATGTAGTTACTCGCTATACCACAGTGCTAGATGGAGAGTAGGATAGAATCAAGAGCAATGTTAGAAATGGGCAGTGTCATATTCAAAAGGGACTTGGAAACTACATGGGAAGGAGAGGAATGTTTTATTCAAAAGGGACTTGGAAAGTGTTAGTTGGACCTGGTATGATTAAGTATTGTTTACACAGACTAAGCTTTTTTTAGAGACTGGAAATTTATGTTTGTAAAGAGAACAACAAATTCTGTTGATGACTCTCTCCCTAAGCAACTTTTAATTATACAACTATCAGACATTAAAGATTGGTTCGCTAACTCCAGACAGTAGTTTTTGTAATGAATCAACTTTTTAATCATCTTTTCTATCAAAAAAAAAAAAAAAAAAAAAAAGATTTTCTAGCTTCTTAGCTTAGCCTTAACCTAACCTAACTAATGCTAGGTAGTGCAGGATTTCCGCCCACGTCCTTGGAGCAAAATACCCCAAACTCTTCCACCTGAGCTAAGACGGCAAAATATACAATTATGAGGGCTATTACAATTTACTTGATATCACGTCGTTGAGGACAATCTCAAAAATCAAAATACTCGAGCACTATACTGTAACAATAATAAGCATTCATCAAATAGGGCACTAGAATTTAGAAAAAAGGAAAGAAAAAAAAATAGCCCATTTTTTGGTGTTAAAACTCCTTGTTCTAGGTCTTCGTATATGCTCTCAACCTGACATGATGTCACTTGTGTTACCATTTCACCGCTATTCATATAAAAATAAAGCAACTAGATCTTTGGAATTTATATCAACAAAAAATACTGTTAACGGCCCAACTTGACAGACAGACATAAAGTCTCGCATGAGGGGACAATGATTCTCATGTGGGTGATTTGGAAGTAATTTTAAACACCGGTATTTTGCATGTACACCTTTCGCCAACTCCATAACGCCACTATTATCAAGCCGTTTTGGTTTCTTATCGGTGCTTGTTTGCGATGCCGCATCATCACTATCATTGGCAACCTCTTTGCGTATGTTTTCATTCACGTCACAGCTGTCCAATGTGGTAGTAGTCTCCCTCACCAATTTTCTATTACCATTCTTCTTGCTACTAGACCCCCTCAACATCTCTCTTCCATCACCGTTCTTGCTTGAAATGTCTCCATTTACTTGTTCCGAGAAACTAGAGCCAGGAAAGACTTGTTGGGACATTTTGGTTTTTAATTTCTTCTTTAAGCTTCTTAACAAGGAATGATCCAAGGAAACAGAACTAAAAGCATGGCCCCCAATCCCAAACTTAACTAGTAATGAAATGGAGATACTGTTTTCTAAGTTTTCATTTAAAACAGATGATTGTTTCTGGCCCAAAAAAGAAGGCCTATTTTTCTTGTAAACACATTTACTTAGAGCTGTAACTTTATCTACCACGTCATTTTCATTTTCAAATAAGTGAAAACTCTTTAATAATACATTAATCATCCAGGTTATGATTATTCAATCAAAAAATAAGGATTATAGGTTATTATTGTTAAGCTTTGTCCTACATGATCAGGAGGAAATGAGTTTTATTGTATTGTTATAATATAAACATAGGTCCCACTACCCCTAACCATGCAATAATGGAGTACTACATAGTAGAGGTTTTTTCTTTTTCTTTTTGAAACCAGTACATAGTAGATGTTAGTAAGCCTCCAGATCTAATTCTTGTCTTTTGAAGAATCGAAAAGCTCATTAATCCAAGTATTGTTTTTACAGATCTCGTTCTTTATCCAGGACCTCTAGGTACTGTATGATGAACTTGAATTCTTTTTTTTTTTCTTTTTTCTTTCTTTTTTTTGCTCGATTAACTTGAGTTCTTCTCTATGGTTAGTGGTTCACTTTTGGGATCTATACTTATTTAGATCTGATGGTCTTATTAAATTAAGAGTAACATAGATTAGTAGAGATGTTTTTTGGAATAAAAATTAAAAGTTAAAAAGAGAACTCTCTATTTGAAAATCTTCCTATTTCAATGCCGTTTTGCCTTAAGTTCTTAGTACAATTTGGAGCAATAAAATTGTTTTTGGGGTGAAATGGTGGAAATTTGTTAAGCTTTTTAATGAATGAAGGAATTAAAAAGCACTGGGTGGGGATTGGTGTGGCTGTGTCAACTAAACTTTGATCTCATCTCCATTTGTCAACTGTTTTATATTTTGTTTCTTAATAAAATGAATGTATTTGAAGAAACAAAAGGAGCTTAAATAATAACAGTAGGACCAAAATTTATGGGATTTTTTTAAGTGATTGATTTTTTCTTTTCTTAATGCTAATGTTGCTCTTTTGCTAGTGTCTTGTTCACCTGTAAAATTATTTGAATTTTCAGATTAGTTTCTATGGCTGAGGATGGAGAACCATTGCTGGTGGGTGGTCACATGAAATCGATAGATATTCCAGATTTTCCCAATCGATTAGATATATTTTATGAACATTGGCAGTCTCATGCGGATACATATTGGAAAGGCTCCGATATTATTTTTCTTCAAACACCCCCACGGTATGAACGTGCATGATCACTGAATTCGAATTCATCTATTTTTAATATATGGCTACTTGGGCTAGAATTTCCAAATACAATGTTTGTGTTCACAAAAACACATATTTACATCTTTTGTAGTGAGTATGATGGAGAATTATTTCAACTATTAAATGAAGCTACACAAAAATCTAAATGTTCTTTTACTCTGGAGATATATAAAATCGATGAAGAAGATAGTGGGATTGATCAAATAGATGTAATGTTCATTGAAATTTATGAACACATCACCAAAAGTACTATCAATGTAGGTTGCATATTGGAAAGTTCAGAAGTGAGTGTTTTCAATAAATGGTACCAGGAAAGGGATCCCATAGGTTTTCACATCATTGATGTAACGAATGGATTTGAAGAATTATTTGTTGTCAAAGATAAATATGAACTTGCCACTATAGAAAGATCAACACTTATAACCGAAGTTGTGATGGATGATTGGGTGGTGAATGTTCTTAGAGATATTATAAAGAAAGAAAAAAAATGTTTCTCATTCGTGTTTAACACAAGGTATAATGAAAGAAATTGTGAATCCGCGGTTATTGCAAGTAGACATCGAGGTCGAAGGGGTCACTGTTTTCCATCCCCCTGTGGTATAAAATGGGAATGATTTGGAGTTCCAGTTTGGACAATTCGTTACAAGTGACGATAAAAATTTGATCTATGAGCCTGAAAGTGTGATTGTAGTTAGCATTAGCTCAACTTACAATGATTACTGTTCTTACACTTCTAGAACACTTTTAAATCAACCCTTTGTTTCACAAACTATAACATACGAGGTTCTCTTGGAAGCACAAAAAGCTATTATTACAACTCTTCGGTTAGGAACAAAACTAAATGAAGCTTATAAAGCAGGACAAGATCTAGTTAATTCTCGCGTACCTCATTTATTACCATACTTGAGGAATCGGTTGGAATGGGTGTTGGAATTGGGTTCAGCGAATTCCAACTTAGATTTTATGTCGAGAATGATAGAATTGTGAAACCAAGTATGGCTTTCAAGGTTATGCTTGGGTTTGAACACGTGATATCAGATGACGGCAAAATGCTCTTCATGCTGCTAGGAGATACCGTGGTTGTGTATGATGAAAATCCTACTGTTGTTACCATGAGCTTTAAAGGGTTGAATGACGTTACATTTCCCTTCTTATCAAATAAAGCAAACAAAAAAACACGCAGTCTTCGAAAGCATCAGTAAGAAGGTGAGTACATTTATCTCGGCTTTTAGATTTTCATAAGTTTTTGCGTTTTGGATTCCCTGCTTGTGTTAGTTAACATCAACCACTTAACTTGCATTCCTTACTAGCTCCACGATGAAAAGTTTGTCAAGTCAAGTCCCCGAGTTGAATGTTGTGTGTATAATACATCTGCTTTGAATAGTATTGGTATATTAATCACATTGCACTGAAAGCATCAAGAAATCATCAAAGTATTTGGATACAAAGCACATGAAGATACGGGGGACATAAGTTTCTGGTATTGGATAATTCAAAGAGTTTTGCATGTAGTTCTGCTATACGACAGTGCTAGATGGAGAGTAGGTAGAAGCAAGAGCAATGTTAGAAAGCAGTACTGGAATGGGCTGTGTCATATTCAAAAGGGACTTGGAAACTACACCTGGATGATTAAGTACTGTTTACGCAGACTAAGCTTTTTTTTTAGAGACTGGAAATTTATGTTTGTAAAGAGAACAACAAATTCTGCTGATGACACTGTCCCTAAGCAACTTTTAATTCTGCAACTATCAGACATTAAAGATTGGTTCGCTAACTCCAGACAGTAGTTTTTGTAATGAATCAACTTTTTAATCATCTTTTCTATCAAAAAAAAAAAAACTGAAGATGTTCTAGCTTCTTAGCTTAGCCCTAAACTAACCTAACTAATGCTGGGTAGTGCAGGATTTCCGCCCACGGCCTTGGAGCAAAATACCCCAAACTCTTCCACCTGAGCTAAGACGGCAAAATATACAATTATGAGGGCTATTACAATTTACTTGATATCACGTCGTTGAGGACAATCTCAAAATCAAAATACTCGAGCACTATACTGTTACAATAATAAGCATTCATCAAATAGGGCACTAGAATTTAGAAAAAAAGAAAGAAAAAAAAATAGCCCATTTTTTGGTGTTAAAACTCCTTGTTCTAGGTCTTCGTATATGCTCTCAGCCTGACATGACGTCACTTGTGTTACCATTTCAGCGCTATTCATATAAAAATAAAGCAACTAGATCTTTGGAATTTATATCAACAAAAAACACTGTTAACGGCCCAACTTGACAGACAGACATAAAGTCTCGCATGAGGGGACAATGATTCTCATGTGGGTGATTTGGAAGTAATTTTAAACACCGGTATTTTGCATGTACACCTTTCGCCAACTCCATAACGCCACTATTATCAAGCCGTTTTGGTTTCTTATCGGTGCTTGTTTGCGATGCCGCATCATCACTATCATTGGAAACCTCTTTGCGTATGTTTTCATTCAAGTCACAGCTGTCCAATGTGGTAGTAGTCTCCCTCACCAATTTTCTGTTACCATTCTTCTTGCTACTAGACCCCCTCAACATCTCTCTTCCATCACCGTTCTTGCTTGAAGTGTCTCCATTTACTTGTTCCGAGAAACTAGAGCCAGGAAAGACTTGTTGAGACATTTTGGTTTTTAATTTCTTCTTTAAGCTTCTTAACAAAGAATGATCCAAGGAAACAGAACTAAAAGCATGGCCCCCAATCCCAAACTCAACTGGTACTGAAATGGAGATATTGTTTTCTAAGTTTTCATTTAAAACAGATGATTGTTTCTGGCCCAAAAAAGAAGGCCCATTTTTCTTGTAAACACATTTACTTTTAGCTGTAACTTTATCTACCACGTCAGTTTCATTTTCAAATAAGTGAAAACTCTTTAATAATACATTAATCATCAAGGTTATGATTATTCAATCAAAAAATAAGAATTATATGTTATTATTGTTAAGCTTTGTCCTACATGATCTGGAGGAAATGAGTTTTATTGTATTGTTATAATATAAACATAGGTCCCACTACCCCTAACCATGCAATAATGGAGTACTACATAGTAGAGGTTTTTTCTTTTTCTAGTTGAAACCAGTACATAGTAGATGTCAGTAAGCCTCCAGATCTAATTCTTGTCTTTTGAAGAATCGAAAAGCTCATTAATCCAAGTATTGTTTTTACCGATCTCGTTCTTTATCCAGGACCTCTAGGTCTCGTATGATGAACTTGATTTTTTTTTTTTTTGCTCGATTAACTTGAATTCTTCTCTATGGTTAGTGGTTCACTTTTGGGATCTATACTTATTTAGATCTGATGGTCTTATTAAATGAAGAGTAACATAGATTAGTAGAGATGTTTTTTGGAATAAAAATTAAAAGTTAAAAAGAGAACTCTCTATTTGAAAATCTTCCTATTTCAATGCCGTTTTGCCTTAAGTTCTTAGTACAATTTGGAGCAATAAAATTGTTTTTGGGGTGAAATGGTGGAAATTTGTTAAGCTTTTTAATGAATGAAGGAATTAAAAAGCACCGGGTGGGGATTGGTGTGGGTTGTGTCAACTAAACTTTGATCTCATCTCCATTTGTCAATCTGTTTTATATTTTGTTTCTTAATAAAATGAATGTATTTGAAGAAACAAAAGGAGCTTAAATAATAACAAGAGGGACCAAAATTTATGGATTTTTTTTTTTTTTTTAAGTGATTGATTTTTTCTTTTCTTAATGCTAATGTTGCTCTTTTGCTAGTGTCTTGTTCACCTGTAAAATTATTTGAATTTTCAGATTAGTTTCATGGCCGAGGATGGAGAACCATTGCTGGTGGGTGGTCACATGAAATCGATAGATATTCCAGATTTTCCCAATCGATTAGATATATTTTATGAACATTGGCAATCTCATGCGGATACATATTGGAAAGGCTCCGATATTCTTTTTCTTCAAACACCCCCACGGTATGAACGTGCAAGATCACTGAATTCGAATTCATCTATTTTTAATATATGGCTACTTGGGATAGAATTTCCAAATACAATGTTTGTGTTCACAAACACATATTTACATCTTTTGTAGTGAGTATGATGGAGAATTATTTCAACTATTAAATGAAGCTACACAAAAATCTAAATGTTCTTCAACTCTGGAGATATATAAAATGGATGAAGAAGATAGTGGGATTGATCAAATATATGTAATTTTCATTGAAATTTATGAACAGATCACCTAAAGTACTATCAATGTAGGTTGCATATTGGAAAGTTCAGAAGTGAGTGTTTTCAATAAATGGTACCAGGAAAGGGATCCCATAGGTTTTCACATCATTGATGTAACGAATGGATTTGAAGAATTATTTGTTGTCAAAGACAAATATGAACTTGCCACTATAGAAAGATCAACGCTTCTAACCGAAGCTGTGATGGATGATTGGGTGGTGAATGTTCTTAGAGATATTATAAACAAAGAAAAAAATGTTTCTCATTCGTGTTTAACAAAAGGTATAATAAAAGAAATTATGAATCCGCGGTTATTGCAAGTAGACATCGAGGTCGAAGGGGTCACTTTTTTCCATCCCCCTGTGGTATAAAATGGGAATGATTTAGAGTTCCAGTTTGGACAATTCGTTACAAGTTACGATAAAAAATTTGATATATGAGCCTAAAAGTGTGATTGTAGTTAGCATTAGCTCAACTTACAATGATTACTGTTCTTACACTTCTAGAACACTTGGTTGAAGAGAGTTGATACCAAATAGATTTGTTGTTCCTTTACTGTTTGGAATACGAACCAAAGGAATTGTTCCAAGTACGTGACTTATTCATAAGTTGGAGGCTTGGGAATACAAACGGAACTAGGTGAACTATAGGTTTAGTTGCTTGGTCTCAACTATACGAAGTTAGGTTTAATTTTGTGTAGCGGCTTAATCCTGAGAGTATTCAATTTTGGACAAGGTCCCGGGGTTTTTCTGCATTTGCGGTTTCCTCGTTAACAAAATCTTGCCGTGTCATTTACTTTATATTTCTGCATTATAATTGTTTTATTATAATTAAAGTAAATTACACAAACGTTAATTACTATTTACTTGATAAGCAATCCTATTGTGTTTGGTTAAGTCCGAACTTTTTTATCAAGTAAATATACTTCGTTGTTGTATTGTCTCGATCTCGTATCCATAGACGATCACACGAAGTGTGAACCGATTAGTTGCATTTTCTCGACTCAGTACATAGACAATCACTTTCGGAGAAATGACTTATAGGTAGATAAAGTTTTAGCTTGAGGTATATTTGGGAACCCTCGCCTTTTCAAACACCACCATGGATTTAATAAGCAATTCATGGTTATCTGATTATGATTTATGGTAAAACAATATCCAAAATCAGTAATGAAGAACTAATTAATAAACGAAATCCAAACTGAATCCCGAATCTAAGTCTTAAAATTCATTTAGATCTAACAATATAATTTACCTATTCCCTATTATATATGAATCGATGAAGAAAGTTTTTCTTCTTTCAGATTTGTTTATTAGCATAAAAATAAGGAAGCTAACAGCTAACTACAGTAAAACCTATGTATAAGAATATCCTAGCGACCACAAAAAAATATTTTTATACGGAGGTATAACTTGAATAGACCAAAAGAAATTTTGTTCATATGTGTATTGGGGCATATTCATGCGTATTAAGAAACACAAAAATGTGTCTAAGTATATACAAAAACTATTTAAATGAGGATTTTTTTTAATATATTTATGTATTTACAAATTTGTAATCAAACAAATCACATACATCACAATTATCACATCGAAAATTGACAAATGAAATCAAATGAGTATGGAGATATTCGTACTAAGTTGTGCACAAAAAATAAAAAAATGCATTTTAAAGCAAAACGAACTTGTAATATGGTAATATGGTTACAAGAATCTCTTCATCTTAAACTTTGAAGTATGACAAGTGTTATATATTTATATTATGATGTCAATTATTCTTATATGGAGGTTGGTTCCTTAAGACGGGACCAGAAAAAATTATGACTTATTCCAATATGGAGTTTATTCTTAAATATAACTGACCCATGTCGGGACCATTAATTTTTATTCTTATATTGTGTTTATTCCTTTATGGAGTATTCCTACGAAGAGGTTTTACTATATATCCCTAAACAGTAAAAATTAGAATACTAATTAGTTAATTAATGACAAATCTTGGATGGCTGCAGCTTACCTCGAGAGTAGTTGTGCGCTTCTAAATCTTTCCATTTAGCAATGATCGTCTCGTACTCCATGGATGGGTATCCTTGACCTTGTAAGTAGTAGATCCATGATGATCAATACACAAAAAACTAAATTACCAAAAACAGAAAAAAAAAACCTTGCTGCTTGCCTGCTGTAGATGAGTTGCTGGGAACACCATTAAAGTCCATGCCTGTTTTATTACTACCTGAAATCTAAATAAAGAAAAATTTGAAAAAGAAGCAGAAAGATTTCGAGTTCGTGAAGCTTAATTAAGTAGTTTATAGTACTACTTATCAACATTATATGTGTTATTTCCTGCATTTCCATACGCGCTCGCTGCGAAGAGAGAAACCATCAATAGAAAACTAAGAACTTTCATCTTAACAGAAGAAGCCATAACTTGGCTAAATGTTCTTGAGGATTTAGTAAGGTGAGAGATAGAGGTGTGAAAGAGAGAATTATTTCTTTTGGTGTGGAGAGGTTTCATAAGTGGGTGAGTTTATAAAGGAAGTTAAAGTTCATATCGATGGTGCAAAAAATATTTTGTTGTTTAAAACAAACATAAAAAAGGTCAAAAAATCCATAATTGTTGTAGGGCCTTGAAGAGATATAAATGGAATCGATGTATGATCAGTTTGAGTATGTAACATATCTAATGCAATGTGCATTTTTACGTTGAATACATCTTTGGGCTTATTTATTTATTTTTAGAACATGCCTAAGTTCTTTTTTTCTTAAGATAAGTGTAAATGGTCAATTTGAATTATTTTTATTGATCTTAATCATTGCAATTTTGGTCTTAATGGTATTTGTTCTCTTGAATATGATATTGGATATAGTTGAATGGTGTATTTTGTTTAATGGTTGTACCAACTCAATTCCAATGTATTCATTTGGGGCTTAGAAGTACTTGAGCATCATTATTGGATACTTGATATTTTCCCAAAATTTTGAATGTTAGATTGGAGATGTATCCAGTTTTTTTGTGGAAGAACTCACAAAGATGATATGAGTCATAAAATTTTCATTTCTCTACTTCATCCATAATACTAACGATATTGGTTGACATGTGTAGTGAGATTCTCTTGGCCTATTTAGATAAAGAATTTCTCAAATTAAATTTAAATGTAGCAAAATTGAAAATGGAAAGAACCCAAAGTAATGAAAATGTGAAAAGGGACATATATATCATGAGACCAGTTAATAATGACACCAAAGTACGGTATCATCTGAATATGAATTATTTCTTTTTCAATAATTATCCGCATTTTAAAACTTTTAGCGGGGAGATCTCTTACCGCTAGATTTGCAGGTTGTCATTTTATTCTTCCCGTCGTTAGGGATAAGAAAAGTATTTTCCCATGTCTCAATTCTTGTACTCCACAAATGTATAAGTGGTGTAATTTGTATCATTAATGAAATCATCTCGCTACAAGTTGAATCAATCTTTGGAGGGCGCTCAAAGTTTTTGCGATTCAGGAGAACAGCAATGAGAGGTTTCATAAGTGGGTGAGTTTATAAAGGAAGTTAAAGTTCATATCGATGGTGCAAAAAATATTTTGTTGTTTAAAACAAACATAAAAAAAGGTCAAAAAATCCATAATTAATTTATTAGAAAATTTAGTACTTCGCTGAAAAACCTTAAAAAACAAATTCTTTTCACTGTCTCCAATCCTGTACTATTTTTTATTCTAACAATCAAGTCACAAAAGTACGATGTAGACAAAGAATACGGATAGTATAAATAATAAATCAAGTATTGCCACTAACCATGTGATGAACTAAGAATCCAATGGTTGTCTTTGTAAGTAGGGTACTTGACTTAAAAGTGACTCATCATGTAATACCTGATATTTTTAGTTACCATTAACCTAATGGTTCGGGTTATACCCAAATTACCTATAATGCTAGGTTTAGGTTGTTTCATTTGCCTTAGCCTAGCTAGATTGTTTGAACTAGAAAGGCTACAAGTTAAGGTGGAAATAGAATAACAAATAATTAATAAAATAAATATTTTGATTAATAGAAAATGAAAAGACAAATAAAAATAAAAATAAAAATAAAAAATGAAAATAATAAATATGAGGTATTATTATTAATAAGAGTAGTATTAGTAGTGTTTGGTTTTTAAAGGAAAGAGGGAGAAAAGAAATGGGGGTCACAAACATAAATTAGAGAGAAAGATAGGAGAGGAAGATGGAGTTAGAGATATTTGGAGAAAAAGGATTAAGAAAAATCAGTAGAGGCGTAATGAAATTAAAGTAGAATGTGAAACCCTTTCTCTTTTGGCGTTTTCTTTGGGTGTTTATTTTGTATGGTTGAGTTTTAGTAATTTAATCGCATAAATATATATCCTAATGATGATCAGGCTTTTCCTATTGTTAGATAACATGATTTGATATCTATGGTTCAATTTTGAGAACAATATACCACAAATTCACCGTTGAATGTTTGTTTGAATTTTGGGGATAATTATTGAAATTCTGGACAGTTTCGTTTTGTTGTGGTTCTGATATTCTTAGACAGTCTTAATTATGTTAAAATGATTTGAGGTCTTAACAAAAGTTGTAGATAAATATCTTATCTTTCATTGTACTTAGGATTTTCTTAATTTGAGAATAATATAAATTTATGGTGAATAGTTTGGTAAAATGATGTTATTTGCCTAGATTTTGTGATGTGTTTGTAAAATCAATATCTTTTGATTGAGACTTCAGTTTAATGTGAAATTTGGATATGTTATACATGATGGTGTCAGGAATGTTCATCTAAAGTTTGAAAACGATCGGATCAAGTTATCATTATGAACCTTATAAAATAAAATTCTAAAGTTAGTGTGTTGTTGAAATGCTTAAAAGAATTACAACGTTAGTTGGGTTGTGAACTTATAACTTGTTGATGAAATGGTTTGGATATCAAGATGCTTATTGTATGATAAAATTATTTTAAAAATAATTGGATGGATATGTTAGTTCGGATGGCGGTGTCCGTACCGAGGATATACGGATAGGTGGGGCATGACCCAAGGATACTCGTGCAGAAGTAGTGTGGATTTATAAATGAATGGATATACTTGTTTGAATGGCGGTGCCCGTACCGAGGATACACGGATAGGTGGGGCACGACCCAAGGATACTCGTGCTACGGTAGTGTGAATTTATAAATGAATGAATATATTTGTTTGAATAGCGGTGCCGTACCGAGGATACATGGATAGGTGGGGCACGACCAAGAATACTCGTGCAAGTGAGGTTGGCAGTCCCGTACCGAGGATACACGGATAGGCGGGGCACGAACCGAGGATACTCGTACATTTAAGAGGATTTGATAGATTGTGAGTTTAGTTGATGAATATATACGTAATTAAATCCTTGAAGTTACACCGTATACTCTTGTTGTGCATATTCTCTTTGATTGGTTGACATGTTTGCTTATATTTTGAGAAAGGGAATGCATCCTATTGAGCTGTCATCTCACCCCAATTGACATTCCTTGCAGATTTATGGAAGTTGGAAGTGGAAGCTAGAAATTAGTAGATTAGTGATTGCATTGTTTTCTTGTATTGTTTGAAGCGTAAATTGAAGTAAAAGAAATATTTTATTGAAAATGTTTTGAACGATGTTTAATATATTCATATGCTTCAATTCATGTATAAAAGTTTCAATTATGTTTGGCATAAAAGTAAATTAGCAAAAATAAATATATGCATAAGTCTCTTCCCGACCCGTAACGCTTCGAGTTCAGATCTCCATATGAGTTTGACCCTGGTTCGGAACTCGGGGTGTTACAAGTTGGTATCAGAGCTCTAGGCTTTAGATCTTGAATGGGATGGTAAATGAATTATTTAGTATGTTGTTGTGCATGTTTGTTTGATTTGATTGTTCTATTGCGTGTTCCATCTTATTAGTTGTATTATGTCTTTGTTGAAATTCATGTGAATTGCTAATTGTGTGTTGGATTGCATTTTTGTGATGTTTACTATTTTATGTGTATTATGTGAATTTTTATTTTATACATATTTTCTAAATTTCGGACGATTTTTATTTTAAGGGTGGTAGATGTTAGAAGTTGTCAATGTTTTAGGAAGGTTCCAGAATTTTCTAGAATCATCTAGGTGTTTCCTTATTTTGGTATAGCTAGAGGTTTCCTGTTTTAGTTAAACTCAAGGTTTCCTTTCTTAGCTATGTTTAGGTTTCCTAGTATAACTCATATACTTGGAAGACAAGTTTGTAACCTATATAAATAGGTGTACAAGTCTTATGGAAAAATACATAACACAATTTAGAGAAGAGTTCTCATAACTAGAGAATTTTAGGGTTTAGAGCGTTTTGTTCTAGGGAATTATTTTGGTGTTTGTGAACAACAATCTGTTGCTCATAGTTTGGGGTTTAATTCTCTGTAATTCGTTCTAATAATAAGGGTTGATCGTAGCCGTTTGTGGACGTAGGAATATTGCCGAACCACGTTAAATCTTGTGTCTTTCTTGTTTCGTTTAGTGCATCTTATTCTGTTTTCTTTAGTTCTACATGATCCAAAGAACTAGTGTCTTGTGAAGAGGTTAATTCTAAGGTATTAATCCTAACAAGTGGTGCGGTGAGCGTGGAGAGGATCATAGTTAGAAGTGAAGATGTCTGGTTCTACATCAAGTGGATTTTCGAAGGTGCATGGATTTGATATTATCAAATTCAATGGGAAGAATAATTTCACATCATGGCAAACTGATGTAAAAGATATTCTTGTTAATTAGTATGAAACAGATCAAAGCTATCAAGGACAAACCAGCAACGTTACCAAAGGATTGGAGCGATGAGAAGTGGGATGACCTTGTTTTGGAGGCATGTTCAACTATTCGTTTATGTTTGTCAAGGGAGATCGCTCATAACTTTTCGAGTGAAACCTCTGCAAAGGCGTTGTGCGATAAGTTAGAGAAGCTTTACTTGCAAAAGGATTTGACTTCAAAACTTTACTTGAAGCGCATACTCCCTGCATTTCGGATGTCTTCGGGTAAGTCTATGGTTGATCATATTAATGGGTTTAATAAGATTTATTCTGATTTGTCTAATATCAGTGTCACTATCTCTGATACGGATAAATAAATGATATTATTATGTTCTTTTCCTCCGTCATATGATGCTTTCGTTGATTATTTTGAGTGCGAAAACCGAAGGAGACAATAAGTTGGTTTTTGATGATGTGGTCTCTACTTTACAAGCTAAGGCTTTACGGAAACAAGAGTTCAAAGATGAAGTACAAGTCGAGAGCTTGTTTGTTGATAGGGGAAATAATGATAATAAGAAGTCAAAGTCAAGGAATCGTTTCAAAAATAGCGGTATTGAGTGTTATTATTGTCGAAAAACTGGTCATATTAGGGCTGATTGTCTCAAGCTTAAGGCAAGAGATGAGAAACGTGAGAAATCATATTCAAAGAATATTGTTGCTTCGGTTGCTAAAGGCAGTGAAGTTTTAAAAGACCCAATGTGTGGTTTTGATGAGGAAGTGTTAACCGTTACATCAAAGAGTTATCTCAATGATGGTTGGATGCTTGATTCCGGTGATTCGTATCGTATGTGTCCTTCAAAGGATTGTTTCACTACTTACAGAGAGGTGAATGGTGGTACTTTTATGATGGGAAATTCTAATGCCTGCAAAACAATTAGACTAGGTACTGTACAGGTTCGTTCACATGGTGTTATCACAACACTTTCAGAGGTTAGACATGTTCCAGATTTGAGGAAGATTTTGATTTCATTAGGAGTACTTGAATCTCTTGGATACAAATATGTTGCTGAATATGGATTCTTGAAGGTATTCTACAATGGTAGTTTGAAGATGACCGGTGAAAGACATGGTAATCTATATTTTCTACAAGGAGATATAGTTTGTAGTGGAGCTATGTTTTCTCAATCAATTGATGAGAAACAGGTGGAGTCGACATGTCTATGGCATATGCGTCTTGGGCATATGAGTGAGAAAGGTATGTCCGTGTTGAGTAATAAAGGCTTGCTTGGAGGTGAAAAGACTTGCAAGCTTGATTTCTGTGAGCATTGTATCTTCGGGAAGCAATATAGGAGCAGTTTTGGTACCACTGTACATCACACGCAGGGTATGTTAGATTACATCCATTCGGATGTTTGGGTCCCTCTCGTACAATTTCTAAGGAAGGTGCAAGGTGGTTTGTGACCTTTATCGATGACTTTTCGAGGAGAGTTTGGCTTTACACCATGAAGCATGAGAATGAAGTCACTGAGGTGTTTAAGAAGTGGAAGACTATGGTAGAGAAACAACTTGGTCGTGTGGATAAGAAGATACGTTCCGATAATGGCGGTGAATACATCGAAGACCCATTGAAGGAGTTTTGTGAGGAACGTTAGGAACTTCATAGTCAAAGGTACACTATGGAAAAATGGAGAAGTGGAGAGAATGAATCGAACGTTACTTGAGAGAGCACTGTACCTGTTGTCAAACGTAAGTTTACACAAGATTTGGTAGGCTGATGCAGTGAATACAGTGTGCTATTTAGTGAATCAATCACCATCAACAACTATTAAGTGTAAGTCACCTATGGAGGTATAGACTGGTAATCTCGTGAACTATTCTAATTTAAGGGTGTTTGGTTGTCCAGCCTATTTTCATGTTAAAGAAGATAAGTTGGGTGTTAGGGCCAAGAAAGAAATTTTCTTAGGTTATCCATTAGGTGTGAAGGGATATCGTCTATGGTGTCAAGAATTGAATAAGGTCATAATTAGTCGTGATGTGACCTTTAATGAGAAAGCGATGCTTGATTCAAAGAAGTTTACATGTAGGGACTCTCGAATTGAAAGTGAGAGTAGTAGCGGTGTTGAAGATGATTCGATGCAGGTGGAGCAAAGAGTTCCTAGTTCATCGACTATAGAAGAAGAAAAAGAAACTCTTGTAGAAGATGAAGTTGAGTTTGAGGTTCCTAATGAGGAATCTACACAGCAACAAGTTGAGAATATTCCGTCCTTGACGTCTCAACGTGAGAGACGTCCACCAACCCGTTATAGTTTTGATGAGTATGCATCTTACGCATTATCTGTTTTTGAGGATGAGCCGTTTACCTTTGAGGAGGCAATGAATAATACTCATCCCATTGAGTGGAAAGCAACCATGTATGAGGAGATGAAGTCTCCTCACAAGAATCTCACTTGGGAACTTGTTAAGTTTCCTAAGGGTCGAAAGAAGATTGGGTGCAAGTGGGTCTATACGGTAAAGGATCGAGTTCCACATTCAGAGGGTATCGTTAGTGGTGTACGATACAAAGCAAGGTTAGTGGCTAAGGGATATGCACAAAGGGAAGGTGTGGATTATATTGAAGTTTCTCTCCGGTAGTTAAACACACTTCTATCCGAGTCCTTTTAGCATTTATGGCGCAGTTTGACTTAGAGCTCGAGCAATTAGATGAATTCGAAAGAAAGAAAGAAAGCATTATTAGATTTCTGTATAGCTTCTCTTAATAGTTCAAATAAATCTCCATTGTATTAACTACACAAGATACGAATATGTGTTTTTGTGAACACAAACATTCTATTTGGATTCAATCCCAAGTAGCCATATATAAAAAAATAGATGAATTCAGTCATCTCATATGTTTATATGGTGGAGGCGTTTCAAGAAGAAGAATTTTAGAATCTTTCCAACAGGTTTTTCAAGTGAGATTGGCAATGTGCATAAATATATCTAATTATTGGGAAAAATTGGAACATCTATCGATTTCATAGGACTACCTACCAATAATTGTCCTCCATCTTAAGCCATAGAAAATAATTTGAAAATTAAGACAACTTTATAAGTGAACAAGACATTAAAGAAAGAGAAACATTGACTCTATCCATGCTCAAAAAAAAAAAAAAAAAAAAAAAAAAAACATCCATCCCAAAATTTGATTTTCAAATAAAAAAGTTTAGATTTTTTATTGTAAGTTTCGTTAGCATATTACTCTACAATCATCTACGATCTACCCATGCATTACAAAAAAAAAAAAAAAAAAAAAAAAATCCCAAAATTCGATTTTCAAAACAAAAAGTTCTAAAGAAAAATGAAATTTTGAGATAGTGGATAAAGAGGGCTTACTCTCCATTGGAACCAAGATCGATCTCCAAGATAACAAGATTATATTTTTTCCAAAATCTGTAAAAGCCCTACATGTTTATCAAGATGACAAGAATTTTTTTCAAAGATCTGTAAAATCCCTAGGGGTTTAATGTGTACGCACTCTATTACTATTACTAGAGATTTGGTGATGGGATTGTAGGACCTACGCTCTTTTTATTTAAAGCTCACTTGTTAATCATTAGGACAAGGCAGATTAACAATAATAACCTAGGATCTAAGGCCATAGCGGCTTTGCAGTCTGCTAGGGTGTCTCTAATATTCCCGAATCTCATTCTTGCTGCTGCAGGGTTGCCGTAGCACAGGGACAAGGATTCTAAGCAACTTTCGGAAGCATCTTTTGAGAGACGAAATCTAACCCACGAGTATAATAATCTTCGGCCGAAAGAAGATTTCCCTTTCCATAAGCACGGTTCCCCCTGATTTTATATTATTTTTTTATATCAAGTAATAATAACTTGATCCAACCTCTCGGGTTTTTTCCAAGTTCTGCAAAATCCCTAGGAGGGCGTATGGGGTTTACAGTTTAACCAGTCTCTGAGTTATGCTCCCCGAAATAATAGGCTTCATAGCTACCAAATTAATTAAAAAGATAATTGCACAAATATCTAAACTATCAAGCTCATTGAACTGTATTTCATGATATAATAAAAGAAAGAAATCTCAAATATCAGTTGAAATCCACATCCATTCTTTTATACCTTAAAATTGAATGAATACAACATGTACGTACAATCGTACACTTTCATTTTTGGAGTGCGTCAGTGTTCGTTAACAACTAAAATATTACTAATCATTTAGAACAAGACAATTTATTGAATCAACAATAGACGATGAGCATCTAATAAATATGTTTGATCGTAAACTATTTTAGCACATGCATGACTTTTTATCAAATGAAAACTTATAAAACTTCAATTTTCGTCGAATCATGACAACTTTTGAACGAAAACATGACCGGATCTAAAAAGATGATCGACAGTCCAAGTTAAATAGCAGTGTCCTAAAGTGATTTCTAAATAAACACAAATGCTTAATATGTACAATACTGACATTTCGGTTTGAATATGTTTGAAATATTTGCAATTAAGGAGAACGAATCAGTAGATCAAAATATCTTGGAAATCATAACTTTGACCAAGCAATTACCGTCATGTGGATTTGTAATAAAGACAAACCCATCATTATTCACTCCAACTAATCCACCCAAAATATAATTATTCAAACTCTCCAGTCATGAAGAAAGCTAAGTGAAGCTTATAAAGCAGGAAGATATCTAGTTCAGACCCGTACACCTCATTTACTACCATACCATATGAATCTGCCGGGATAAATGTTGGGATCAAATTCATTGAATTCGTACTTAACTTGGATGTCGAGAATAACCTAATTATAGAATCAAGGATGTCTTTAAAGGTTATAATTGGGTTTGAGCACGTTATCACAAAATTTATAAATACCAATCTCACTACTACCTTTTTTCTATTTGATTTACTGAACAACATGATCTCAAACATGATCAAAGTAATTATGAAGAACACCTACACGAAATTAAATACAATTCTTTCTCAGCTTACCGTGTCCAAAAATAAAAATAAAAATACAATTCCTATACAAATTATTACGAGTTGAGATCTCAACAAGATATAAAAAATAAGAAAAACATGTGATTTTCAGTAATCAAACCACGATGAAATAAACTTTGTTCAATGACAATTAGAGTAATTTGAAAGAATAGTTGCGATTAATATTCATTATCTTTCTAGGTTGTTCCATTAATGGCATATCGATGATGATAGTAGTGGTGGTGCGTCGGAGAACGGTAGTGATGGGTCTTGTTTTCCCAAAAAAAAAAACTTTCTGTATCACTGAGAACAAGGTCCCGACCGTGTGAACATGAGGGGTCTAAAATTTGAGACAATGGGTTGTTGCCTTTTGTTCAATTATTATTTCCAAAAAATTAAAAAATAAGTATGGATTTAACTAGTTTGACAGCGGGTGGAAGAAAATGAATTCTGGTTACTACTCACTCAAATTATTAAACACAAATGTATAAAGAAGACTTGGGTTAGTCGGAAAGTACCTCTAATATACAAATTTCTTAAATCTGATTTTAAAATGATTATGAAAATGGAAGAGAAAACAAGAGGATAAGAGAAGAGTTTAAAATAAAATTTGGTTAGTAGAATAAGTTGGGTTTTTGTGTTTGAATTAGAGCTTTAATTAAGTTAGTAGGTTTAGGAGGGAGGTCATTTGATTAGTCATAATTTAAACAGGATAAAGGATAAGTTAGTCATCTCCTAACTTTAGCATTCCCCTTATAAGTGTAGGAAAGGTAGACTAAGTACATCACTACCCCCAAAAAAATCATGGTCCCCAAAAAATCGTTCAAAAGGAAATACCGATGAATAGAATTTTTTCTTCCTTAGAGTGCAATATAATCTTCAAAGGACTGAACAGACTGTCGACAACAACGATTGTTCTAAGCATTATCTCATGGGTAATGATATGACATTTAACCCAAGATTCTCGCACTCCATACTCTTGCATTATCAAGATTTCAACATTAACCTTATCGACCTTCACAAGTAGACAAAGGCACCCTTCCAACATTTCCATATAAATAATAATTGTTTCATCCACGAAATGTTCCGCTGATAGTTGGGTTTCTTCAAGTTTTTAGTTGCTCATATCCAAAAAGAGTATGCAACGAAAACCACTTTACCCTATGTATAACCAATGAAATTCTCGATTCACCAGTACCCCTATGTCTAACCAATGAAAATCCCCAGATTTTAACCATTCCCATAAATTTGATCCTAACCTATAGACACTCCTCTTCACATGAAGATGGTATGCGACAGTTACCAACATGTAATCGGCATACTTGCGAGCATAAGCAAAAGCACATATTCTCATATCATCATAATAAAATGGATTATAAACAGATGTACCCCTGTATTTACATCCGACTTAAAAATGTACCCCCGTTTTTTTTTCCCATTTACAAATATAGGCCTTTTGGATGTTTTCCATCCAAATCCATTTGAAAGTCAATTTCTCGGTCGTTGATGTCAATTTATCCTTGACCGAGATGAGAAACTGAAATGTGCTATTACATTTATATTCTTCAGTGAATTATTACCATTGATTGGATATTGGAGATTGAATCTCATCCTTCTATCAAAACCTAAAGAAGAAAACAACTCTCTTTTTCATTCTTCTTTTGTTCTTCTCTGCTTCCTCCTCGAGCAGCAACACCTTCAGTCTTCTTCTTCATTTCCTCTTCGAGCAGCAACACGCTATCACATGTAATTGTTATTACGATTATAAGAACCAACAACACTGCAACAACTTAACTTCTTTTTCTTTCTCCCCAGTCTCAGACACTCAGGTACTAATTTGTTGCCCTAATTTGAAATTCCTATTTTTATAGATTTGTTTGATGATGGGTTTCCGTATCTATCTGTTATTATGATTCTGAGAAGGTTTAATTTGGTTATTTAAATTTTATGTTGTTATTTGATTTTCTCTAACCCTTATTTGATGATGTGTTCCCTAATCTATTAATTCCAAACAAATTTTAATTTTCCATTTGTATTGGTTTTCTTTTGTTTAACCATCAGTTCTCTTCATTTTCAATGAATTTTGGGATCTTTCTGTAATTGAAATCAGTGATAGAAAGTGACCCAAAATTTTAATTTCGAGCCGGCTAATTTTTTCCAATTAATTCTTTATTTTAGCCGGCAAATCAATCAGATAAACTGCTATATTTATCTTCTTGTTGATTGGTTGGTGAGTGGCTAAATTGTGTATCATTTTAAATTTTTTTGATGCGAATTTGATACAGCCATACCAATACGTTTGCAGACCATTGTGTAATTGTCCATGAGTTAAATAGAATCAGATTCCAAAAATCTATCTTAATATTACCATTAAGAAATCATGCATAAATGGATTAACTATTCAAAGAATAAAATAACTACAACTCCAAATACTTTAGTAAGTACTAATTAATGGAGGCATCAGGGGATATCTTCCATTATGAACTTGATCTTCTTCGCAAGGTTGTCCTCCAGGTACTTATATTCATCTTCAACTTGATGTCGTTCGGAGCTCTGTCCATAAGTGGTATTATGTGTTGTTATACTTTCACTTCCGTGTTCATGTTCCATAAGTGGTTCTTTAAGTCTTGGAAGAGGCTGCTCAAAATGCGCTGTTATTTTGCCTTTTCCTTTATAGTCATAGTTAAACAAGTAAATTAAGTGTCTATTGGGAGCCATGCCTTGTCGATGGATGATTCTATGAATTCTCACGGTGACAAAGAAGCTCCTTTGGTTATTGGAGTAAAGAATTCTTCATTAAAGAATCATACAAGAGATTTACATATTTTGAGTTCTTCTTTCTAGTTGATTTTCGTGGCTTATGGAGCTGCTCAGAATCTCCAAAGTACTGTTAATACTATTCGTGATTTCAATTTTGAGTTTCTTTTTTGGGTAATTTGGATACATGATCTTGAATTTTGATGGACTTGAAGAGTTTAGATTTGGGGATTTGCTGATTTTTTTATTTTTATTGGTTTCAGGAGCAACATTTGGGGACTACAACATTGAGGATTTTGTATGTATCATTTACTTTTTCTCGTTATTTTCGTCGGCAACAGTTAGGATGTTGGGGTCGAAGAATGCTTTTCTTGGTAGTACTGGATATTAGTTATATGTGGCTGCCAATTTGATACAATATATTTTGATTCTTAATGTTGTTGTTCTTGAATGTGTTCACTTTCTAGGTTCACTTGTGAAAGGCTTTTGAATGAGTATTATTGAGTCTCGTTGCCCTCTGTTGTTAATGAAAGAAGCATCATTTGTTAATCCAGATAAGCATCTTAGTGCCATGTTATTTGAGAAAAACTTACTGTAGGTTTATAGAGAACGTTTACTTTTGGTAGGTTCTAGTAACTTTTTCACCAAAGCTTTTATAACAAGCCTCAGGTTTATTCGTCAGGGAAAGTGAAAATTCGGATAGATTTTTCTAGTTCTGTCTGTATTCTATGTATATCAATGGTTCTAATTTATCTGTATCTGTCTGTATTAACTCTTTCTTCCTGCAGGTACTCAATGGTTCTTGTTGCTCTATACCTTGGTTTGTAAACTATCATCTGGAATCTTTTTTCCGTCACACTTTGTTCTAATTTATCTATCTAGTAGTTGAGGTCTCCATGCAGCTGCAAACAGATGGACCCATAAACCTGAGGCTTGTTATAAAAGCTATTTATATTGTGCTTTTCCATTTGTTTTCATTTTCTATCTAGATAGGAATGCACATGAATTATTTTATTTGGTTACTATGTCCCAGGTAACATCTTCACAATTCGACAGTGGTGTTCCAACAATTTTCCTCAGGTTATGTGTGTATTCTCTGTTTCCTTAGGAGGAATCTGGGCTTATGGAGATCTTGTAAATGCACTTCTTACTTTAATGTAAATCATATCATAAAGGGCACAACTAGTATTGGAACATCTCAGAACATTGTAAATTTGTATTACATGTAAACAGAAATCTACCAGTTCAATTAGTGTTTATTTTTTTCTCCCTCTCTTTATGTATACAGATTATTCTCCAAAGATTTGATTTTGCACTCCTTAATAGTTAAATATTATCCCTTCCCTTTAGTCTAATTTTGATTATATTGATTGTGGGATTTAATTGTAAATCTAAAACATCAAGAAGAAATCACAATAGTGGTTTTAATGAACAGTGAAATCGGCGATTTGAACTGAGTCAAATAGATTATTTGTCAACTCAGCTATTTAGAGGACTAAAAAGGTGACTGAGGATAACTCTCCGTTTACTGGTCAAAATAGGAGTATATTTGTAAATTCCAAAAAAACGGGAAAAAAGCAGGGGTACATCTATATTTCACCCTAATAAAATTCACTTGGCAAGTGGGATATCTTTTTGTACTCTTTGGTGGTTGGATTCCAAAGACAAAAGAAATTCACAGTTTCTTTTTTTTTGGAAATAAGATATTATAAAACACGAGGCAAACAAAACCATTATAATCCAACTGAGTACACTGAATGACCTAAAGATTCGAATGGATATTCCATTTCAACAACATGACTTTTAATCTCACCCAATGATATTCCATTTCAACAACATGACTTTTAATCTCACCCAATGATGATGACTCTAATGATTCATAACTTATAGAGTAAATTATCCCACTGTGATTACTATTACTGAAGTCACAACCTTCAAGCATGAGATTACAGGAGTTGTTTCTTTCAGCAGTAAAATCAAAATGGAGTTTAACAAAAACAGGGGTCCATCACTAATACAAGTGAAGTGAACTGCAGACTGCAGTCTAAGGAAGTGAACTGTCTTTTCGACTGCAGTTGGATACATTTTTATTTTTATTTTTGTTGTTGTTGTTGTGAGCTGGTTACTTCTTGGCATGTACTCGCGGTTGTTTTTTGAGTCATATATTTTGTTTATAGAGAAAAAGCATTTTAAGGGAAAGGAAATTATTAATGTTTTGAGATCTCTTTTATTATAGTCTTTTTAAACTTCAATACAACTGGTTATATAGTCTTTTTTTAAACTCCCACCAGAGCAAACACCCAACTATAAACAAGATTAGGGTTAATGATACAGGGAAAGGAAAATCGGTTCCAATCCAGCTGTCTGAAGAGATGACTCGTAAAGGTTTAGTATGGTACCTGGTTGATAGGCTCCTAAAATAAAATACTGCAAGTGCACAGTGTCTAACTAGTAGACAATGTCAAGTACAGGTCGTTCCCACGAGGAGTGTGAAATACTCTGCCAACTAATACCAAAACTAAATAATCAAATAGACGATGTTTAACGATGTTTCAGATGATTGGGACGAAATGAAATAATAATAATTCCAACAATGAACAAAATGAGAGTGGGTTATTAAGGTTTTCGATTTCCACCAATTAATTATGCAAACTCTACTAATCTTTAAAAATATATTCCATGCATTATCAAATATTGTTTCTTCGCTATAGTTTTCTTCGCTTCATAGATAATGATTCTAAAGCATTACCTATCAATCTTAAAGCATATCACGTCAAGGATTTAACCAAAACACGAAATATCAATTGAAAAGCATAAATAATCAAGAAAATCACATGAGTAATTAAATACCAAGCTATATATGAAGAAAAACTATTAATCAATTAAATCATTATTTAGCATATAAATGTAGAGTTCACACAATTAAATTGGTTTCTACCTAGACCCTAACAATCAATTTAGCAAACCATTAGAAAAGAAAAATCTAATACACCAAACCCTTGTTTCTCTTCTCTGTAAACGGCTCTGCGGCCGCCCTCCCCTCTCTCTGTCTCTCTTCTTGTCGATTGAGATATACTTCCCCTCAAATAGCCCATTTCGTATCCAAAAGGAAAGTGTCTTCATCACATGAAAGATTCGAGCTCATGCAATCACACCACTTTCCAAAGTAAAAGCGTTACTTTCCTTGATCGGACAGATTCTTTCTCATTTTTGCATAAATGCGCATGCATTCCTTTATTGGCCAACCGGTTTGCTTCCATACGTTGAGCCTCCAGCTAGCTGATGGAATCGAGTTAATTTTGCTATCTATGACTATGTTGCTGGCTTTTGTTCACCGTATGCAAAGATGTTCCCAGCACGAGGACCCCAAAAGCATATCATCACAAACAATAATAAAACGTATACCTCCATCAGCTATTACTCAAACTCAAAGCGCCTTAGGTGAACTGATCCATGTGCGCATAGACCGTGGAGTCTCCAACCATTATTGCCACTTTCTCAGCTTCTAATATCGATGCCTGCCTTCTGACTCCAAACAGCGTCCAGGACCAATACAAACGACACAAGATCCTAACTCCAACTCCTTCCAGATCAATTCCGGTCTTTTCAGCTTCTGGCCAGCTAAACATCTTCTTCCACCCATCACAAAGGTTCATGCAAATGCAACCATCTTAGCCCCGTCTCATACAAATCCGGCCAGTTCAGCCAACATACGAACTCTTCTTCGTCTTCCAACCAATAACGACAACAGCAGCAACATCGAAACAATGCACACCAGCTTGAGAAAACTAAACTCCTCCATTGCCTATGCTTGACCAGATGAGAACCCCACACAGAGAATTCTTCTCCCAGCTCCGGCCAGCAGAGATCCTGTCTTTCTTTTTGTGATTACCGAGCTCACAACCAAAACGACCAAGCATCATTTAATGCCACCAGAACTTCCATTAAATCCATACGTTCATCACCTAGATTTGCTTCTCCATTCGATAACCAACATTAGCCCACTGACTTCGCAATCGACACTCATATTCTTTCTTCTCAGCTGCAGTGTCTATTACTCCCTGTATCACAAAACATGCACAATTTCGTCACCCGTCGGCTTCTTTGTCAGCATTTCTTGTGCCTGAATTCGCTGCATCTCAAAACCCATTTGCACTCAGGTCCGAGCTCTCTATCTCGGCTTCAAATCGTCACCAGCAAACCTGTTGCTCAAAACAGCTTCACTCTGAAGTCCAGCCCGACTCCATTCTTCTCAAACTAATGCCACTGCTTCAATTATAAAGCAATCCAATTATCCCCAGAACAGACTGAAATCAGCTACCATACCGACACTCGCAGTAAGAACCCATTCTAGTACGTCTCCTTTCTTCTAATTCTCGCTATCAAAAGCCTCACATAATCAGTCCAGTTAACATGCCATCTCTGCTCTTGTCGACTCAGGTCATTTAATAAACAGGTTGTATGCAGTTTCTGTTCGTGAAGAGGTACCTCTGTGCTTGATTTCTGAACTCCTCTTTGTAATTTTCTTGACCTGCGAAGTCGCATCCGACTAGAACCAAGTTTCCTCATACTACCAGGACTGTAATCCAAGCCATTTTAACCCATACGAACACCACTAGGAATTATTGTTGTTGCTGTGTTGAAGAGCCTTGAACGACCACCACCACTGCCTCAATGTCAGACCATATACGAACCCCTAAATTCAATTGATTTATCCGTACGGTGAAGAAGAGTATTGAAATCCCTTTTGCAATGGCAGCAATGAATCTCTTCTTATTTCACTCAAACAGCAGCTTGGAAGAGATAACTTTCTTCTGATTCCAAATTAGAAATGAGATGTGGTGATCCAGGCTTCCAACAACACCACGTCTCACCATTTGTTGGGCTAGCCACGTGTTTGACCAAATAATTCTCCGTTTCCGTTAGTATCATTCTCTGGCCGGGAGATGACTTATATGCTGCTGGTATAAAAAGTACCAGGCCAGACATATTTATGTGATTCTCGCCGTAAACGCCATTTAAGCTGCAACTTAGGCGTTTATTCTTCGGATGATCGATTTCACTTGTACTTTCTACAAAAATTCTAAAATAGTGTCGTTAGCCAAAATATCGAGTCCTAACTAATATAAATATGGGTATAAAATGTAGCACTGACGTGCTTATCACCGGTTCAGCCACAGAAACAACCTGAAAAAGGATCTGACAAAGAAAAAAAATACCCATAACCCTCAACTGCCCTTTGCAAACAATAAAAAGAAAGTGCCAATGCACTCGCAACTTCGATTCTGTTTGGGAATGAATGTTGAGATTAAGATATCTCAAATAGGGTCCCACACAAACACATCAGCAACTCCAGCTAATCTCCAATAAGGTTTGTAACCACGTGGCGGAACACATCAGCACCACATCATCCAAACAAGCACATGCCTACAACAGAAAGGAAAAGGCCAAGACTTGCATCAACAAGTGAGAGCCCACAAGCAGAAACTGAAAACCCCTCCGAGCTTACCACACCAATCCGGCCTATCAAACCGAACCCGCCTCCGAATGCAAAGCCCAGAATGGCAAGTATATTAGTTTTTATTTTTACTCAAGATTATACTCAAGTACTAATCTCTTTTCTGCAGCGCATAGATGCAAAGGTAAACATCCTTGTGCATAATGTCAATGGAAAACCAGAAGCCATTGTAACTCACAATGTCAAACCTTAAGAACGACATCACCCTATGAGGCATTTACACACATATAAAAGAAGAACATTTCAAGCTCCAACAAAGATTCCATTGTTTGAATGTTGGTGCGAATATTTGATGGTCCCAAATACTCGACTATGCAAACAAAAACACAAAAAAAAATCAATAAATCATTTTCAAGCAAGCCCCCAACTAAAATCAGAAATTACATCTCCATTGCAGATCTTGAACAACACTCAACAAAGATGAATGAACTTGACACTGAAATCCCTACGGCAAAAACTCGAAAACCTAGAAGCCGCAGATCCAACGCACATACTGAACAGAAGAACATTAAGACTCCAACAATACCAGTTCATCCAAAGGGCCACTTCTACATCTCATTCCTTCCACAAAAATCTTTGACTAATAAAAGGATCGGTGACAAATCCTGCATGGAAGCTTTCTATCAACGATGAGATTGCTCCAGCAGACTCAGCAAGAAAAGAGAGAAGTGTTAGTTTAAGCCAACACTTGCGCCACCATGAATTGCCTTGCTTGGAACTTTCAGGGGGTGCATAACCCTCGACCGATTTCTAAATCTGCGTGAGTATACACGCAAGTTCAAGCTTGACTTACTTTTCTTGTCGGAAACTTTAGCTTCGGTTCAGCATTTGTCTTCAGTTAAAAATAGTTTAGGATTTCAACTGTTTTACAATTTATTGTAATGGACATCGAGGTGGCCTCTGCTTGACGTGGACATCCCGCCTCGATATCTCAGTCTTAGTGTGTGATCAAAGTTTGTTGCATACTTATATTCGTCCTAATACTAATCATCTCCAAAACCAACAACACTGGTAATTCACTGGAATTTATGGACCACCGCAACCGGCTGCAAGGTGGTATTTGTCATATAACCTCATTTTCGACAGTTTCTGCATGTCCTAAAATCCGAGTTTTGGACTAGTGTCAACACTACCTTGTGGGTGACTTCAATGAGGTCATAAACCAAGTCGAGAAAAAAGGAGGAAGACTCGTGATCATCCACCAATCTAGACACTTCAACAACTTCATTAATCACAATGGGCTTAGAGATTTGGGGTTTCAAGGTGACCCCTACACCTGGACCAACAGATAAACATATAGTAATTTCATCATGGAAAGGATAGACCGGAACCTTGCTTCAAAACAATGGGTGGAATTACATCCTAGAGCATTGGTAAGACATTTACCAAGTATAGGTTCATATCATGCACCACTTTTTATTGCAAAGAAAACAACGATGCATAGGCCGTCACAAAATACTTTTCGTATTGAACATCTATGGTTCCTGCACTCTCAAATGAAAGATGTGGTGATTACTTCCTGGAAAGAAGTTGGAGCGGATAATCTAGCAAACAACCTAAAGCTATGGAACAAACAAACTGTTGGGCATATTCCCACCATCATAAAAGAAGCTGAGTTTGAAACTCAGCTGGCACAATCAAAATGTGCCTCAACGACAGGCACATAACTAATTTTTTGGCTACAACATTAGAAGGACACTAGAAACTCTCATCTCATACCGCAGCATTATTGTTAGAGCACTTTGCTCGGTCGAACTATAGCGTTTATATCTCAAGATTGTTTGTCAATGTTAGTGATCAAAACTATAAGTCTTGATTTCTAGTTTAATTATAGTGATGTCTCGGACTAGGATATATTGTGTAGTAGAGCATTAGACTTCACGGCGTTCATCAATTGAAGACGAAGAACTACTAAGGAGAGCTTGTGGAACTTCATCAACAAAAGGTATGTGGAGACTAAAACTCATCTATCACTTGGAAAGTCTATTTCGACTCTATCTCCTATATTGAGACAAAAGTCGTATTACTATATAGTTGTCGATTATACACATTTGAGATTTCGAGCTGAGATTAAGTCGCTTACATATTTCTCGAAATATGTGTTGGTAAGCTTTCGCTTCAACCAAGTTCATCTTATATTCTTGATGAAAGTCAAAAGATGGTCACGTGAAAATCGCCGAGTAACATCTTACATGGTTTGTGTGATACGATCATTTGGTGTAGACTTGGAATGTTTCGTTTAGATTATTTCAATAAATTGAAAATTGATTTAATGTTAATAGTGTGTGAAAACGGCTATTTTCATCATCTAAGAAAGTTTCAATGATTGAAATAGAGTTTAGAACTATTGTATTATAAACATAGTGTGCATTCTTGCATGTATGTGATCCATGATCGAAACTAGAGTATGCATACCCCGTATGCGTACTTGTAGTTGTGAAATTCCGTGTACCAAGTACACATACCTGTACGCATACTTGCGTAAGGTATAGGTCAAGGAATTTCTGCCGAGTTTTGGAAGTATACTAAGGTATGCGTACCCGTTCACATACTGGCGAAGCCAAACTCAAACCGGCTACCTAGGTATGCGTACCCATACGTATACTTGAGTGGTTAACGTTCTAAAATCGGTTGGCTCATGAACTAATACATTTATATATTAACGAATGTATTCTGTGCAAACCGTGGCTATAATGTTCATGAATTGATTCGAGTGAATCAAACCGATTTTGCTTCAATTGTGTTCTTGTATACTTCTTTGAGAATATAGCAATTGAACAACTCTTTTAACTAGTTTCATTTGAGTCATTTGAACTAGATATGGTTAAGATGAATAAGGTTGATATGAGAGTGTTCATATAGCTAACCTTGGTTAACTACTGTTGAGCCAACATGGTGTACACGTTTAGGTACGGTTACTCAAACCTAAATGAAGGTACATTTCATTTGTGTATAACAAGCTAAGTTCGATCTAACAGTTAAAAGATATTATCTTGAATCTAATCGGGTTTTCATCTAACGGTGAATATTGAATGCTTTGTTACCAAGGTAACTTAGATTGCAAGCCTGATTTGAAAACTATATAAAGGAGAACTCTAGCAACTTGGAAACCTAATCCCCACACCTCCTGTGTGATAGTAGTTATGTAAGCTAGAGTCGATTCTCCTTTAAGCTTAGGGTTTTCACGAAACCCCGTAGGTTAACGACTTAAAGACTTCATTGGGATTGTGAAGCTAGACCCAACTATTTTCTCTGTAGTTGTGTATTCTGATCTTACTTCTTTTATCATGATTGGGTATTATCTTTGCTAAGATTTGCTTGAGATTTATCTCCGATAGGTATAATTAAAAGTAGTCACAAACATCTTCGTATCATCGTTTGTGATTCTACAATATCTTGTGTTGCTACCATACGATTAAGATTATTGTGAGGTGATTGATAATACTAGGTTGTTCTTCGGGAATATAAGTCTGGTTGATCAATTGGTTCCCGTGCACCCTGATTTATCTAAGACGGAACAAAACTCGTAGGTATTTTTGTGGAAGAAAGATTTATCTATTCCAATAGACTTTTCTATGTGAGACATATTTGTTTATCAAGTCTTCGACTATGGGTCGTAGAAACTCTTGGTTGTGGGTGAGATCAGCTAAGGGAATCAAGTGTGTAGTGTCCTACTGGGATCAGATACGTAAGGAGCGCAATTGTACCTTTAATCAGTGTGAGATCGATTAGGGTTCAACTACAGTCTAGTCTGAAGTTCATTGGCAGTAGGCTAGTGTCTGTAGCGGCTTAATACAGTGTGGTGTTCAAAGCTGGACTAGGTCCCGGAGTTTTTCCGCATTTGCGTTTTTCCTTGTTAACAAAATTCTGGTGTCTGTGTTATTTCTTTTACGCATTATATTTTGTTATATAATTGAAATATCACAGGTTGTGCGTTGAATCGATCAATTGGTAAATTCAACCTTTGGTTGTTGATTGAAATCGATTGATCCTTGAACATTGATCTTTGATACCGTTCAAGTTACTTCTCTTATATTCAATCGGGCTCGCAACTCTCTATTTGCTGATTTCGGATTGAATTGAGAGATAAAGATAGAAAACTCTTTAATATACTTTTCTCTAGATTGAGTCTAACTGTCTAGTTGATTCTCTTGAAAGTATATTGGAGTTTGTCTATTCAGATTTCCAAATGCAATATTGGGTGTGGTTGTTAGACCCCCTCTTTTTCAATTGGTATCAGAGCAGGAAAACACATTTAAGACCTTATAAGTCTGTGTTTGTAGCGATCTGAATATGGAATATCTCCATAAACGTACCACCAGTCTTCGATGGCTCAAATTACTTATGGTGGAAAATTTTTATGCGTGCCCTTTTTCAAGCGCGTGATTTTCAATTATGGGTTTATGTTGTTAATGGCTATAATCCTCTGGTTATTACAGGAGGCGATGCAACCATTCCAAAGGATATTGGTGCATATGAACCTGCCGAGATGCTCGCTGTAAAGCAAAATTCTGACGGGTTAAATGCTATCATCCATGCCGTTACCCCGGATCTTCAGCACCATGTGACTACGTGCACTCGGTCTAAAGATGCTTGGGATATCTTAGAAACCGTATTTGAAGGGAATACCTGTGAAAAGGAAGCTAGGCTGCAAAACCTAAATTATAAGTGGGAAAACCTCCGTATGGCAGATGAAGATTCATTTGATGAGTTTAATCACAAAGTGTCTGAAATTGTTAATGCATCTTTTGCATTGGGTAAGACTATTCCTGAAAAGGACATTGTGATGAAAATTCTCAGATCACTGCCATACAAATACGATTCTAAGAAGCATGCCATCGTTGAAGGTAATAACCTTGTAACTCTTTCCAGAAACACTCTGGTTAGGAAGTTAAAGATCTTTGATCATGAGCATACATCCAAATCCGGAAAGGATGTGGCTTTCAAAGCACAAAAGAACACTAAATTACTTGACAAAAGTAAAAGTATTTGCATCTCTGAAGATGATCTTTCTGAGACTGATTCATCGGATGAACATCTTCACAAGTCAGTCTCCTTGATCACTAGACAGTTTAGGGATCTTCTTTTGAAGAGAAGTAAACGATTCTCCAGAGATAAACCTAAGTCATCTGTTAAACCTCATAATCGTGTTCCTCCTAAAAACAGGGATATATATGAAATTGATGACGAGGATATGCCTCAGTGCTTTAAGTGTAAAGGTTTTGGTCATTTTGCGAATGAGTATCCAAATCGGAAAACATACACTGGTGTTGATGGTGGATTTTCGTTTAAGGTTATGTTTGTAAAAACCAGAGAAAATCATGCGCTGACATCTTGTAAAAGATAAAGCCATTTATAAGTGTTGGATACTCCCTCACTTAATTCACCAAGAATGGAGCATGTAAATGAATCCCATTACAGGAATTTCATATCGACCTTGTATTTCTGTACTCATTATCGGTGTGGCATGATGACCGAGTGTTACTCATATAGAGTAACACGAACCTCCAAGCACTATAATGAAACCATGTACGAAATACCCGTGCATGCTGATTCTCGGTGTGTTATACTAGCCCGAGCCCTCTCGGTGTTATACTAGCCCGATTGAGCCCCTCTCGGTGTGTTATACTAGCCCGATTGAGCCCTCTCGGTGTGTTATACTAGCCCGATTGAGCATCCGGACTTGACTGTATCGATCTCGGATATGATCTCGATCGCGATCATCCAACTCCGTAAGCATGATTGGATGACCCCGGATCAATTCCATCACCCCCAAGCGGTATGGAATACCCACGGCCCGACCCGCATGGTCGGCCATTGGCCTTTGCTTGCCAAAAAGACGTTCATACCAAGCATTTTGGACGGAAAACCCTAAATTAGGGTTTGCGGCATATTACATATGTTGCAAAGTAGTCTCAACCATCCATCTTCGCAGGTATATATGGAGGGTCTAGATGTAGACTCAAAGGGCCCAGAGCATGTCAACACGATCACCGTGAGACCGCCTACACACTTGACCAGTCGGTCAAGACCAACAATATTTGGCCGTGACAAAATCGTCACCCAAACAAGAGGTGACGCACGGCTTTGAAAGCCAAATTAGGGTTTCAAGCCATCACGCGCGTCCATCTTCTCCGGTACGAATGGAGGGTCACAGATTAGATTAAACAGGACCATCATACCAGCATGATCACTGTGGGCCCATCTATCTCCTCATGTGGTCGGCCAAGGCATATCATGCCCGGCTAATCCAAAACGCCCGCCCAAACATGCGTGGTTACACTTCCCAAATTGCAAATTGATCTCGACCGCTCAACTTCACCGGATGATTTGAATGGCTTAGATCACGTTTTCATGGGATAATCGGTATAGGTGTGAACATCAACCTACCACCTACACGCTGGAGTGATCGACCAATACCGACCAAGGACGGTTGTCTTGGAACGCCGTGCGGGAATATCACGCGGTTATCAACTCCTTTGCGGTAAGAAATTTCTTCCGCAAACCGATCTCAACCACTCAACCGTGTGCCGGTCAATTTGAGTGGCCTAGATCGCGCCTTCTTTGGAAAGTGAGACATGGACGTGTACACCGACATGCCATCAACATGCATGACCGGTCGGTCCTCTCCAAAGCCCTTCCCATGCTTGGTTTCGACCAAGGCTGAAGAGTGATGCTTGCGCACCTCTTCAAAAACCCTAGTATTCATTAACGGTCGCGGATGAGTGTCTCAAACATCATCTCATCCGTTCAACTTCACCGACTTGGTTATACAACCCTGTCGGGGGAGTTATTTGGTTAGTGAGGCGTCATTACCCATCACTTTACCATACCACAATGCGATACACTGCATAAAATACACACGATACTTCACAAGTATCGACTTTACGGCTCTAACGATTATTCAATTCGACATTACATGCTATCTTTCGTGGATCCAAGATCCGCACATTCCAGACATCAATCATGTCACAAACTGGGGGATACATATGGGGTATTGGTGGCGGTTTACGGCGTGCGGCGTGCAACAGCGCCATCACTAAACGTGTTAGGAAGTCATGGATGGTTAGAGATGAACAGGAGAAGTGGGCAAGACTGGTCGACGCACAACTCCACTACTCCATCACTCCACTTCCTCCACTTCCCACGAGAGACGTGAATGAGGCTCAATGACTTGTATAAATAGGTTCTCCGCCCTATTTCAAACAACAACACAAGTTCAGACGAGACAGAAAATCAAGTGTTAATACAAAAATCGTATTCAAACACCCAGAGCCTGCTTGCATCAACCGCAAGACTGCTCATCTTTCTGTTACAAGTCATAAGCAAGCCAACACCTTCACAATCTCAACACCTTCTTCGCTTCCCTCCCTAAGATCAACCCCATCTCCTTCACTTTGTGACCGAAACAAGTCTGGGCGGCCATTTCTTGGTTTAGGCCGGACTTGCACAGATTGATCTCTCGAATCTACAAGCACTCACCGCGCAGTGCATTTGTTTAAAGGTTTAAATTCATTCCTCATCCACACCCCAAATTACCAAATTCTGCAGGGAGTAGTTTTCACCCATCAACAATTGGTGACCACGGTGGGAGGTTGATCTATCGGTTGCAAAAAATTGAATCCTCAATTTTTCGGTTTTCATCTCGCGATGTATCCTCACCGAGAGACCACAAAGGTTCAGATACCATGGGAAGTGTAGATAGAATGCTTTGAGGATGTCTTGGCAAATCAATCCTAGTATCACTAGAAGACAGAGCGAGACATTCCGCCTTTTGAATGATATAGCAACACAATTACAAGAAGGGTCGGCATGCATCTACTCAAGCAAAGTGCAAGAAATGCTGAATCCTTAGTCAGGAGTCACACCTTTACCGGTGGAGAGGCAAAAGAGCGCGCAAGAAGCGGAGACTCGGGAAAGGCAGACAACATGGTCCAGCCAACGAAGACTCGAGGCAACTCCAAGAGGAAAAAACTTGTCCGGGGTACCACAAAGTCTACTTGGATAAAGAAATGGAACCTGCAGCTTACGGATCCTGCTGGAAGATTTATATCTCAAGACCCTTGTCGAAGTTCGGAAGACTGTCCAATCCGCATCGACCTTTCAACTAAGTGAAGAAATGCTTGAGGAAGGAGAGATCAATCAAGGAACACGTGAGTACATAGGATGGGAACGTTCAATTCGATCACTCAGCGGTGATATTACAACACCTCTCATCACTGAGAGCGGAGGCAGTTTGCAAGTCCTAGCATCTCATCACCTCCGGTAGTCACCCGAGCAATAACTTCCACTCATTCATCGGGATGAGGAACCGTATGGGGAGAGGAGGACCATCTCCCATTACCATTGCAGACTTGATGGAAAAGGGAAGTTCTTGTCAAAACTCAAACGGATATGGCCGCAACTCGGAAAGAGGTACTCACTTTTCTTAAGACATTAATCGATCGATTTCCATGACCCGCAACAGCCCACAGCCAACAAGGAATGAATTCAACGCAGGAGAAGGTACTTCAACGGCACGTACCCTCGTGGACCTGATCAAAGAAGCGACATCGGATATGAGCGGTCTGTCATGGAGGCTCCTCTGTTGGGGACTGATCCTCACAACGATCTTCCTCAAGTCAATAGTTTCACTATGAACCGAGAGGCGGTGGATCGGGAAGCGGTTTCTCTAGTGGAAAGTTTATGCAAACTTTCACATCTCTCGAAGAATCGGCGCGCGGAGACGTTTTGCTGCTATCAACCGAGGAAGGTCACGGACCGTGACCTACATGTCACCGCACGCATCAAGGATTCGAGTTCAAGACAACCCTTATCTACACAGGATCGTCTTCATTACTCTCAAGATTCTCGGGACATCCAAGGCTCTCCCGAGGCAAGGTCGTACGGAAGCCTACCACAATGACGGACTTCGAGGGAAACCAAACCAGCACATACGGGAGAAGCTCCGTGGAAAGAATCGCATACAAGTTCGTTGCATCCCACTCCCCATGTGGGCGTCAATTCGGGAAGAAGACCGACTTGCATCATCGTGAGGGCTAGTACCCACGATGCATCTTTGCTTGACGAAGCATTCTTCTCCATCTTTGTGAAGCCACAACCCACGTTCACACGAGGAGGGAACGAACTTTTATGGCGAGTCGTGACCGAGAAGGAAAACGGTATACAAACACCGCCATTATCGGCGGAGAGACATTGCCCAGTCTATCCACCTAATGGAATGCTACAACAGAACGAACCACAAGAGCAAGTGCTAGATGCTCCACAACAGCTGCAAGATGGCACCAACTCTACAACTGATGAAATTGAAATCGTTGAGGAATCTCCTAGGCCTATCTCCATCAGCTCAACCTTGTGTACGGATAAACGCACGAAGCTCGTGCAACTTCTCAAAGAGTACCAGAACATATTTGCTTGGAGATATGAAGAAATGCCGGATGAAAATTGGTCACCCATCATATACATGTCATACCTGTATCCAAGTCGGTTAAACAGTTGTAGTTCATACATGAGGAAAATGGATAGATCGGAGTCTTTGCATAGACTTGAGAGACTTGAACAGTCTTTGCTCCAAAACGATCCTCCTCTCGCCTAACATCGACATGTTAATATATGCAACCAAATGGACACGGCACGTTCTCCTCCATGGATGGATGTAGCGGCTACAAACAGATAAGGATGTACGAGCATGATGCAAGTAAGATATCTTTTGAACTCCTCTCGGAAATTTTTATTATACCATGCTGCCATTTGGTTTAAAGAGTGCCGGTTCAACGTATAACCGCTCTATGACGGTAATCTTCTACTGGAGCCGATACCTCAAGGGAGCAGCCTCAAGAAGATAACGATGTCCAACCGTCATATCGAGAGAGATCCGGGCGAGTTACTCTATCGGACAGGTGGTCGAACAAGATCCGAGTGAGTCACTTTATCGGATACGGTACATGTCTATCACGCTATATTGGAGAATCCGCGCTTTTGGTCATCCTCTGAGCTGTTGAACGCTCATCTACAACAACATATGCCCTGATATAAAGAACCAGGCCTGCCGGAAGATCCTCATAATGTTTGTTGGGGCATATATCTCACCAACAAAGCGATACAACATTCGGCCTTACATTCGTAAGCGGTTCCTTGAAGCGGACAGAGGAAAACCACCAAGATACAACATCATGCGCGTCCATCAACTCCAACTCCGATTTCACGTGTGCACGAATCCCACAATGATGAAACAACGTCCAAGGTATTCCATACACGGCTCGACAACAACCACTACGAATAAACCATGTAAACCACGCTTGGGGATGAGGCTCGGCGCATGAAGTTCCTTCACCGTCGATCAAGGACTTCTTCAACATGAGAAAGATGGTCACCAAGAATCATGGATTCGCAAGGGTAATCGAATTGAAGAGGAAGCCACTTCAACGCTCCCTCCAGCCAGAAGGCTGCTTCAATGGTCTATTCAAGAGCCGCCACAACGCTCTCTCCGAGACCCACGTTCGCTTCAGAATCCTTCTTCAACACTCTCTCCAGGACCCACCTCAACGGTCGCATCAGAAACCACTTTTACATCCTCTCGAGACGTTTCAACACTCAAGCTGCATCAATAATCTGCGCTCCGGTCAAGTTATCTTTGATGTACTCATTGCTCAACATACGCCTCATCCATCCTTCATGAGGGCCCAGCGGAGCATGAAAAACCTAAAAGTCGATAGGAGAAGAGTTATCTTGTGGAACAGATATTTTCCTATAGTTGAAAAGGCGCAGTGAACAACTCATCATCAATGTTTGGCATATCTTTGAAGCTTTCAACACCTCCTGACTTGGCACCAGCATTATCTCCGGAAGACATCTCAACAGGGATTCTTTTCTTCCACAATGAAATAAAAGACAGGAGTTAGAACTTGTATGAAAATACAGGAGAGATGTAGTCACACACGGCAAGACACAACTCACATCGGAGCACACAATGGCCGGTCCAAACACCATTCAAGTCCGGTACAAATTTTAGTCCGGTACAAATTTTAGTCTGGTGTTGATTTCAAGACCGGTACAAGTTTCAAGACCGGTACAAGTTTCAAGTCTGTCAGGCGTATGTGGGTGAGACTCACGTTCAATCAAGCAGACACAACAAGCCCACATTCGATCAAGCAGGCGCAGTAGCCCCACGAACGGCGGGTGCAGCGGTCGTCGATTAGGCACAACCCCACCATCGAGTGAAGCGGCGCAATAGCCCTCGACCGGGCGGGCATAGCAAGGTCGATCGAAGCAAGCAAGGCCGACATCATACTAGGGAAACACTCTCCTATATGCCTTTTGAACGTGACATACTCCAAGAACAGGATGACCCGTCCCTCCTGGTAACATCTAACTTTGCCTCATAAGTTTTATCTTTAACTGTCACCATCTCATGCCTACCACACAATAGTGTAACCATTATGTGCTAGGCAGGGGACTTAATGTTGATGGTGGATTTTCGTTTAAGGTTATATTTGTAAAAACCAGAGAAAATCATGCGCTGACATCTTGTAAAAGATAAAGCCATTTATAAGTGTTGGATACTCCCTCACTTAATTCACCAAGAATGGAGCATGTAGTAACAGTCCCATTCTGTGAATTTCATATCAGCCTTGTATTTCCTGTACTCATTATCAGTGTGGCATGATGACTGAGTGTTACTCATATAGAGTAACACGAACCTCCAAGCACTATAATGAAACCATGTACGAAATACCCGTGGCCGATTCTCGGTGTGTTATACTAGCCCGAGCCCTCTCGGTGTGTTATACTAGCCCGATTGAGCCCCTCTCGGTGTGTTATACTAGCCTGATTGAGCCCCTCTCGGTGTGTTATACTAGCCCGATGAGCATCCGGACTTGACTGTATCAGTCTCCGGATATGATCTCGATCGCGATCATCCAACTCCGTAAGCATGATTGGATGACCCCGGATCAATTCCATCACCCCAAGCGGGTATGGAATACCCACGCCCGACCCATGGTCGGCCATTGGCCTTGCTTGCCAAAAGACGTTCATACCAAGCATTTTGGACGGAAAACCCTAAATTAGGGTTTGCGGCATATTACATATGTTGCAAAGTAGTCTCAACCATCCATCTTCGCAGTATAGATGGAGGGTCTAGATGTAGACTCAAAGGGCCCAGAGAATGTCAACACGATCACCGTGAGACCGCCTACACACTTGACCCGGTCGGTCAAGACCAACAATGTTTGGCCGTGACAAAATCGTCACCCAAACAAGAGGTGACGACGGCTTTGAAAGCCAAATTAGGGTTTCAAGCCATCACGCGCGTCCATCTTCTCCGGTACGAATGGAGGGTCACAGATTAGATTAAACAGACCAGTCATACCCGGCATGATCACTGTGGGCCCATCTACCTCCTCATGCGGTCGGCCAAGGCATATCATGTCCGGCTAATCCAAAACGCCCGCCCAAACATGCGTGGTTACACTTCCCAAATTGCAAATTGATCTCGACCGCTCAACTTCACCGGATGATTTGAATGGCTTAGATCACGTTTTCATGGGATAATCGGGTATAGGTGTGAACATCAACCTACCACCTACACGCCTGGAGTGATCGACCAATACCGACCAAGGACGGTTGTCTTGGAACGCGTGCGGGAATATCACGCGATTATCAACTCCTTTGCGGTAAGAAATTTCTGCCATAAATGATCTCAACCACTCAACTGTGCCGGTCAATTTGAGTGGCCTAGATCGCGCCTTCTTGGGAAAGTGAGACATGGACGTGTACACCGACATGCCATCAACATGCATGACCGGTCGGTCCTCTCCAAAGACCTTCCCATGCTTGGTTTCGACCAAGGCAGAAGAGTGATGCTTGCGCACCTCTTCAAAAACCCTAGTATTCATTAACGGTCGCAGAGATGAGTGTCTCAAACATCATCTCATCCGTTCAACTTCACCGACTTGGTTATACAACCCTGGTCAGAGTTATTTGGTTAGTGAGGCGTCATTACCCATCACTTTACCACACCACAATGTAGTACACATAAAATACACACGATACTTCACAAGTATCGACTTTCAATAACGCATTATTCAATTCAGCATTACATGCTATCTTTCGTGGATCCACGATCCGCACATTCCAGACATCAATCATGTCACAAACTGGGGGATACATACTGGGGTATTGGTCTCAGCGGTTTACGGCGTGCGGCGTGCAACGCGCCATCATAAGAACGTGTTAGGAAGTCATGGACGGTTAGAGATGAACAGGAGAAGTGGGCAAGACGGGTCGACGCACAACTCCACTACTCCATCACTCCACTTCCTCCACTTCCCACGAGAGACGTGAATGAGGCTCAATGACTTGTATAAATAGGTTCTCCGCCCTATTTCAAACAACAACACAAGTTCGGACAGAGAGAAAAATCAAGTGTTAATACAAAAATCGTATTCAAACACCCAGAGCCTGCTTGCATCAACCGCAAGACTGATCATCTTTCTGTTACAAGTCATAAGCAAGCCAACACCTTCACAATCTCAACACCTTCTTCGCTTCCCTCCCTAAGATCAACCCCATCTCCTTCACTTTGTGACCGAAACAAGTCTGAACGGCCATTTCTTGGTTTAGGCCGGACTTGCACAGATTGATCTCTCGAATCTACAAGCACTCACCGCGTAGTGCATTTGTTTAAAGGTTTAAATTCATTCCTCATCCACACCCAAAATTACCAAATTTTGCAGGAGTAGTTTTCACCCATCAACAACTGGAAACAAAGGTTTAGCTGCAACTCTTGATGAAATGAAGACGAAAACTCAAGTGTTGCACTTCATTGTGAAAATATTGATTTTGACTATTTTAGCAATACATACATCAATCTTGATATTCTTTCAGAAGAAATCTCAACCTGTCTGGAAGAAAAAATGAATCTACCTATTTCTACTGGAAACTCTTTATCTGATTTTCATATTCCACTATGTGTCTAGCTTCCTACACATCTCGGGCGTCTGAATCATCCTCCATGTTGACATGCTCTTATTGTTCTCTCAAAGGTCATGAACTTTCAAAGTGTTTTAAGTACAAACACAAAATGAGATATGTCAAAAAACTTCAACGAAGAGCGAATCGATTAGCAAAAAAGTTCAAACTTGTTCAAAAAATATCATAGGTATGTAAACGCATCTCTTCTTCAAAGAAGTTAGTTTCCAAAGAAAAGACTAGATCATTAGAGAAAAAATTATGGTCTAAACACTCTCAGAAACAAGGCTCTGTGAATTCGTTTCGAAAAGGTTATGGTGGACAGATTATTGTTTACCCCAGCACAACTTAATTATGTTGGTTAGTGCATCTTGTCTCATGTGCCCGATCAAAAGAGACAAGATTATGCACACCTCATGCTTTAAGAAAAGAAAATTGTTTTAGATTTTTTTTTTTTTCCTTTTTGCTCCGTTGAGATTTGCAAGTCTGGAATTCGTGCCTCTTTTCATATCTAATTGATATTAGAAAGGACTTCCCTGTTTAATCAATAAAAGAGGGTTATTCTCGATAATTCTACCCTTTTTAGGGTTGAGAGTTGTGCATGCGTGACCTTGTGTGTTTAAAAGTTCTGTAACCCTACATTCCTTTTTTCTTCACTTGAAACACTTTTTATCATAAAACTGCTTGTTGAGATTATCTTGTGATTTCCTCTCACAATTCCACTTGTATGGATACTCCAAGCATTATGTCTTCTGATGGAAAAGATGTTAATATGATTGTTAAGCCAACAATCATGAAGGAAAAGGATAAATCTCCGTTACCTCCAACTTTAAAAAGAACAAAAAGGAATGTGAGGAAGCCAAGAGCTATTCCTTCAAATTCTGAGAAGTTTTCTGGTGTTCTTGAAGAGTTGAAGGAAACAAGGAAAGAAATTCAGGAAATAAAGGCTATTTATTTGAGAACTCATGAAATTCAGATGCCCTGGTTCCAATTCAAAAGGTTTGTTGGAATTGACTCATTTCTTCATGAACCTTATGTTCTCATGGCTGTTGACAACAAGGAGTTCGGGGATGATAAAGAATTTTTCAGATGTATCAATGTCTAGGAAACTTCTTATTAGAATTTATTCTTGTGTTTTTAAGAAGGATAACTAGAGTTTGGAATAGCCATTATAGTGAGTACACATAGATATTGCCAACGTTTTTCACTTTGCAATGTTTTTAGATTTATTTGTTTAAATTCCAAGTTTTTTGGAAGATGATTTTTGCAGTATTAATCTTTATGGTTTTATATATTGCAAATTGTTATGGGATATGTTGTTTACGTCCATGAACCTTGACTGTCTCATATTTGTTCAAAAGTTAACTCTATTATATGTCGGTATGAAAGTATTGATAAAAGATAGAATGAAACTTTGATTACAAAAGTGAAGCCTTTTATGTCATTATGCAAATATTGATTTAAGAAAGGATGAACTTTTATTTACAAAGATTAAGTCTATTATATGTCATTGTGCAAATAGTGATGAAAAATAGAATGAATCTTTGATTATTCCGCAGTATTGGTCTTTCCCTGATCCACATCTTTGTGTATGTACTGTGTTGCTCCGTAAGTTCTCTTATGTTGAGCATGACCAATTGAATTGATCATTTTTCTTGTGGTTAACCCAATTCAGATTTTTGGATACAAATTCATGTTTCGTGTGATTTTTTAATGTCCAAACAAATCCTTATTTTATTGTAAAAGTAAGGTCGCTCTTGTTGTTCTTTCGGGAATGACATTTTATGGGGGAGAGTTCTTAATTGAACTTGTCCTTAATTGCCAAATCTTTGTGGGGAGTGCGGTTGTGGAATATTATAGGAGTTATCTTGTATCTTTATAAACTCCTTGATGAATACACTAAGTTTCGACTATGTGAAATCATCGAAACAAGTTGGTATGTTGTTCTCTTTTGGTCATGAAGTATCTCTATGAAAATTTCATGAGGATCCCACTAGTTTTCGTACCTTTGCCAATTAATATTGACAAAAAGGGGGAGAATTAATGTGTAGTTCACACTACAAATACATATGGTTTACGTATCATTATGTAAGGGGGGAGTGGTTTTCATTGTGAGATGAAGTATTGACTAAGGGGGAGTGATACATATCACCATAGTATTGTTGTCAAAGTTGTGATACAATTGAACTTTGATGTTTTGTAATGATACTATGACACTGTATAAAAATGATTGAGAACAATTGTTTTCTCATTGTTATAGCTATTGATCTTCAACAACTATGATGCTGAGTTGAACACATTTAGAATCATTGGAGTACTCGGAAGTGACGAATATTTCGAGTAATGTTGAAGAACCAAGGAGATCAAGCATTTGGATGAGAAGTTAAAAAGTTTATTTATTTTGTAATCCATATGTATTGATAGTTTTGTCACAAAAATTGACAAAGTGGGAGATTGTTAGAGCACCGGTCATTCGAACTCGCAAGCGTTGCTATCTCAAGCTTGTTTATCAATGTTAGTGATCAAAACTATAAGTCTTGATTTCTAGTTTACTTATAGTGACGTCTCGGACTAGGATAGATTGTGTAGTTGAGCATTAGACTTCACGTCGTTCATCAATTGAAGACGATGAACTACTAAGGAGAGCTTGTGGAACTTCATTTACAAAAGGTATGTGGAGACTAAAACTCATCTATCACTTGGAAAGTCTATTTCTACTCTATCTCCTATATTGAGACAAAAGTCGTATTACTATATAGTTTTCGATTATACACATTTTAGATTTCGAGCTGAGATTAACTCGCTTACATATTTCTCGAAATATGTGTTGGTAAGCTTTCGATTCAACCAAGATCATCTTATATTCTTGACAAAAGTCAAAAGATGATCATGTCAAAATCGCCGAGTAACATCTTACATGGTTTGTGTGATACAATCATTTGGTGTAGGCATGAAATGTTTCGTTATGATTATTTCAATAACTTGAAAATTGCTTTGATGCTAATAGTGTATGAAAACGGCTATTGTCATCCTCTAAGAAAGTTTCAATGATTGAAATAGAGTTTTGAACTATTGGATTATAAACATAGTGTGCATTCTTGCATGTATGTGATCCATGACCGCAACTAGAGTATGCATACCCTTATGCGTACTTGTAGTTGTGAAATTTCGTCTACCAAGTACACATACCGGTACGGATACTTGCGTAAGGTATAGGTCCGGGAATTTCTGTTGGGGTTTGGAAGTGTATTAAGGTATGCGTACACATTCGCATATTAGCGAACCCAAACTAAGACCTACTTAGGTATGCGTACACATATGCATACTTGAGTGGTTAAAGTTCTAAAATCGGTTTGCTCATGAACTAATACATTTATATATTAAGGAATGCATTCATTGAAAACTGTGGTTATAATGTTCATGAATTTCGCTATAATGTTCATGAATTAATTCGAGTGAATCAAACAAATTTTGCTTCAATTGTGTTCTTGTATACTTCTATGAGAATATAGCAATTGAACAACTCTTTAAATAATTTTATTTGAGTCATTTGAACTAGTTATGGTTAAGATGAATAAGGTTGATATGAGAGTGTTCATATAGCTAACCTTGGTTAACTACTGTTGAGCCAACATGGTGTACACGTTTAGGTACGGTTACTCAAACCTAAATGAAGGTACATTTCATTTGTGTATAATAAGATAAGTTCGATCTAACGGTTGAAAGATATTAGCTTGAATCTAATCAGGTTTTCATCTAACGCTGAATATTGAATGTTTTCTTACCAAGGTAACTTAGATTCCAAACCCTGATTTAAAAACTATATAAAGGAGAACTCTAGCAACTGGGAAGCCTAATCCCCACACCTCCTGTGTGATACTAGTAGTGTAATCTAGATTCGATTCTCCTTTAACCTTAGGTTTTTCACGAAACCCTGTAGGTTAACGACTTAAAGACTTCATTGGGATTGTGAAGCCATACCCAACTATTTTCTCTGTAGTTGCGTGTTCTGATCTTACTTCTTCTATCTTGATTTAGTATTATCTTTTCTAAGATTTGCTTTGGATATATCTCCGATAGGTAAGATTAAAAGTAGTCACAAACATCTTCGTCTCATCGTTTGTGATTCCATAATATCTTGTTTTGCTAATACTAGGATATTCATCGGGAATATAAGTCCGGTTTATCAATTGGTTCCTGTGCACCTTGATTTATCAAAAGACGGAACAAAACTCGTAGGTATTTATGTGGGAGACAGATTTATCTATTCCAATAGACTTTTCGGTATAAGACAGATTTGTTTATCTAGTCTTCGACTTTGGTTCGTAGCAACTCTTGGTTGTGGGTGAGATCAGCTAAGGGAATCAAGTGCGTAGTGTCCTGCTGGGATAAAAGACGTAAGGAGCGAAATTGAACCTTGAATCAGTGTGAGATTGATTAGGGTTCAACTATAGTCTAGTCCGAAGTTCATTGGTTGTGGGCTAGTGCCTGTAGCGGCTTAATACAATGTGGTCTTCAATCTTTGGACTAGGTCCCGGGTTTTTCTGCATTTGCGGTTTTCCTCGTTAACAAAATTATGGTGTATGTATTATTTCTTTTCCGCATTATATTTTGTTATATAATTGAAATATCACAGGTTGTGCGTTGAATCGATAAATTGGTAAATCCAACCTTTGGTTATTGATTGAAATTAATTGATCCTTGAACATTGGTCTTTGGTACTGTTCAAGTTACTTCTCTTATATTCAATCGGGCTCGCAAATCTCTATTTGCTGATTGCGGATTAAATTGAGAGATAGAGATATAAAACTCTTTGATATACTTTTCTCTAGATTGAGTCTAACTGTCTAGTTGATTCTCTTGAAAGTATATTGGAGTTTGTCTATTCAGATTTCCAAATGAAATGTTGGGTGTGGTTGTTAGACCCCTGTTTTTTCAATTGCTATGATGCATACTGGAAACAAAGATCAAGAATAGATTGGCTCAGCAATGGAGACATGAACACCACCTTTTTTCACACAAAGGCAACAATTAACAGAAGGATCAACCATATTCACCAACTCTTAGATGAAAACAACTTGTGGATTTGCAATCAAAAGAAGATTGCAAACATGCTGGTGCTTCACTTCAACAAGTAATACGTGGCAGCACCAACATCAATTTGCATGGACTTATTCAGGGACATGCAACCTAGAATAAATGCCAACCAATGCAGAGCCTTGATGACACCACTAATTCCTGATGAAATCCATAAATCCCTTCTGAGCATTAGATCTGATAAGGCGTCAAGACCAGATGGATTTACAAGTAAGTTCAATAGAGTTTATTGGCACACGACAAAAACTCAAATTTTGGAATTAGTTCACAACTTTTTCCAGAATGTGGAGTTAGAAGACCATTACAATCAAACCAACATATCTCTAATCCCAAAATCAGAACACCCATCTAAGCCAGGCGACTTTCGACCTATTGGACTATGTAACGTAGTCTACAAAATCATTTCAAAGCTGCTTGTGGATAGAATTAGATCAATCCTTCAATATATCATTAGCCCCTACCAAAGTGCATTTATACCAAACCGAGCCATCCATGACAACATAGCAATACCAACTAAGATCTTCCATTATATTAGGACATCCCCACCAACCAAAAAACCAAAAATTTCTCTCAAGTTGGACATACAAAAGGATTATGACATCATAGACTGGACCTTCATAAGACAAACACGTGCTCTTAAGGTTTCTACCAAAATTCATAGAATATGTCATGATGTGCATCTCTTACATTACATACTCGATAAAATTTAATGACACTCCTCATGGATGTATACAACCAACAATAGGAATTCGACAGGGTGACCTCCTATCACCATACGTGTTCATTATGTATGCAGAAATCTTGTCAACAAATCTAGGAAAGCTTGAGCAACATGGAAAAATTAAAGGCCTACGCATTTCAGCTAATTCGTCCTCGATCTCACACCTCATGCACGCCGATGATTTACTCATCACATGCTCAGTTGACAAGAAAACACCTTACACTCCTATTCATCTTTGGCCGGCCAGGCCATCAACAAACAAAAATCCATTCTCATTCACCACCCTAATTAACACTGCACCAGAAATAAAACGCTGACTGGCTGACACTTTCCAAATTCAAACCACTCACAACCCACCAACATACCTAGGAGTAAATTTCAAACAAGGTAGAAACATCATCACACATGTTTTCACAACTTCTACATCATCTAGAAAGAAAAGCCAAGGGATTGATTGCCAAATGTGTCAAACAGACAAGAAGATGTTTACTGATCAATACATCACTTTTACTAACAACCAATCATGTCATGATGATGCAATTGCTACCGGTTCATATCCACAAAAAGATTGACAGAATTGCGAGGAACCAGTAAGTACTTTTTATCGAAGCTCAATACTTTACATGGAACCAGGATCTCCTTAATGAAGTTTTTGAACCAAACACCGCTGACACCATAAGAAGTACGTATTCACATTCCAAACACACCAATGAAGGACTGCATAATATGGCTACACTCAAAAACTGGATATTACACAATTAGAAGTGGGTATGAATCGCTCATAAGACAGGAACAAAGTGTTGGAAGAAAATTGGAGCCAAATCCAACCATTCAGGACTCAAAAGCAACATCTCAAAAAAATTTGCTAAGAAAAAAAAGTACATGGCTAGCCAACTGCCCCCCAAAAATCAAAATGTTTTTATGGAATGTTAACTACAATGGATTACCAACATTCCATAAGAACAATATTTCCAAAACTCAGACGACCGCGTGCTGGTAGAGGAAGTAGAAATTAAAGCCCGTTGGAAGGAGTACTTCAACAACCTTTTCAATGGAGAAAGTGATACCCCACCAAACACCCTTGAGGACGTTGCCGAGAGTATGGATCTGGTTGAGGACATCACGGTATGTAGCATCCACGAGAGTGAGGTAAAGGAGGCCTTAAAAGGAACAAAAAGAGGAAAGGCCTTGGGTCTGGATGCCATACCGACTGAGGTGTGGAAATGCCTGGGAGATGATGGGATAAATTGGCTGACCAAGTTATTCAATAACATCTTCCGGTCAAACTGAATGCCGAACGAGTGGCGTCGAAGCGTGATCGTCCCAATCTTTAAAAACAAAGGGGACATTCAGAATTACTCCAACTATAGAGGAATCAAACTGATGAGCCATACACTCAAGCTGTGGGAACGCGTCATCGAACGACCTTTACGCTTGAGACAAACCAGCGTCTCACCAAACCAATTCTGATTTATGCCGGGAAGATCGACCATGAAGGCCATTTTCCTGGTGAGGAAACTTATGGAGAGATAGAGGGAACAAAAGAGGGACCTGCACATGGTCTTCATTGATCTAGAGAAGGCATACGACAAAGTGCCGCGTAAAGTAATGTGGTGGGATCTTGAGAAGAAAAAGGTATCACCGAAGTACATAAACTTAATCAAGGATATGTACGAGGAAGCAGTTACCGGTGTCCGGACGAGCGGCGGAGTATCAGCCGATTTCTCGATTAAGATAGAGCTTCACCAGGGATCAGCCTTGAGCCCATATATTTTCGATTTAGTGCTCGATCAAGTTACGAGAGAAATTTAGGGTGAGATCCCCTGGTGCATGCTCTTTGCAGGTGATGTGGCGCTTATCGGCAACTTAAAAGAAGATGTGGGGGAAAAACTGGAATTCTGGCGCCAGACTCTGGAATCGAAGGGCTTCAGGCTTAGCAGAACAAAGACCGAATATTTGAAGTGCGATCTCAGCAGCTCTAGGAGAGTTGAAGGGGACATTCTGCTAGATGGACAACCTGTTCCAAGGAAAGAGTCGTTTCGCTACCTGTGATCGATACTCTAAAGTAATGGGGGCATCAAGGAAGATATCCGCCATCGAACGCAATCTGGCTGGGGGAAATGGCGTCTGGCTTCTGGCGTCCTTTGTGACCTCAAAGTGCTTCTAAAGCTTAAAGGTAAGTTCTACAAATCCGCGATCAGGCCTGCTATGCTCTACGGTGCGGAATGTTGGGCGATAAATAGCGAGAGACACTTTGAGACTCAAGAGTACCGAGATGCGGATGCTGAGGTAGGCTTGTGGACATACGAGGCATGACCATATCGGGAATGAGTACGTACGTAAGAAACTTATGATAGCGCCAATCGAGGAGATGCTTGTACAACACCGATCTGCGCTGGTTTGGGCATCTCCAGCGAAGACCGCCTGATGCCCCAGTACGAGTAGGCCGCATCGGGAGTGCTGAAGGAAGGATGCAACGCCAAGGCCAACCGAAGCTAACTTGGGACGAGTGCGTGAAGAACGACCTGGGAAACTGAAATCTTTTACCAGAGCAGGCGTTGGATAGACAAACTTGGAGGGCGGAAATACGCGTGGAAGAGGTGGGTTTCAGGTATGTAGACCAACAACCCTTCCCCTTTATTTCCTATTTTATTTCTTTACAACTCAATCAGAGAACACGTAAAGGCAACCCTGCATTTTCGTGAAGGGGTAATCCTCTGTAGCGGCTAGAGAGGCGAGAATTGTGAAGGGGGAACACCATGTAGCTTCTGCAACCGGGAAAGAGTGTAAGTATATCTGCATTAATGGTCGAGAATTCGTAATCCCATTAACACGGTGACTACCCACACTTAGTCCAAAACATTCAAAATCGCGACGCGGGTAGCGTCAAGCACTTTTGCTTGTCATAGTGCAAGTTGTGCGAGGCTTGGACAGGCCGGCGTAAAACCCATGTTCAACTCTTAGGAGATATTCTCTAGTCGACCCGGTACTTGCTACTAGAAAAGACTCTGGATTTCGGATTCCATTTCAACAGCATGACTTTCAATCTCACCCAATGATGATGACTCTAACGATTCATAACTTATAGAGTAAATTATCCCACTCCGATTACTATTACTTAACCTTCAAGAATGAGACTACTAGAATTGTTTCGTTGAGCAACAAAATCAAAATGGAGTTTAAAAAATCAGGGTTAGAAACTAGAGATAACCAAGTTTTGCAAACACACTTACCGATGATTATTGATGCACTGGTACCCTTATCAGGATATCCAGGTATAAATCTTCTGGAATGCTTGACATTGTCGCTTCTCCAGTTCTCCGAAGAAAAGTTAGGGCCGATTAATAGCAGAAGATTATTTATATGGCCCAATAGAAGACGGGTTACGGGATGCTGCTGAATGACCCGACATCCATCACTAACATAAGTGAAGTGAAGTGCAGTCCAAGGAAGTGAACTATCATAATTTTCAACTACAGTTGTTTTTTTTTTTTTTTTTTTGTTACTTCTTCTTTTTTTGATTTTTTTTTTTTTTTGAAGCATGAGCTGGTTACTTCTTGGCATGTACTTGTGTTTTTTCCTTTTTTAAAAAGAAAAAAATTTTAAGTGAAAGGAAATTATTAGCTTCTTTTTTTATTTAACTTCAATACAGCTGGTTATAGTTTTTTACCTTCCAAGACGTAAATATTCATGTCATAAATCTCCTGGAAGCAGTATCGAAGAATTTTGTAGCAGATATTTAAATCATCTAATATGCATAATAGTGATGGAGTCTTGGAACCCTAACTTTTTATACTTATTTATTTTATTAGATTTAATTAGAAAGTTTTTTGGCAGAATTTAATTAGAAATTTTAGATAACAATTCTTAGTCGTTGTGGAATGACCCACACTTGCAAATTGTCTGATTGACAGCCGTGCTCTTTCGGTCTATAATGAAATATCACATCACTTCGCGCTTCTTAAACTACGAATGGAAAAATCTATTCAACCAGGTTACACCATAATTCAGTTAATTAGCCCGATTACAATTGAAATGAAATCTTTGGAAGAGTCAATGAAACATGAATAAATGAAATGACATCAACTCGAATCCTGGATCTTCAAATTGGAAAACATATCGAGAGAGTTCAAGAATTCTCAACATTCTTCGATCTAAGCATCCAAATTCGATTCAATAGAATCTTTTACTCGCATTTTTTCACCAAAGAATTTTATTTCAAATTTTTACAACTTAGTAAGTCTAAAAATATATTTTTAAAGGTTTTAATCATATTAGTTTTTTAACTTAGAAACAAAGTAACACAAACTAAATCAGGAAACCCCTAAGCAACCACATTTCTGAAACAAAAAGAATGACGAAAACCTTAGGTCCCCTTACGCAAATAATGGTTATGAAACCAAGTCTTCTAAATCCTGAGTTCAGTTTTTATCCTAGATCCTTCGATCTTCACGTTATAGTACTCTCTTCGTCCCCCATGTATAAGAGGAATATGTAAAATCTTTTAAGTTAAGAAATTATTTTGATTTGATAAACATCCATCTTTTTCCTATTTTACTCTTTATCGTATTCCCGATACTAATTAGAGACATTAACTTAATCGTGATGATGCATATGCTCTTTAAATAAGGGTGTATGTGGTAAAAAAGCTTTTTAGGATTGGATTTCTGTCTATCTAATGGGATAAGAAAATGTCAAAAAGTCCATCTTTATAAGTGGAATGGGTAGAGTATTTATTACGTAATAGGGTTTCAAAACAACCCAATTAAAGGTTATAGAACCCACCATATATATTGACGAATCGTCAGCTGACTGTAATAACATAATCATTTTGTTTGTTCAAATGGGGACTTTTATTCGGTGTCTCCTTCGTGGTGATTTGGCGCGAAAATATACGCCTTGAGATAGATATATAACAATTAACAGATATTTTTCAATTATAAATTGTGTGCTTATCCAGTTATGAAACCAAACTGGTTGTTAAACTTCTACAGTGTAGATGTAAAAACATCAATAACTTAAAGAGTATCCACATTGTAGATGGGGAAAAACGATTTGATGGTTTTTCAGGGAATGGAGAGACGACCATGCGGACGGAGGCTCCTCAACCGAGCAAATTTCCTAGCCTCAAAAACAGATGCACTGCACTAAAGTGCTTTGAGTTCGAGAGATCAATCTGTAGGACTCCGGCCTAAACCAAGAAATGACCATTCCAGAGTCAATTCGGTCACAAAGAAGGAAGAGGGTTGATTTGTAGGAGGGAAGCTGAGAAGTGTGTGAGATCAATGATGATCAAGGATTATGAATGTGTTGTGGGTTTCTGCAATTGAAGAATAAGTTTGAATTCTGCTCAATTGAGAGAGATTGTTGCTCACACGATGATTCTTGGTTAGACAGATGTTGTCTATTCGACCAATTTTGTCTTGTTCTCAATCGTGAATTAAGAAACTTATTTATATTGCTAGAATGTAGACACATTGATCTCCAGTAAGTGTGACGGTTGCTCGAGTGAAAGAGTGGGAAAGTAAGAAATCGTGGTTTAACCAGTTCCAGGTCGTGTGGAGACTTGGTTGATTGTCCTCCCACTACTTTGCTAAATCCCTCAACTGCTTGCACGACTTACTTACATTTCTTATCGTGGATGAACACACGTGTGTTGGCCTCCAGACCAAAACCCTAATTAATATCCCCCATGTGAGGTGATTGATGTCTCACGAACGTGAGTCTGCAAGGCAGACTTGTATTTGATTAGTCAGTCGTTAACTTGATTAGACGATGAATATAAGTATTGTTCAGTCGAGCATGATTGTTGAATGCCCGAGAATTCATGGATTGAACATGTCTGCTGGGACGTATAGTTCTCGAACGACGTTGATAATTAAATCAGCATGATGAATATTGATATTCTGAGCAAATATTGCTCATCTGAGAAAATATTGCTCGTATGATGAATTGTTGAATATTGATAGTTGAATCAATATTCGAGCATTTGAGCAAATATTGCTCATTTGATGAATTACTGAATATTAGTAGTTGAATCAATATTCGAGCATCTGAGCAAATATTGCTCATTCGATGAATTATTGAATATTGATAGTTGAATCAATATTCGAGCATCTGAGCAAATATTGCTCATTCGATAAATTACTATAGTTGAATCAATATTCGAGTATCTGAGCAAATATTGCTTATTTGATGAATTATTGGTAACATGGCCAAATAAAATATTAATTAAAATATTGGTAGCTGGACCGAATATTATATATTTGACCTAGATGTTGATTGCTGGATCAATATAAAATTATTAGTGTTTGAACTTGCTCAGAATTATGATTTGCAGAGCATTTGTTCGAAACCCTAATTTTGATCAATTGATGATCAATTAATGATTTACTGAAAATAAGTCACGGAGTGAAGGAGGGACCGACTACATGGGATGATGGTCGACCATGTAGCGCCCATGTGCTCGAGTGAGCATGCACCAAAGTGTTTTGTTGACCAGTTGGTGAAAGATGATCAAATGCTGGTTTAATCATTTATTAAAATAATGCTCGTGTTAGGTAATCAAAACTAGTTATGGAGAGATGAGGGACCGACCAAGGGGTCATGGGACTGGCCCTTGGTGGTCGTGGGACCAGCTGATGGTCGATTGAGCAAATCCCAAGTTGGTTGGAGAGAGTTAGGACCCTATACGAACTGTTCAAATATAATTAGGTCAAAATTATGAAAGAGTGTGGGACCGGATCCTTGCAAGCCTAATGGCCGACCTTGGTCGGTCAAGGTGGCATGCTCGTGTCACCATACTGCTCGTGTCTCAGTCCTGAGAGTTTTGGTATTTTCTGATGCGCGTTTGAGCAATAGTTTGGATTTTCAGAAGAGTTCGATTTTGACTGAAACTCTCTATTTTGCTCAAATGAGCAAGTAGAACTTTGCTCATGCGACCAATATTTTGAAAATATTAAAATATTAATATTTTAATTTTTGTCGTGAGAAGCCTAGTCGGTCATGTGACCATTTGACTTTTTGGCTTTTTCATGGTTTGAACAATATTTGAGAAAATATTGAATAACTAGGGTTTTCGCTCAAACGATGGAGTTTCATGAGATGAAGGAAATAATAATATGAGAAAATAAGGAATTGCAAGGTGTGGGACCAGCCACGGCTAGGGCATGGTCGGCCGGCTAGGTGGCCCTGTCCCGTGACACCTTTCCCTATTTTTTCATCATTTGATGGAAAGTATGGAGAAACTAAGAGTTTTGCTCAAATGAAGGAGTCTTCATGAGATGAGAGAAAACAACAAAATAATATAAAATAATTTAAAGAGGTGCGGGACCGGCCACCTAGCTGGATTGCTATCAAGGGACTCTCCTGATGATCAACAGTAAAACAGAACTACAGTTCCTGTGAATGTTTCGAGATTTTTCAACAAACAAGAAAATTCGAATTGATTGTTGCATGAAGCACAACTGCATACGAAGAATCACGTGAATCATACTTGGGAGATTGAAAGCTGGCATAAAATCCCCTCACCGTCGAAAATCTTTCCAGCTCATACAAGATAGACGACCAGAGCGCCGCCAATTTGATGAGGATTTCTTGCCCTCCAAGAGCACTGTAACACCCCAAACTAATCACCTGCTTAGCTAATAGGATTACTGCGTAATTAAAGCATCAAACCTAGATTAATGTTCGTAAGAATCTCAATTACATAAGCTAATCCCAAAGGAAAACCCATACACTCTGATATTACAAAAATGAAAATCTGTCGAGGGATTTAAATATAATAATGTGTTGTTTACAGAAAAAAGAAAGAATACATATAATTAAAGATACACAACAATACTAGATTCAATAATGCTCTAAGCTATGAAACATATATCATCAAGCGCTCCATTTCTTCTGATTACTGAAACTGAAGTAGAAACGAGTGAGCACATCATCCCAAAGGGTGCTCAATGAAAACATATAACTCTCAAGTAATCACTAACATGCTTCACAGTTCTAAATTATTATCAAATTAAAACAGAATAATAGAAGAAACCAGATAACACCTTTTACACCCAACATGAAGCAAAAGATTGCTTCAACTCTTTTCCCCGGATATTGCGTCCATCGTGGCAATATCCATGAAAGATCCACCACCGGATGGATCTACGAGAACATAGTTAAACAACCTAAACATATGTTACCCTAACCTCGTCTCACTCAATGGAGAAGATGATGCTAGGAATAACTCCAGTCTCAAATGACAGCATGAATCCAGGTAAATTAAGATTTTAATGTGGAATGCGTACACCTCATAAATTCGAAAGCCACCATCTAAGTCTAGAATATAGTAAGGTTTTGATTACTATGATCAGACCCCGCACAGCAGGTTCACAAAAGGCCCAATCATTATTCGTAGGCCGAAGTCTCCAAATAATGACCATATCCAGTCATGAACCTAAAATTTCTTCCTAAGTCAAGGTCATGGTAACCTTATCATACTACTAAGACTCGAACAAACAAGTATGATATGCACAGTAACTTCCCCAAATAAAAATAGTATATATAATATCTAACCAAAAAGCCGACTACTAGGTAATAATCAACCGGGGTAAAGCCGGACTACTATCTTAAGACAATAATAAAATGTAAAGCCGGACTACTATCTTAAGACAATAAAATGTAATAATATTTATCCGGGGTAAAGCCGGGCTACTAAGTAATATCCAAACAACGTAGCATTGCCCTACTAAACTTAGCCAAGAGCTATGGGGAAACACAGACACTCTTCGCGGGGATATCACACAACGCATATCACACAACATACCCATTAAATTACAAACAATATGCTTTCAGAAATTAAAGACTCATCATGCTCGCAGATAAAGTAAACTTAATGATTACAAAAAGGTTACAGAGTTCCCACCTGATTTGATGACAAACCACGCCTACCTTGTATTCATCAATCCACTGGTCCATCCTTTGAATCGATCGTTGTTAATATAGAATAATTGTTAATCACACAAGCACTCTAAGAACTTAGCTAATATGCTCAAACAATGTTCACAACATAATTCCATACAAGTCTCCAGTTATATGCTAAGTGTGCTTCTAGTTTTAACAATGGTTCCATAATCTGGCGTTTAATGTTCTAGTCATAAATCAATATCTACTTATCCAGATTAAGTAAAACTGGGTGTCATTGGAAAGCTCTCGAAAAACCCTACAACTTTGCAGAAGGAACCGAAAGCTAATTTGGACCATAAAGGGTCCAAAAATCCAAAATAAGAAATCTGGTCTGGACCTAACCCACGAGTCAACTCGGCCTGACCCGAAGAACCGGCCCACTAACCCTATTCATCTGACTCGGTCATATGACTCGCTGAGTCAACACAGTTAACTAACACAGTGACCCACTTCATCTTCTTCACTAATAAGAACCCTATTTTTTCAGATTTAACACTCTTCACGAAAAAGATCATAACTTGTTCATTTCTAATCCAAATTCGACGTTCTTTATCTCATTTAGAAGCTATGGAAACTAGCTACAACTTGCTTACTAATAGTCTATGTCCAATTATTGTTCTAAGACGCCTAAAATCGATTAACAAAAAGTTGACAGACACAAAGTTTTCTCATTTTCAGATTTGAAGGAAAACATCAAAAAAGCCATAACTCACTCAAATCAACTCCAAATCAATCAAACTTGGTCTCTACGGATTCTTGATTCAATATACTAATAATCACAAACATAAACTAAGATCTAAATCAACTATAGAATGTCTAGAAATCAAGATTAAAGTGGAAACCAAAAACACATAAAATCATGATCATCAAGTTATTATCAACTCTTTGATACTTTTAAACTAAACCCATTGAAAATCAAATCATTACTAAACTTATCAAGACTATAATTACAGTTCATTCTAGACTTTACCTTGAGTAAAAGAACATGCTTAAGCCATCCACCATTATTCCTCATAATCACCATCACCATGAAACCATTCATCAAACTATGTCAAGAACACTATAACCCGTCTACTATTTATAAGTATATTAGCCTAATAATTCTATTCTGATTTTCAATTCTCAAATCCCTCACAAGTTCTCACAATTCCAAATAGTTTCACTTCATCAATTCTACTAATAATTTCCATCAACAAGATCATTACCACTCCTAAACTATTCTCTCTAAAATCCTATTTCCATAGTTTTCATTAACAAATCCTCTATATATTATAATGGAAGAGTCATCAATTTTCTCCTCTCTCCAATTCTCTGTTTCTTCTCTAAACCGCCACCACCACCTTCCTTCACGTGCGACACAAAAGAGAAGATAACTTCTCTTTTAAGTATTACTTAATTTATAATTACACTCTAGTTACACCAGTTTTGGATTTACTATTAGTAACCCTAATTAATTACTAAGGGCTAAACTTTTTACTAACTAAAGGTCCGTTCAACTTAAAGCTACAATCAAACGGTCAAGTGAACGAGGTCGATTTAGTACCAAAAAAAAAAAAAGTGAACGAGGTCGACTTTGGTCAAACTTCAAAATCTAATTTCCGACCGACATATTTTACTCATCCGATTTGTGCGTTCTTGTAGCCCATTTTGCATAACTTTTCGAGATCTATCTAGTGATACTAGTTTCGTATCTAGACTATCAGTTGCTTAATTTATATGAAATATGGTTCTATTTTGACTAGTTGAGTCTTTAACGGCTAATCGTCTCTTGATCGGTCATATAGCGTTGACGAACTTGCGAATCCTTACAAGCACGCCGCAGAAATGTATTCACAATCCGGCCACGCCATTGGATTTACTCTAGTGACCATACATAAGTGTAACTGGGGACTGCTCATCGCATCCCATTCCATACAACAGTCCAAGATTCAGAAGATGGTTCAAAAGATGTCGATTGGAACGAAGTCCTTGAAGACTTGATAGCACCACGTCGACGACAGAACGCCTCTCAGCTCGTCTACTTCACCCAACGGCTCCGGAATATTTTGACCATACAAGCATCCACAACATATTATCATTGCAATCAGAAGGGAAAGAATAAGCCTGTAAGCTAAAAAGCGATCTAGGTACCAAATAACTTAAAGTCAAGGACGGATCAACAACGCAGCTACACTCTCCAAGAATAGCCCTGACATGATCATTGCCAAACATATATTTCATCCATCCACCCCAGGAGTGCAATGGAGTTTGGTAAACTTTGAAATATACTGGAGAGGTTAGATACTCATTCTTCTGGAGTCAGAACCTTATTACACATTCTGGAAAAGATCGATGGTACTGTTGGGTGGCTACATGCACAAAAGAGAAAACAACACCTACCTTGAGTTATCCTGGCTCTTCTTGCTACTGATTATAACTATTGGAGATTGCTTTGTTGCCGTTGAAGCTCGCTCTACCGCCGCTAACAAATGACAAAGAGGATCCGGCCGCTGCAAACGAAAGCACGGAGCCGGACGAGCAACAAAAACAGAAGAGGGTCGATACCCTTTTTATACGAACGGAGTTTCTAGAGTTTGAACAGAAAAAAGATTCCTTCTTGCTCCATGAACGGGAATAGATGGTTGTGCTAGCAACACGCTGCTACGAAAGCCACTGGCCACATGATCTCGCTGCTGAAGGCCGATTTGGATTTCCCTGTTAATATTTACCTGCTTCCAAAACCAGAATCAGAGCTCTTTTTCCAGTAACAAGTACCGGGTCGAGCGAAGATAAACCGCGTAACGATCTTATCTCTAGAGATGCGGCTAAAGTTTTTACACCGGATGCCAGCAGGCCTAGACGCAACTTACCCGAAGGCAAGAGTAATTCCTTAACACATCTCGTGTCTTGTTCGTTTTCGGTGCAGAGGGTGCAAAGGGCCATCACTTCAATAGGATTACGCGTTCGCGACCATTTAGGTGATGTGTCCACATATTCCATGACCCGGCCGCGGGGCTACGGGGGGTCCCCCCTTCACAATCCTGCGAGCTGTAGAACTACTGGTGGGGTCCCCCTATTCACAATTCTGCCATGGTTGTTTACAAGTTCGCGGTTTAGGCAATCCTACTAATAAAAGAGACAGAAATTCAAAGGTAATAGGGTCAGATCACGTACCTCGTGTACGTACCTCCTTCACGTGGATCGCTGCTTTCCACGCACTTCTGTCGAGCGCCAACTCTCTCTCCAAGCCTCGGTCAGTCAGGTCCCGTTTAATCAGTTCATCCCGTTTATCTGCCTGCTTCATATTTTCAATTTTATTTTTGTCTGTCACCATCTAGTGCCTACCCCGCGACAATGCCACTGTTACGTGCTAAGCAGGGGACTTAATGTTGATGGTGGTTTTTAGCTTATGGAGAAAACCGTAAAAGTCTGTCTACCTGACCCGACATCAGAAGTAGTAGACCTTGATATGTCTATATTCCGCAAGGAATTTGAAGGATATATCAAAATTTGATGATTGCATATGCCGCTCTTCATATTGTATTGAAACTCAAACTCCTAGATGAATTGTTCACTAGTAAAAAGCCTAATGAGTATTTAATATCCCGCCTGCATTATCCATTAATGTATGGCTTATTGAGTATTTTTCCTATGCTATGTTCCCCGGCTGAACCCTTAATATTGGTATGACATGACAATTACTGTTCACTCGCAGCTGAGTAGCATGAATTTCCCGAAGTATCAAGATTAAGGTCTGCATGAAAGTGCTCAATCAGAAGACGCGCTAACTGCTATCTGAGAATAAAATTAAAGAATTTTGTGTCAACGCACAAAATTTATCAAATTTGTTCAATTTTGTGATAGCTCACAAAATTCAAATTTTGGCCTAATTAATTTACAAAAAATTTGGTTTTTTGCACCCTACGCAATATCTCGAACCCTATTGGTCGAGGCCAAACCTAGGTAAGCTAGGAAATTAATCCGTCATCGACTAGTAGGAGCAAAGTCCTACCAAAAATCAGAAAACAAGAAATAAAAGAGGAGCTACGGAAAATAGGAGCAGCAACAAGAGGAGGCGTGGCCGCGCCACATAGCCGGCCAGTTATCCCTAACAAGCGCCACCCGTAGCCGAATGGCCACGCTCCATGTTGCCCCTGCCGGCCCCCCATTTTTACATCGACCAATCAGGTCTCTCTAAATGCGCCACACGCACTTGGAATGTGGCCGGACCCATGTTGCTTGCCGGCCCCCTTTCCCATCGACCAATCAGGTCGCTTTAAACCCGCTACACACATTAAATAAAGCCAAACTGCGCCAACACCTAGTGGTCGTCGCGTCAACGTGGCTGCCATGCTAATTAGCTAATCAACCTTCCAAATCGCCCCGACATGCTAATTTGCAGGCCATGCTATTCCGCGGCAGCAATATGCCAACGTGCCATAACAGCGCAGCGTGCTACTCACTTTTCATTCGTGGCCAACGCCATAACAAATTCTAACCAGGGTATTCTGATCAGAATAGAACTCTTATTTTAATGAAAGCGGTCATGGCCTAACTATGCCACTTCGGGCCCAAAACATGCCACAAGCCATGTGGGACCCAGAAGACCCTAAAGAAAGGCGCCTGCGCCATATTATGGCTACCCATGATCGTCCCCACATTATGGCCTTGCCATAATTTCTTTATTAAACGTGGTCACGGTAGTATATGCCAAGATATAGTGGCCGCAGCCACACCAGGCAGGCGCCAATTACGCCACTATGCCACTGGCTTGTAGGCGCCTATTACGCCGCTACGCCACTAGCATGTGCCAATTATGCCACTATGCCACTGGCAGGCGCCAACGATATGTGGCCATAATCAACGGCCACCCCCTTCCATAAATTACAATCTCGGCCGTCCAACTTCGCCAGCCGAATTGACCGGCCTAGATTAAATCTTAGGCGACCAACCAAGACTAACTTAATAGCGTCACACGCTATTTCTTGCGGCAAGTCTCATGACTTAGCTCGCCACACATGATTACCCACCGCCTAGCCTGCGCGCGATTGGTCAGAATAACTAGGTCTTGCACACAAGACCCACTCAGCAATCTAGTGCATATTTTCCACGAAAATACTCAAGACATCAACCACGTCACAACGGTGGAGCATTCACCTAACGCACTCAACGTGCTGGGTTCGAATCACACCAATGACAAGTGTTATCAACACAAGTATCCATAAAAACACCAAGAACTGATAGCTTACGTTCCGCAAGCGAGTTCCATATTCTAATACAAGTCATAAAAGAGCCACACCTTCAAAATTCAATATTTTGATCTAAACACCTTCTTCGCTACCCTCCCTAAGATCAACCCTTCTCCTTCAGTTTGTGACCGAAGCAAGTCTGGAATGACCACTTCTTGGTTTAGGCCAGAATTGTACAGATTGATCTCTCAAATCTAAAGTACTCTCGTGCAGTGCATTTGTTTATGGTTTAGATTCGTTTCTCGGTGGCACACCCAAATTTACCATTTCCAACAGAATCAGTTTTTACCCCAAAACAAATGTGTGAAGCATCGAAAGCTCAGCTGAGAGGCCTTTCAAGAAACATATTCATCATAGCTCTGAGAGGAACGTTCGGTCAGTCAGAGATCGTGAAATGGTTCACGGATCGTAAAATATGAATTGTCAGATACATTCCTGAAGCCGAGACAGAAACATGTAGTATCATGATTTTACGATTTTAGCCCTTACCAAAAATCCACCATCAACATTAAGTCCCCAGCTTAGTGAGAGACAGTCATGTTCCGCAGTAAGCACTGGATGGTGATTTTCCAGTAGACGAGATAAGTAGTTGAACTTAGTCATACAAAGTCATTTTCAGAATCCCCGATTTGCTCCAATGATGTCATGTACAAGCAAATGCCCAGATAAGGACCCTGTCAGTATGATAGCGTGTCATCTTGTGAGCACGAAGAGATGAGGCACCGTTGATTTGGACGGTCATCCGTCCAGTTTTGGTCAGTTTAGCGTTTACGGGCCCGGGCCCAAAAAAGGAAATCCTTGTTTTAGGAACAGACGTTCGTTCGTTCGTTAGTTTAAGAAACAAACAACGATCCCTAGCATAAGAGAGATTTTTTTTTAAAGGTAGACCTGCGTCTAATGATTAAATGTTTGTCTATGAGCTTTCATGAAAACCAAAATTTTATTTTTTAAATATGTGAGATTTCACAAAATGGAATAAACTCTCGTTTTAAAGGTGGATGCTCGTACGGGAGAAAAGTATATATATATATATATTTGAATATCCGTGCATCCGTTAGTAATAAAAATTTTGTCTTTGAGCTTTCATGAAATTTTTTATATTGGATATGTGAGATTTCATAAATTTTTGAAAATATACTCTTATTTCAAAGACGTATGCTCGCGCGAGGGAGAAAAAATATATATATATATATGTATTTCAAATTTAGGTGAGTTTCACGTTAAAATATATTTTTTGTAAAATCAATGTTTTGATTTTGAACAAATGTTGAAAGTAGACAATTATACATGGTGAAATAATGTTTGTATGTGAGTTTTCACAATTGTAGAATGGACGTCTGTCCAATTTTTGAAAAATCAGTGGATGTTAACACAGTAAAAATTTACGTGGGTTGTTCACGGTTTTATGAAAATCAATTTATGATTTTTGAATAATGGACTTTTCCCGTCTTTGCAGGTTTGAAGAAACGGGCAAGTTCTTAAAACTTTTGTTCTAAGTTCACTACTGTTAGTGAAATTTTAAACAAGTAAGACTTGGAGTGTTACCATTTTTGTTGTGTGTTTGTTATTGGTATATCCATGAATCCACGTCTTTCGCCTCATAAAATGGTGACTTCCAGTTACAACCACCCTTCTGGCTCTTCCGGGTAACGCTCAAGAAATATCAAGTCAAAGATGAAGACTGCAGATGTTCATGCCAAGGTGAATCAAACTTTCAGAGATGCTGGAAATCTGATACATGGTATGTCTTTTGATCATCTGAGAGTGGTTCGTGCTAAGATGTATGTTTTCTTGGTCTTAGCAGATGCGGAGGGAAAGCAGAGACGTGATGAAATATCACAGAAGAAACGAGCTGAAGATGAAGACTATCGGCTGAAGATGAAGTTCGGCCTTGCGTTGATGGTGTAGCTCCTGATTCAGATGTGGATGAATGAAGAATTTCGTTATAATTCGTCATCAGAAAATTCAAAAGTTAGGTCATCATTGAAAATGCTTTAGAATCTTCATACGATGTCCATTTTTGATGATCTACCCCAACCTTTTGATGCCGAGGAAATTTCCTAGATTTATCGAAGAAGATTTTTGAGTTTTTAGCACGTTTAGTGGTCGAAATTAACGAAATAGTAAACTTCCAGGAAGTCTTCAGAAAATTCAGCTGTCATGTAGTTTGATGTTTCGGCCACATCTTTTTGCTCGTTCATCCAATTATTGTGAATTTTGGATATGTTGTAGAGGAAATCCATGCGAAGAGAATGGTATAAGACCTATCCCTATATTCTTTGCCAATTTCTCCTAGCTCGTTTCTTTGTGCAGGACAGTGTAAAATCGTCTCAGACGAGCTTGTTGTAAAACTCCCTTATTGTGCCTTTAGACCATTTTCTTGTGTCTTGAACGCTTGATGAAGGATTTCAATGTCATTGATTAATTTGCAATCTGAACCCCATGGTTGACACATGATCCTGGTGCTTGCAGTACCATTTTTTGTTTCTGTCAATCGTAGAAACATCACTTATGAAACCCTGGTCACGGGACCATATGCTCTCAAGAGGGGATGATGTAATAACCATGGTTGTATGTCTCAGTTGTAGAATTAATTTTATTATGAATGATTAGCATAGGCGAGCTTGATGCCAGTCACGACTCTTGGACTATGAAACTGATCATCATGATCAGTGGATCGTTAGTCCCCAGTATTTAATTAAATCTCCTTTTCGTTTTTCCTTCTTTTGGTAAGACCTAGATGGAGGATCTAGGTAGAAAAACATGATGTGAAGACCTAGGTGGTCGAAGTTGGAGGTACCTTGATGAAGGACTTAGTGAAAAGACCTGGTGGACATCGATCGACTGTGAAGGTAATGAATCCCATCTAAGAATTGTTACTTGTATGTTGTATGCTCTGGAAGCTGTAGGAACCTCATACGACGTCAGAATTCGGTGCTTGACCCCAACTTTTGAATCTAAGAGACTGAGGAATCATATGCAAAAAGAATCCTTCAGTTTGGAGATGTCTAGGGAAGTCAATGACGCATGCACATTCATAACTTGTAATCACATGCAAATTTTGAGATTCCATAAACATGAGTGTGGAAGCCATATCTTTCTGATCGTATGTCCGATTGACGTTCCCTTTTGGTATGTTGTAGAAGAGACATAAAACAAAAATCTTTTTTTGAGGAAGAATTGTCTCATATTCCTCACCCATTGGTACGTTTTTGTAAACCCATGACCTGAAGTGTGTTGTATCTCATTTATAAAGGTGATGAGAATCTTGTAGAAGACTTTGGATTGTGCCCGCCAGTCGTGCAAGCTTTGGGAAGACTTTCAAGTGAACATGTTATCATGTCTATACATCTTGATATGAATCATTAGTTTTTGGATAGGTCCGCTTCATATGTAAACTTCAGAGAATGGTTAGTTGATGAAGCCCTATCATGAGGATGTTGCTCATGATACCGTTGTTGATGTTGAGACCATGGACAGAGTTCCTTCAGATATCCTTGTTGATGCCGATACTATGGTCGGAGTTTCTCCAGAGACCGAAAAGGCTAGAACCATGATTATCTACATGGTATTTGCTCCTCCATCCAGTGAGCCTTTTACATTCACAAACTAGTTGGTGGGTTGAGCATCCCTAAGATGAAGGTGTACTGGGAGTTCAACCTGAATTCTCCTGAACAAGATGACTTTACTATGAACTCGGCTTCACAACAGTCGACATTGTTGCGGTAGATAGCAGCATCAGTCTTCATTATGGATGTGATTGGTGAAGAGAGGAAGTTCCTCATTCGTGCAGTGGCTTGTGATGTATAGAGTTTCTGTTGATGAAGTTTCATGGAATCACATCATGTTGCAACAAATTGTTATCTGAATAACATTTATTGAAATAGATTTGAATCGATCTTCCCAGTGCATGTTGAAGGAGTTTGTGTCATCCATGGATGAATGATGTTGCATCTGCTTCAGAAGTCTTATCATGGGATAGTGAAGACTTATCGATTGTAGTTTAGTTACACTTTGATCGTGTTGGTGTTGAATCAGTGTGTCATCATCGAGATATTTGTGCTGAAGCTAGAGGAGCCATTATCGAAGGTGTACTCTTTAATTGGGAGTATAGTTTGAAGGCTTCTGAAGAATGTAGCACTCAGAGATAATAGGTTTTTAACTTTCAGTTGGCCTTGGAGAAGTAGGTGATTGACAGTTGTACAAATTTTCTTTTGGTTTGACAGATCAATTTCTTAATCCAAGGAGGGACTGAAAATAACAGATAAGTTAAGAAAATATTAAATGCTTCAAACCTTAGCTGCTTGAGCGTTGAAGCTTCACACCCCTTAAGCGTCGAATGTCTTAGACTTGACCGCCTCGATCCCGAGTATCTTTTGTTGATTCAACATTCCTTTCGTTGCGGTAGTGGGATTCAACACTTGTGTAGACTTTCTGATTTTGTGGCATACATGGACACTCCTGCAAGGCTATGGAGAAACGCCCAAAGTGTTATTTTCCAGGCTTGGAAATCATATCAGTAATGAATGTCTCAGTGAGATGCTCGATTCAGAGAGGTTCCAGATTCAACCACTTGGTAAAATATTAATGTGGTGAAGCTACCCATTCATAACATCTTGCAATATCAGATTTGCTAGAAGAATTGAGTCCTCATACTAAGATAGCATGTGAGGAAATAAATGACATAGACATGGGAGGAATGAAACTTGACTGAGTGCGGAACCTCTTGATGAATGTCTATGCATCTTTTGTAGGTTGTTGTTTCAACCTCGTTGAAGTTCAAAATTCTTCTAAGTACTTTGATGATGGAACGTCCGACAAATCTTCTGGATCATAACTTTCTTCATTGGAGAGATGTGCAACCAAAGACGCTTTGTCAGTAGACATCTTTTCAGCGTGGATGCATGCTCGTTAGAGGATCGTGTCGTATCTTGGATCTTCATGATTATGTGAAACTTAGTCTCTGTCCAGGTTGAACATATTTTCACCTTGAGAGTAATGTAGCCATAAGCATCTATGAACGTTCCTTCATGGTCTCTAATTGAGATGGGAGCATGAGTAGCTTCTTGTCGAGTGATGCATGTGACTCTGAGGGATTTAGTGGAATAGTGTTGATAGAGGTGCTATCATCGATCAACGTTCTCTCAAATTCATTTCCTTGGAGATTGACTGTGGTAAGCAGTCCCCAGTCGTATATTTCTTTGTCTGTGGATGGAGACTCAGGAAGTATTTCCGGAATAGAATTGCTGACACGATGTTATTCAGTGTTTTGAACATGTCTATCCTTTGTGCCTTCAATAGATAATTCACATATATGTTAGACCAAGGATTGAACTGCCTTTTTGATAGGTTGTTAAGAGAGATTGAAGGTCTTGATTGTGAGAGGGTTCTGTGTACTCCTTCAGTCCCCAGTTGAAGCTATTATGACTCAACCTTCTCTTTGAAGATGTGCTTCAAAATATTGCAGTCACTTGTTGGATGATTGATGAATCTATGATGGAGACAGTACTTGGGATTTTTCATTTCTTCTTCAGTTGGCTCTCTCCTAATGAACAAAAATTTGATTGTAAATCGATCACTTCTTCAATGAGAAGAGGGAATTTTGAGTCTGTTTGATCATTTCCCCCTTCGTTGATGTCGGGTCGAGGTTTGTGCATTTAAGAATTGGTTATCTTTTCTTTGTGCCTTCATAGGATCCTAGGATATTGGAGAAGTGCTCTGATGCTGTGTCTCGGCTTTCCTTTCATTTCTTTCAGCAACAACGTTTGTTGAAGGTTAGAGGTTGTACTGATTGTTGACTAGGCATTGGCTGCTTCGAGGTTCCTCGACCTTTGAAGACTTTGCTCTTTCCAGTAAAGCAGGTGTAGTAGTCGCTGATCTTTTGGATACTTCATGAAGTTCTGAGAAAGTATGGAATCAGAGATTTTCTAGTAAAGCTCTGTAGACCGGGGTCATTCTATTGATCCACAAGTCTACGAGTTGTTGTTCAGTGACATTCGGATCATGACAAAGCTTGGAATCTGAACCTTTTCACGTAATTATTGGGATATTCATTGTTCCCCTGAAACATTCTTCCCAGGTCTGAGAGGGTGACCTGTTCTGAAACGAAGAAGTACTTTCTACAGAAAGCATTAATCAATTTTCCACAACTAGTGATGCTTCCTGGTGCGATGTTGTTGTACCATGGACGTTGGTGACGATGGAAAGATGATTTGTTTTTCCACGATCCTCTAGAAAGCGCTCAAAATCTTCTCGAGTGATGAAACTTGTTGATTCCCTTGCTGGTGGGTTATTACAGATGTGGATTGGGGAGATTTCAGGATCAGCAGTTGAGGATGTTTCCTTAGCTCTTCCTTTGCCTGACTGGCATTGGGGCTGAGTTTTCTTAGACGACAGCTTATCTGTCTGAGTCTTGAGATAGGTGCACAACTCTTTCTGCGTTGTCGCCATGTCTGTCTTATTCTTGGAAAGAATTTCCTGAACCTTCATGAGATCGGCAATGGTAGGTGGATCTTCTCTAATTTCTTCAGAAACTCGGCTGAAGAGAGGATTATTTCCTGTACCAATGTTGGTTTCATCATGGACACTGGTATTGTTTATTTGAGGGGTAGTATCAGTAGCACCGCTGTTGGAAACGGGAACAATGACTGGAGTACCACCATTATTGTTGCTAGTGCTAGCACCGTTTGGGTTAGGATTTGTAACTGAACCTGACCTAAGATCAACCATTTTGACGAATTGAGATTGCAACCGAGAGATTAATCTCCCACTGTGGTCGCCAAACTGTAGATGGGGAAAAACGATTTGCTGGTTTTTCAGGGAATGGAGAGACGACCGTGCGGACGGAGGCTCCTCAACCGAGCAAATTGCCTAGCCTCAAAAACAGATGCACTGCACTAAAGTGCTTTGAGTTCGAGAGATCAATCTGTAGGACTCCGGCCAAAACCAAGAAATGGTCATTCCAGAGTCAATTCGGTCACAAAGAGGGAAGAGGGTTGATCTGTAGGAGGGAAGCTGAGAAGTGTGATAGATCAATGATGATCAAGGATTATGAATGTGTTGTGGGTTTCTGCAAATGAAGAATAAGTTTGAATTCTTCTCAATTGAGAGAGATTGTTGCTCACACGATGATTCTTGGTTAGACGGATGTTATCTATTCGACCAATGTTGTCTTGTCTTCAATCGTGAATTTAGAAACTTATTTATATTGCTAGAATGTAGACACATTTATCTCCAGTAAGTGTGACGGTTGCTCGAGTGAAAGAGTGGGAAAGTGGGAAATCGTGGTTTAACTAGTTTCAGGTCGTGCAGAGACTTGGTTGATTGTCCTCCCACTACTTTGCTAATTCCCTTAATTGCTTGCATGACTTACTCACATTTCTCATCGTGGATGAACACACGTGCGTAAGCCGCCATACCAAAACCCTAATTAATATCCCCCGTGTGACGTGATTGATGTCTCAAGAACGTGGAGTCTGCAAGGCAGACATGTATTTGATTAGTGGTGAGCGTCCTTTACTCAACAAAATAATAAGATGTTTCCCACTAATTAACAATTAATAAAGTGGTAGTAAGGATCATTCCCACAAGGAGTAATGCAATTGATATGTTATCTAAATCAGAGAGCATATAAAAGAAGGATAAAAAGATAAAGAGGATGATAATTAAGAAATTTTGTACCCTTTATCTCTTGTTCGAATCAATTGTCACCAACCGTTACTAACTATCCCCAAAAACTTAACTCAACATTGTACCCCTTTTATCTCTTGTTCGAATCAATTGTCACCAACCGTAGAATTTCTACTTGTGTAGTAAACGCTTAGCTATCCCCAAAACTCCTTGTATCACCCGAAGCGCGCCGACTACCGGATTCTATTCAAAAGAACCACCTTGAGGTTCGCTTACAAGATGTAATTCCCCGAACGCATTAGGATTTATGAATTTAGGTTTGATCCCAACAGTTAAACAACGCTCGGTCCACTTCTTCATTCATTGTGTTGTCTTTACTCGCAATTGCTCCAAAATCCCTCCGCAAGGTCTTGCGATTTCTACTTGTGTAGGAGATAAACGACAATTACGGATCGCCCAAATCTCTACTAGCATTAGAATGATTAATAGACTAATCTAGTTGCGCACCCAAACCAATCTAAGAATCAATCATAAACCTTCGATATAGTAAAAACAATCCACAATGATTAACTTTAAAATTTGAAACAAACTTGTAAATAATTGAGCTTCACAATTAGAACTTTGAATTCATCCTTAATAGTTAAAAGAATATAGAAAAGAGATAGTTTTCCCCCCCTTAAGGGGAGAAAAAACGGTGAATAGAAGATATCCCAAATTGGCTCTAGGATTCCCTATATATATAATTTTTGTAACCTCTTCTCGAAGAAAACTAGGAAACCTAGCTAAGATAGGAAAGTGCACCTCCTTAATAATTGTGTCCTGTGCATCACACCTTGTTCAAAGTGGCTTGCCAAACTATGGCCAAATTCACACGTCCAAGGCTGGACGAGAAATTCTTAACATAGCCTAAATTGGTCGCGCAGCAGCTGTAGAAGCCCATCCCATTTTGCAAATGGCTTATCAGTTCGCTAGAACTGACAGCCTTACTCTCCTTTATTCCTTCCGATTTCCCACCGATAAAGTCTCCGTGAAAAATACAAGCTCTTGGCCGTACTCTGGTCCTCCAATATCTTCTCATCATTCCCGTCACCATTGACCATCATACACAGGGATATTGAACAATAGCATCACCTTCACTTCTCTGTAATCAAATAACCAAAACCAACTCATCAGTTCATCTTCATAGTTATGACTGCTCAAATCTCTTCTATTCAATCCAAACCCTTGGTAATCTCCCACAGCAACAACATCTTATCTTGAACTGTAAACATCTGTCAATCTCGATCAGCTCCTCTTCCCCATGAACATCATCACTTCAAACCCATCAGAATTACCACCAACTCTCACATGCATGCTCAGTACCAAAAAAGCTATTTCCTCTGTCACTACAACATCATAATCTGCAAATTCCAACTGTTCATTCTAGACTCCCATGAAAGCCCCCAATCTTGCTTCAGTTGAGCTGCAGTTCAGCTGCATTATGATTCTCATAGTAACCCATCGGCACAGCAGCTACAGAGACCACCATTACCATCTTCTTTACGGCAGCAGCAACTCTAGCTGCACCTTGAACCTCAGTCGAAACCTGTCTTGATCTCTTCGAACTGCACCTTCCCTGAAATTATATACGGTGAGACTTTCCATCCGTAAGCTCACCTGAGTTTCTCTTAAACTCGACTTCCTTGACCTTCCTTTCACTGCCAAACCCAGTCTGTCACTTCATCTTCCAACTCAAACTCGAGCAGCAACAAACTCCTCACTTCCGTCATCACCCCAATGCATCAGCAACCAACATCAGTCTGCTATCTCAGTATTACCACCACTCCATTTCAACCTCTGCAATCACCACCATTTCCATGCCCTGTCACACTTCCCAACTGAACCATTCTTGTAATCTTCACCAAACTGCAGCTGTTGCTCACCACCATCTGTTCATATTTCCTTTGCCTCTCCACTTACCACCAGTTCCTTAATCATTTCCTTCTCAGCTCATACTCAAACTTATCTACAAGACCATTCTCCATCTCAGAACCTTAACTCCTCCACCATCTGCTTGAACAACTGCAATTTATTCCAATTCATGCCTGCGCAACCCTTTTACAAGCAAACAAATCACTCAATCTTCTCTGCAGCTTCAACTCTCATCAAAACCCATGGCAATCCACATCAACAAATAGTGCAGTCGACTGCAGCTTCAACAAATGGTCACCAGGCCTTTTTACGAACACTTCTCGTGCAATTTGCTGGTAATGCAGATATGGAGCTTGCTGTTGATTTCGGATCACTCTATCTCCTTCCCTGCGACAAATTAACATTCAATACAAACCCATAATTTTAAATCATTCAATTCATAGTCATCAACCTCAATCTGTATGGCAGCAAAGATGCAGACTTTCTTCTTTCTCATTTCTTGCTCACAAACTCTGTCAACAACACCCAGAACTTCACCAATCTTCATTACAAGCTCCGAGTATAACTAGCCATTGTGAACATCGACCCATCTTGGAAGGAGTTGGTTGGTGTATGAACTCGAGCTTGCGGTCTAAAGTGAACTCTTCGAAGGAATTGGATAGACATGTGGCCCTTAGTAAAATTGAGCGGGTGCCTATAAGAACCTTATTTGGCTACCTTCGTGAATTGTAATGGATTTCAGGTTACTTACTTAACGCCCACTCTTTGTGGTTTCACCTTGAGAAGAACTTATGGTCTAAAATACTCAAGTCAAGATATGAACTTATAACGGGAGGTTCGAACCTAGTTTTGTTCTTGCTAAATATTAATTAGTATAAATTAATTAGTATAAGATTTGTCTAGACTATGTTATGGCCCTTAGTAAATTTTATTAATTTTACATCATAAATATCCCTTAATTAATATTAATACATATCTCCATCAATAAATAATAATTTTGACAAAAATTATTTCAATAGATATTAGTGCCTAAGTGGTGGAGGCGGTAGTAAAGAAATCCGTCAAAAATAATAATTTTTTTACATGAATTAAATGGTGATGACAAAATGGTTGTTTTGGTACTTATTTGTCTACCTTAGTTGAATAAATTAATTGATGACCTAAGTTTGTTAAATCTAAACTTTATACATGACGTGTGGGAAAAAGTGGAATTTCTACGAGGGATGGAAAATAGTGGTGGTGGAGAAAGAAGTGATATCTCGGTGGTTTGTGGTACCGGACGATTTTGATGAGTAGTAATTGACTATAACGCCAAAAGGATAACACTATAAATTAGAAATGTGGTTGATCGTCTTAATGCTAATATAAACTCGGTTAAAATACATGAAAATTAAGAAGAATTTTGTGGTTTATAATAAATAACACTAAAAACTAAATATTTAGTATCAAGGTTTCTCCGTGATAAATCTAAGGTTGTATTGAGATCCAATTGGTCTTGGATTTACGAATGATAATGAATATAATGAACGCTCTTTTTCTCCAATGTTGGATGGGAACGCAATTAAACTTCTACGATTGCTACATATCGATTTCTTTATTACGGTTCTTTGGTTTTTAACGAGGCAATAAATCTCTAATAGCAAAATTCCAAAATTCCTTTTACATTTTTGTGTTAAGTTGATGACTTTTTAATTATAAAAACTTTGAAAGCTAATAATACAATTTTTGACTAGAAAACTAGCTAAAACCCAAAAGCATAACCAATCGATTACTATCAATATGACTATGAGAGATGTGTTTTCTTAATAGTTGGTGTGAAATCTTTTTATCCACGAATTTCTTCATTTTATGTTATCAATATGATTGAGAAAGAATCTTACAATTTTTGATTTACTATTATAAGTTTATTTTTTCAACTCGTTGACTTGATTCTTCATTTTTATAACTCTCACATTTGCAGTATTTATCGTATATTATAGAGTTAGTTATCAATAATAGTATTGTTCAGTCGAGCATGATTGTTGAATGCTCTAGGATTCATGGATTGAACATGTCTGCTGGGACGTATAGTTCTCAAACGACGTTGATAATTGAATCAACATAATGAATATTGATAGTCTGAGCAAATATTGCTCGTATGATGAATTGTTGAATATTGATAGTTGAATCAATATTCGAGCATCTGAGCAAATATTGCTCATTCGATGAATTACTGAATATTGATAGTTGAATCAATATTCGATCATCTGAGCAAATATTTATCATTCGATGAATTACTTTAGTTGAATCAATATTCAAGCATCTGAGCAAATATTTCTCATTTGATGAATTATTGGTAACATGGCCAAATAAAATATTAATTAAAATATTGGTAGTTGGACCGAACATTATATATTTGACACAGATGTTGATTGTTGGATCAACATAAAATTATTAGTGTTTGAACTTGCTCAGAATTATCATTTGCAGAGCATTTGTTCGAAACCCTAATTTTGATCAATTGCTGATCAATTAATGATTTACTAAAAATAAGTCACGGAGTGAAGGAGGGACCGACTACATGGGATGATGATCGACCATGTAGCGCCCATGTGCTCGAGTGCGCATGCACCAAAGTATTTTGTTGACCAGTTGGTGAAAGATGATCAAATGCTGGTTTAATCATTTATTAAAATAATGCTCGTGTTAGGTAATAAAACCTAGTTATGAAGAGATGAGGGACCGACCAAGGGGTCATGCGACCGGCCCTTGGTGGTCGTGGGACCAGCTGATGGTCGATTGAGCAAATCCCAAGTTGGTTGGAGAGAGTTTGGACCCAATATGAACTGTTCAGAGATAATTAGGTCAAAATTATGAAAGAGTGTGGGACCGGATCCTTGCAAGCCTACGGGACGACCTTGGTCGATCAAGGTGGCATGCTCGTGTCTCATTCCTGAGAGTTTTGGTATTTTCTGGTGCGCCTTTGGGAAATATTTTGGATTTTCAGAAGAGTTCGATCTTGACTGAAACTCTCGATTTTGCTCTAATGAGCAAGTAGAACTTTGCTTGTGCGACCAATATTTTAATTTTTGTCGTGAGAAGCCTAGTCGGTGATGTGACCATTTGACTTTTTGTCTTTTTCATGGTTTGAGCAATATTTGAGAAAATATTGAAAAACTAGGGTTTTCGCTCAAACGATGGATTTTCATGAGATAAAGGAAATAATAATATGAGAAAATAAGGAATTGCAAGGTGTGGGACCGGCCACGGCTAGGGCATGGCCGTCCGTCTTGGTGGCCCGGTCCCGTGACACCTTTTTCTATATTTTACTATTTTTTTCATCGTTTGATGGAAAGTATGGAGAAACTAAGAGTTTTTCTCAAACGAGAGAGTTTGCTCAAATGAAGGAGTCTTCATGAGATGAGGGAAAACAATAAAATAATATAAAATAATTTAAAGAGGTGCGGGACCGGCCACGGCGGCATGACCGGCCGGTCGGTGGGCACGGTCCCCTTAGGCGCCTCTTTATTATTTTATTGATATTATTTTTCTCCCTATTTTGCACAGGTTTCCTCGTTTGTCCATATTTTTGAATGCTTGTTCGTGCATTCAGGCGCTCGTTTGTGCATTATTGCTAGATACACTTGCACCATTTTCTCGGGGCTTACTCGGTGGTGGCCCAGATGCCCGGTCGGTGAATATTTATTACTAAAAACCAAGAATATGAAACAGAGACCCAAATTTTCCTCTCTTTCCCTGTTTATAAAAACCGAGAATGATCTTCCTTGTTTTACATGGAAACGCATATTACCTTCCCTATTTAAGCATATGCATTCAATACCAATCCAACCGCACATCAAAACTTGAGTAAATCTCTTCCAAAACAAACAAAGAACTCGACATTCTCGTCACTCTGTTGAATCGAGATATGTATATAGAAGTTTCATTTTTTATCCATTTCAAAACCATTACCTGCCCGGTTATATACTATCAGGCCAATATAAACCCAATCCAGCAAGAAAGGTCGATAAAAACTCCACCAATACTCTCCTGAAAAATCACGTAGAAAACTGATTTTTCAAATCAGATTTTCCCGCCAGAATATGTGGAATAAGAAGACTACCCCTTATCCGGACTAAGGGTACGAATAGCATATGGTCGCCCCTTAACAGTGAGTGCCCCTTAGTAATTTGTGTGGGTGTAAATAGCAAAAATCCTGGGTGCCTTCAACACTTCTCCGAGGTGCTTTTAGTGGTTCCTCCCGGGAGTCCAAAAACCACTTTTCGAGCCAATGTTTGCCACAACAGCTTATTTCTCCAAAAATACCTACAAAAACATAAAATAATCAAATATGCATGAAATCGAGCACTAACAATACACATAATTGAGATCAAATCAAACACAAAATTGTGTCAATCAAATACCCCCAAACTTATTATTTGCTAGTCCTCGAGTAAATCAAATCTAGAAAATAAAATCCTAACTCACTATCGCAGGCATCGCGATTGCACTTAGCATGTGCAACAAGCCTTTAAACCCCTAGGTGGCCCTAGTGGCCGAGTTATAGTCTCGTGAGGGTTTACCAGAGATATACCCACAAAACCTTTACTCCAGACCCTAGCTATCTACGCCGAACCTTGGAATATCACTAAAGAATCTCCTTGGAATATAACTAAAGAATCTCCTTGGTTCACTAAAGACAGGGAAAACACACACATATTGCTATCCAAGTGTTAATTTTTTATTTTTTTTTGAGAATTATTCTGGTTGGTCTGATTGTTCTGGTATTTTTTTTTTTTTTTTAACAACATGATTAGATCTTGCGGATCCAAGCGCATGCTTCTTGTCAGCAGATTACATGGTAATTCCAGTGGATCCTGCGTTCCACGCTTGTTTAGGCGACAGAGACAGGGAGAACACACACATATTGCTATCCAAGTGTTAATTTTTATATATTTTAATTTTTTAGAATTATTCCGTTTGGTCTGATTGGTCTGGTCTTTTTTTTTTTATATAACTCAATTACTCTATTTCAAACTCGATGTGTGGGCCCCACCAAATCACTTAGAAACATATTTTAAAAAGAAAATAAAATAAAAATAGAAGGTGAAAAGGACTCAACGAGATATGGCAAAACTACCATGTTATTTCCAACACCTGAGCTCTGTGCTTTTACGAATAGATTCTATTAGATGTTTCCATCTACTCAGATTGGTTCCTGAACTCCTACAACCAAGATGCTTCCATCCACTTAGATTGGTTAGTGCTATCCTTAATAGGCATAAATTTCTAGGATCTGGAGTTTAATAATGCAACTAAAAAGTTTGTCCCATACCCCCAAACTTAAATCTAACATTGTCCTCAATGATCTAAACATAAAATTAAAAGCATGAACAAGGAGAAATTGTTACCATTTGAAGCAAAAGAGTTTGAGGAAAGATATTACCGTGTTGCATGAGCATGGGTTACCTCCCAAGAAGTGCTAAGTTTAACGTCTTCAGCCAGACATAAGTAAGAATTAATCACCTCGAATCATATATCAATAATCGAAACAAATGTGGATCATCTGCATCAAAATGTGTTATCACGGATAAAAGGAAACTGCATCAAAATAAGAAAGTAAATAAACAAAGCCCACCATTTCCTAGTTTCCTATTTAAGACAACTACATCTAGTTGTGGTTCAGGTTCAGGTTCTATAAGTGGGTCTAAATAAAATATTTTCATGGGATGCACCTCTTCATAAATAAGATCCGATTTATCAGGTTGTAAAGTCTGGAAAAACTCAAATAAGAACTTAGAAGCACATAATAATAACCTGAATAATTGAGGATCCTCATAGTCAATCATATTTGATTCACACAATCGACCATAATGAAAGTGGTGGTCATTCTTAAGCAAATGTGTCGTTTCTATTTTCCTAAAATAATTAGGTTTAGTCTCAGAACTTAATAACTGACACATTTGGAACTCACATTCGCACAATCAGAAGAAAACTTTTTGGTGGGAAAACAAAGTCAATCCGGGTATCATAGCCTGGGTCAACCACATCAACCAGAGGATGGGTTTCTAAAAACTGAACTTCTTTATGGACATCACTAGGTCCAGGAAAACGTGTATGAAGATAATATTTTAAAATGGTTGAGGCACATATGTCAAATCCCAAGTGAGGGACCTTTTTAAGAGTTAAAGCACATGGAGGATGATAATCACCCCCAAACTTAGAGTTTTCAGTGTCTCTAGAAAGACTAGTCACAACTTCCCTAATTTCTGGGTCATCAAATTCCTGAAAATGGTCAATTGATTCTTCTAAGTCAGGTACATCCTCACTCATATCGACAGGTTCATATTCTTTTTCTAAGTCTATTGTTTCTAAATCTCTAGACTCAAAATATACACGTTCGTCTAAACCATCATTGGCTTCGAAATCAAAAGGAAATACTACATCATCTAAGGAAGTGTTATCTTTATTCAAATCCTCGTCCTTTTGAATAGGTGAATAATTATTAAAATTATTTGGATTTGAACTATAAAACATGATCATTATAACGCTCAGTTAGAGTAACAAATTCCTGTTCACTATGCCTACATATTTCGAATTCTTCATCAACATTATCCTCAGCATAATCATCATTATAATAACATGAAAATGGTTTAACCTTATCTAAAGTAGTGTTACCAATTCTAACCTCGTCATCTTGATTATGCAAATAACTATCTTTATTTTCAAGGGTATTATTGGAAACACTGTATTGGAAATTAAGATTATTTCAAGCAAGTCTTTCGTTCATCTCAGACATCATTTTGAGGCATTCCTCTGTCGAAAGTTTACTTATTGTCTCGTCAATAACTAAGTTATTCATCTCAGCTATGTTACGTGTCGACTCCTCTAATTTCCTGAGGGACTCTTGTAAAGGAAAAACATAAGAATTTTGCTCATATGACCGGTGTGCGTGTAGATAGTAATTGGGCTCACCATGGTATGAACCATAACCTTCAAAAGGTTGATGTTCCCAACCACTATTCACACTATGATCGTAATATGGATAATGTCCATTTTGAAACTCAGTCGGATATTCATTGTATTGGTCATTATAATACCAGTTCGACATAATTTGTGCACGTGCAAATGCAAGATTGACTAAAATGGGTAAGCTCGGGTTACCACAACAAAATATACCCAAAGGTACGAGGCTGAGGTTTGTGGACTTTCAGCTGGTAACTCCCATAAGGCCCAAGGCACGGGTTCAACTTACTAATCCACGAGTTTTCCTAAACTCGGTAGTCTGACGATGCAATTGGTGTGTGCACGTGTTTTTTTTTTTTAAATAAAATACTAAAAATAAAAAAAAACAAACAATATATACAAGTCCAAAAATAAAAAAAAAAAAACTAAAAAAAATAAAAAATCTCGAATTTTCTGTACTTTTTTAGGCAAATCCAATTTTCCATTTTTAGCTTCAAGAAAAACCTGCACACCAAAAACAAAAATACCCAAAGTAAAATCTAATAAAAGAAAAAAAAATAATATAAGAAAAAAACCTAAAAAATAAAATCAAAAACCTAACCTAAAGACAAGTCCGCGTCGGCGGCGCCAAAAATTGATGTGATTTTAATAAGTTGTAGAAAGTGGTAGTAAAAGTTCGTTCAACTCGGACGTGTGAAGATTGATTTTAGATTTAAATAGAAGTAATAACAATTTTACGAGAGAATGGGACTTATGATTTCACCACTAATCACATTCAATTGATTCATATAACGATTCATAACAATTCTAGCTCTTTTGTAGACTCCATTTCTTTGCCAAAAGTAGATTTTGTAAAACATTAATTGTAAATCATAAGCATAGTGCATCAAAAGTTCTTAGACTAAGCATGGACTATCAAACCAAATCACAATGAATTGATAAAAGTCATAATTCAATTGAAACTAGTTCAAAAGTCATAAAGAATCAACTATAGTTACCAACCAATTGTGAAAACGGCTTCCTCTGTTGTCCCAGTGTTGGGGTTTAGCTCCTGATATAAAAAACACGCACAAAATAATAATCCATAGCTCAAAAAGGTGTTTTATTGAAGAAATTGTATAACACAGAGATTTGCAACGCTGTAATGGTGTTACAGACGTCACTGTTACAATGTTATAAGACTGTAGAAGAACGATAGTTTTCTGTGTATTTGAAGCTGAATCAAGCTTGTTCATCCAATGTTCTTCGTCTCTTTCTTCTTCAGCAGCAGCAGCAGGGTACTTTCCTGTAACCCCGATTTCTCCGCCTCTGCAGCCTCCGTACCGACCCCCAACTACTCGATTCCCTCTCTGAAACTCCATACACCTCTTTTTATACACGGCAGCTCAATAAATCTCGAGAAATATTCTTTGTTTATCTCTGTGTTTCTTCCAGTCCAAGTCACGGGATTATTTCCGTTTTCCTCTCTTCTGTACGCGTTAAAACTCTCCAAAGGTGGAATGAATCTTCATAAGATATTTTCTATACCTGTTCCTTCCACGTACTTTCCAAGAATATGAAACAGAGACCCATATTTTCCTTTTTTTTACCTGTTTATAAAAACCGAGAATGATCTTACTTGTTTTACATGGAAACGCAGATTACCTTCCCTGTTTAAGCATATGCACTCAATACCAATCCAACCGCACATCAAAACTTGAGTAAATCTCTTCAAAAAAAAAAACAGAGAACTCGACATTCTTGTCACTATGTTGAATCGAGATATATATATAAGTTTTCTTTTTTATCCATTTCAAAACCATTACCAGCCCGGTTATATACTATCAGGCCAATATGAACCCAATCCAGTAAGAAAGGTCGATAAAAACTCCACCAATACTCGCCTGAAAAATCACGCAGAAAACTGATTTTCAAATCAGTTTTTCTCGCCAGAATATGTGGAATAAGAAGACTACCCCTTATCCGGACTTGGGGTGCGAATAGCATATGGTCGCTCCTTAACAGTGAGTGCCCCTTAGTAATTTGTGTGGGTATAAATAGCAAAACTCTTGGGTTCCTTCAACACTTCTTCGGGGTGCTTTTAGTAGTTCCTCATGGGAGTCCAAAAACCACTTTTCCAGCCAATGTTTGCCGCAACAGCTTATTTCTCCAAAAACACCTACAAAAATATAAAATAATCAAATATGCATGAAATCGAGCACTAACAATACACATAATTGAGATCAAATCAGACACAAAATTGTGTCCATCAAATACCCCCAAACTTATTATTTGTTAGTCCTCGAGCAAATCAAATCTAGAAAATAAAATCCTAACTCACTGTCGCAGGCATCGCGATTGCACTTAGCATGTGCAACAAGCCTTTAAACCCTTAGGTGGCCCTAGTGGCCGAGTTATAGTCTCGGGAGGGTTTACCAGAGATATACCCACAAAACCTTTACTCCATACCCTAGCTATCTACGCCGAACCTTGGAATATCACTAAAGAATCTCCTTGGTTGGCATACTCTCATTAATTATAGGAGGAAGTACCCTGATGCGAAATTCCAATTGATGTACACGAGTTTGCACTCACGCAAACTAAAATTCATATATAAGTGACAGAGCTATACTCAGATAGTCACGCTATGGACATCAATATCCGGAATCAACAAATCACATGGATATGTTAAGAAGATGGATATAGAGAAAACGTAGATGGTTTTGATGTTGACTAAGGTGAACGATGTTTCCCATATCTGTCTGAAGTCCACTGCCAAGATGAACCTATCCTAATGGACTGAGATATTGGTCTGACTAATATCAAGACAACTGGCATATACAAGGGAACCAGTGGTCGACAATCCTAATTTTAGATCAACTCGCCTGGTATATACAAGGGAACCAACGGTCGATTTATTCACTGAACATTAACATAAACAGTTTTTTTTTTCAACAACATGATTAGATCTTGCGGATCCAAGCGCATGCTTCTTGTCAGCAAATTACATGGTAATTCCAGTGGATCCTGCGTTCCACGCTTGTTTAGGCGACGGAGACAGGGAAAACACACACATATTGCCATCCAAGTGTTAATTTTTATTTTTGAGAATTATTCTGTTTGGTCTGATTGGTCTGGTCTTTTTTTTTTTTTTTTTTAACAACATGATTAGATCTTGCGGATCCAAGCGCATGCTTCTTGTCAGCAGATTACATGGTAATTCCAGTGGATCCTACGTTCCACGCTTGTTTAGGCGACGGAGACAGGGAGAACACACACATATTTTTATCCAAGTGTTAATTTTTATTTTTGAGAATTATTCCGTTTGGTCGGATTGGTCTGGTCTGGTTTTTTTTTTTTTAAATTCAATCACTCTATTTCACCCTAGCAGTGGTAACAACTCGATGTGTGGGCCCCACCAAATCACTTAGAAACATATTTTAAAAAGAAAAGAAAATAAAAATAGAAGATGAAAAGGATCCAACCAGATATGGCGAAACTACCATGTTATTTCTAACACCTGAGCTTTGTGCTTTTATAAATAGATTCTATTAGATGTTTCCATCTACTCAGATTGGTTCCTCAACTCCTAAAACCAAGATGCTTCCATCCACTTAGATTGGTTAGTGCTATCCTTAATAGGCATAAATTTCTAGGCTCTGGAGTTTAATAATGCAACTAAAAAGGTTCTCTCATAACCCCAAACTTAAATCTAACATAGTCCTCAATGATCTAAACATAAAATTAAAAGCATAAACAAGGAGAAATTGTTACCATTTGAAGCAAAAGAGTTTGAGGAAAGATATTACCGTGTTGCATGAGCATGGGTTACCTCCCAAGAAGTGCTAAGTTTAACGTCTTCAGCCAGACATAAGTAAGAATTAATCACCTCGAATCATATAGCAATAACCGAAACAAATGTGGAACATCTGCATTAAAATGTGTTATCAAAGATAAAAGGAAACTGCAGCAAAATAAGAAAGTGAATAAACAAAGCCCACCATTTCCTAGTTTCCTATTTAAGACAACTACATCTAGTTGTGGTTCAGGTTCAGGTTCTATAAATGGGTCTAAATAAAATATTTTCATGGGATGCACCTCCTCATAAGTAAGATCTGATTTATCAGGTTGTAAAGTCTGGAAAAACTCAAATAAGAACTTAGAAGAACATAATAATAACCTGAATAATTGAGGATCCTTATAGTCAATCATATTTGATTCACACAATCGACCATAATGAAAGTGGTGGTCACTCTTAAGCAAATGTGTCGTTTCTATTTTCCTAAAATAATTAGGTTTAGTCTCAGAACTTAATAACTGATACATTTGGAACTCATGCGTTCGCACAATTGGAACAAAATTTTTTGGTGGGAAAACAAAGTCAATCCGGGTATCATAGCCTGGGTCAACCACATCAACCAGAGGATGGGTTTCTAAAAACTGAACTTCTTTATGGACATCTGATGCGTGTCGTAACCACAACAAATTAATTAATATTTTTCCACCTAATTAACAAGTAATATAGTGTAGTCAAGTTCGTTCCCACGAGGAGCAAGAGATTCTAGTTGTAAAAATTGTCACAAAAGGGGTGTAAAGCAAAAGAAAGTAAATAAAATAATTAAAAGTTGAAGTTGAAATCAATAAGAGAGACAAGATCAAGGAATCCTTCTTCGTTGCAAAACAATGATTCAAGTTATGTTTTTCATCCACATGTTATTAGTCATAGATTATCACCAACCGTAGGATAGCGGGTTCGCTTAGCTAGCCCCAAAATCCCTTATTTCACCGAGTAACAAGTCCGCTTAGTTATCGATTCTATTCAAAAGAACCACCTTGAGGTTAAACACAAGATGTAATTCCCCGAATGCATTAAGATCTATGAATTTAGGTTTAGTACTAGTAGTTAAACTCGGTTCGCTTGGTCCACTTTCTAGCGTTTTTTTTACACACAATCGCTCCACGGAATCCCTCCGCAAGGTCTCGTGTTTTCTACTTGTGTAAAGTGTCGAGAACGATTACGTATTGCCTAACTTATACTAGATTTAGGTTGAATTAACAAATCAATTTAGCGTGCACTCTATATAACCTATCAAACAACCATGAATGTATAAGCATTCCTATTAGTAAAAACAAACGATAATCATGTGAAAAATTTCAAGATAGAATTGAAAACAAAACTCAAATCATATATTAAGAGCTAGGAATTCATCCTCAATCAATAAGAAAATTAGCTACTCATGTTTTTGAAATTCACACAAATAATTAAAGGGAGAATTTTTCAAGTTCACACAAATAATTAAAAGAAGAATTTTGAAAAGCAAGCAAAAATACAAGTGTTGTGTGTGTAAAAAGATGTGTAAAAAGATGTCTAAAAGTGTGTAGAGAACTTCTCTACTTATAGGCTTCAATGTTCTCCAAATCTTCCAAGGAATAGAATCCTCATTCCATAATAATTCAATTTCCAAATTCAAGTCTTTCTCATCTTCCATCTTCTCTTTCCAAATTTGAGCCAAATTCTCCATCCAATTCCAAGTCCAAGTCTTCACACCCATGAGAAGAATCCACACAAAAATCTGTAATTTTGGCCGCAGAAAAGCTGGTATTATGGCCGGAATCCGGCCGGAAAAGTCATCGCCGGTCGCCTGAGATTCTGTTCAGTCAAAAGAATATTCCGTTCAAGTGCCGTCGAGTTAACCAGTCAAAATGACGGTCTTCGTTAGTCAACCGGTCAAAGAAGAGAAGTCAGCACTGAAGTCAGCAGCGAGTCGAGTTGATTGGTCTAATCGATTGTCTTACTCAAAGTTGAGTTGAATCGGCTCGGCCGTTCATCGGACTCACTGAGTCAACTCGTCGGAACATAAAATCGGCCGAGTTTCGGCTGTTTATAGGACTTGCACAGGCCAAATTCAGGTCGTTCTCTTCACCTGTTAAGAAACCTAGCATACATCTAACATTCCTTGTGATCATTCATACACAGTATCCTTGATATCAACTCATGCTGCTTTGTTCTTCATTTCCTAAATTGACAGCCACAGCAAAAAATGTTCTTCCTGAATCCGAACTACCAACAAAAACCCATCTCATATTCGATTTTCTTTCATTCACTGCTTCAGCTTCATATACCTGTTCATATCATTCTCTGAAATCTTATGACCCTCCATCATCAATTCCATCTTCCGGTTTCAACCACCAACAACTACCATTTTCATTTCTTGGATAACGGCGAAGCCACAACATCATCGTCTTCTTATGATTCTACCAAAAACCCATTCGATTCACGACGGATGCTAACTTGTTTCTCATCTCCAATTGATAGAAACAACGCCATCTTCTCTTCAATCAATTTACAGAGACATCAAGCCCCTAATTTGAAAACTCTCAATTAATCTCCAGCTTCCTTCTCTCGATTTCTCAATCCTCACCAGGTTCATCAATTCTTCTCTCGGTTTTGAATTCATCAGCAAACCCACATACGATTCCATCTTTGAGATCTCCACAGCGAAATCTCTGTGCATCAATCAATACCACTATCAGTAGCAGTTTCACATTTTCTTCTCTCCCTGCCTATTTCTTCATCTCGATTTCCCATATCTGTTCTTGGTTTTAATTTCTTGAGTTTCTTACAGCAGCTGCGCTGCTTTCCTTCTAAATTTCAGATGTAGAATGATTGAGGAAGAAATGATTCTTCTTGACCTAGCTAGGGCTTTAAATTGGGACGACTGTTTGCACCCCAAATAAGAGCCACCCAGATGGTGCATTGAGTAACTTCCTTGGGTGCCTTAACAATTCTTTATAAACACAAATGTCTATCCCTTAACCGTGGCCAGGATCCATATATTACTTGCTTGTGAAATGAAAATTACGCCCTTTAGCACAACTTTGGATGGTTTCTTCTTCTTTTCTTTCGCATGACTCCAAAATACCTATATAACTCAAAACACACGTAAAATACATAATTTACAAGAAAAATAGCAAAGAAAGCATAACCAATAGATAATAAATAAGATGCATTCTACACCATATCAAATTCCTCCACACTTAGACTTTGCTAGTCCTCAAGCAAATCAAACCAAAACTTACAACTTCAAAGTGTTCCAGCGTCCCAAGCATCCAAAGAGCTATGAGGACATAGAGTTTCTGCATGCTAGTAATAAGAAGTTAGAAATACTAAAGAACATATTCTTATTCTTAAATATTGAGTGAGAAATAATCACACCATAATGAGAGAACGCGTGTTTGAGAAACGATCAATAAGCATTTCGCCTCGACTTCTGCCTCACGAATTATTATTTTTTTTTATAATTGCACTCAAAATGACGGCTTTTTTTTATGGGTCTCACACATGTGTGCAGGTAGGAATGAAGAGAGAATTCCTGCAACACATTGAATGGTGGGAAGGACAACTTCCGAAATCTTTTTTAAAAACCCACATCTTTTAACATTTTGAAAAACCATTTTTCTGACGATCTCTAAGAAAGGAAATCAACCACTATTATCGAGGATGAGATTACTTACTCACCTTCACATCCGATCGCCAATTATGATAACACCACTCTCACGGCATCCAATAGAAACGTCTTCCACTCCTTGTCTTTATCTTCTTGGTCTTCGTCTTCGGTTTCAACTTTGATGATAAACTCTTGAATTTCATAAATCCTTAACAATTTGTAACTCTTTTTACCTTAAAATCCTTGTCGCTTGAAACTACCTTATAGATTTTCCTTCCCCACGTCTTATTAAACAAAAACATTGCCATGGGAAAAGTACTTTACCGCTTGATTCTTCGCAACTTGTATCGTCTCGAAATCATAAACCTCAATAATTCTCACCTTTTGATTTTCTTTGCTCTTATAAATAAGTCTTCATACTTGGATATAGAATTACCTCATTGTATTGTAAGTCCTCAACATATATGTAAAAATATGCTCTTTGTATGTTGCTTTACTTGAATTTGAAATTTGCTCTTTTCTCGTTCTGTTGCTTGTAAACCTTAAACTTCTTCAACTTTCCTTGTAGATTTTGATGTCGCTCCTTGTTGATGATGATGGTGTTTCTATGGACCCGTTGTTGTGGAGAGAATGGTGCTAACTGCAAATCGAACTACAAGAAGGAGGCTTTCATCTATAGACGTCACCCTTCATGATTGACAAAATTAGCACTCAAGAGATCAAAGAGTAGTGCTTCTATTGGTGGGAGGTTGGGTAGCTCACCATTCTACCCGGAATTAACGTACGGAGACAAACACTCAAAAGAAAGCTCTTTAGTTAGATGGAAAAATTTCTGGTTGGTGCCTCACATGATATGAATACGGGTAGTCTCCACTAATGATTGATCAACAACTCTAATAATGCATTTCTCCCTGCACCAAATTTGCATCACCGGCATGATTAAATCCATTATTTAACACTCTAACAAGTAAGAAATCCGAATGTAGTTCCCTAACACTTCCAAGTTCAATTATGTCGGTCAGAATTCTCTATGTAAACATACCTAGAAGTATGCTAGTGACTCTAAAATCTCTAAAAGTTGGAGGTTTTATGTAAAAATTTTTTTTTTTTAATACATGCTTAACCACTCCCCCACACTTAAACCTTACATTGTCCTCAATGTAATTGAATCGTCCTAGTAAAGTCAAGGTGGGAAATTTTAACATGTTATGGAACAAGAAAAAGAAATAACAAAAAGCAAAAGGATAAGAAATACAAAACCTATGGGTTGCCTCCCATTAAGCGCTTGTTTTAAAGTCGACGGCTGACTTAGCTCTTGCTGCACACTACTCCTCCAGAGGGAGTGAATCTTGAAGTCCAATCACGTCCACATGCTCCATTGGAAAGTTTTCATAATATGGCTTCAACCTATGGCCGTTGACTTTCAAAGGTTGTCTGTTTTGTCACTAACAATTTCAAGCGCACCATGATCGTAAACATTAGTAACAACAAATGGTCCCACCCAACGGGACTTAAGCTTACCTGGAAATAAACGTAAACGAGTATTAAATAAAAGAACTTTTTGCCCCACAACAAAACTTTTCCGAGAAATCATCTTGTTATGAAAAAGCTTGGTTTTTTCCTTGTAAATCCGGGCACTCTCGTAAGCATCATTATGTATCTCCTCTAGCTCATTTAATTGTAACTTTCTTTGCTTCCCGCTTCATCATACTCCATGTTGAATTTCTTTATCGCCCAATAAGCCTTATGTTCAAGTTCAACCTAAGATGACAAGCCTTGCCATAAACCAACCGATATGGAGACATACCAATCGGTGTCTTATACGCCCGTTCTATACGCCCAAAGTGCATCATTGAGCTTAAAGCTCCAATCTTTCCTTGTTGTATTCACCGTTTTCTCAAGAATGGACTTGATCTCACGATTTGAAATTTCCGCTTGTCCGCTAGTTTGTGGATGGTAAGGCGTACCAATTTTGTGTGTTATGTTGTACTTCTTGAGGAGAGCGTGGAAAGCCTTCTTGAAATGTGAGCCTCCATCGCTTATCACCACTCTTGGTGTACCATGCCTATTGAATATGTTTTCTCTTACAAAATCACAAACAACTTGAGAGTCATTAGTTTTGGTGGCTCTAGCTTCCACCCATTTCAAACATAATCTACGACAAGAAGTATATAAAAGTTTCCATTCGAATTGACAAAAGGGCCCATAAAATCGATACCCACACATCAAAAATCTCAACGGCGAGAATTGGTGTGAGTGGCATTTGATTTCGAGCACCTAGATTGCCCGTTCGTTGACATCTATCACACGATTTACAAAAAATATATGAATCTTCAAAACAAGGTGGGCCAATAAAATCCACTCTCGAGAACTTTGAGAGCTGATGCGTTTAGAACCAAAGTGGCCACCACAAGCAAAAGTGTGGCAAAAGGAGAGAATGGATTGAAATTCGGAGTTAGGTACGCACCTTCGCATTATTTGATCAACGCCATATTTCCATAAGTATGGTTCATCCCACACATATTGCTTAGCTACCTTCTTAAGTTTCATCTTTTGGAAGTTGGACATTGTATTAGGTACTTTCCTTGTCAACAAGTAATTCACTATATCCGCATACCAAGGTGTTGATTCTTCCATGGAGAAAAGTTGTTCGTCCGGAAAGCGGTCATGTAATGGAAGTTCTTCTTGAGACATAACAAGTCTACTAAGATGATCCGCAGCGGTATTCTCCACACCTCTTTTGTCTTGAATTTCTATGTCGAACTCTTGTAACAATAGGATCCACCGGATTAATCTTGGCTTAGCTTCTTTCTTCTTTATTAAGTGTCTTAGTGCGGCATGATCGGAATACACAATAACCTTTGTACCCACCAAGTATGATCGAAATTTTTCCAATGCAAAAACTATAGACAATAACTCCTTTTCCGTGGTAGAATAACTGATTTGTGCATCACTAAGGGTCCTAGATGCATAATAGATGACATGGGACAACTTGTCCACTCTTTGACCCAAAACGGCTCCAACCGCATAATCACTAGCATCACATATTAATTCAAATGGAAGATTCCAATCCGGTGACTTGATAATCGGCGCACTTGTCAACATTTCCTTCAATGTGTCAAAAGCATCCTTGCATTCCTTGTTGAAGTCAAAAGGTACCTCCTTTTGTAATAACTTGCACATCGGCATGGAGATTTTGGAGAAATCCTTGATAAACCGCCTATAGAAACCTGCATGGCCAAGAAAAGAACGGATTTCCCTCACCGAAGTGGGATATTGTAAGTTTCTTATTAAATTTATGTTTGACTTGTCTACTTCGAGCCCTCGAGAGGACACAATGTGACCAAGTACTATGCCGTGGTTTACCATAAAGTGACATTTCTCCCAATTAAGGACAAGGTTTGTGTCTATGCATCGTTTAAGAACTAGTTCAAGGTTGTTTAAACAACCATCAAAAGAAATGCCATAAACACTAAAGTCATCCATAAATACCTCGATGATGCGCTCCACATAATCCGAGAAAATACTTACCATGCATCTTTGAAAAGTAGCCGGCGTATTGCAAAGGACAAACGGCATCCGTCTATATGCAAACGTTCCAAACGGACAAGTGAAAGTGGTCTTCTCTTGGTCCTCCGGTGCAATAACAATTTGGTTGTATCCCGAATAACCATCCAAGAAGCAATAATAAGAATGCCCCCGCTAACCGCTCCAACATTTGATCAATGAAAGGTAAAGGAAAGTGATCCTTTCGGGTTGCGGAATTAAGCTTTCTATAGTCAATGCACACTCTCCAACCGGTTTGAACTCTTGTAGGAACAAGTTCATCGTCTTGATTTCAACAACCGTGACTCGGACTTCTTTGGTACCACTTGTACCGGACTAACCCACTTGCTATCGGAAATGGGTAGATTACCCCCACACTTAGCAATTTGAGTATCTCTTTCTTCACAACCTCCATCATGGGGAGATTAAGCCTACGTTGAGCATCACGTACCGGCTTCACGTTCTCTTCCATTAGAATCCTATGCATGCACATGGATGGACTAATACCTTTGATGTCCGCAATTGTCCACCCAATAGCCGTTTTTTGCTCTCTCAAGACTCTAAGCAAACGGTCTTCTTGTACCGGTGTGAGGTTCTTTGCAATTATCACCGGAAGCTCATCTCCATCTCCCAAGAAAGCATACTTCAAATGGTCTGGAAGTGGCTTCAATTCTAGTTTGGGCGCCTTCACAATAGATGGTACAAGTATTTCATCATTCAAGGGTAAAGAAATATATGAAACATTACCCTTTTTAGCTTCTTGCAATGTCGCCAAGGCACCACACATCTCCACCAATTCCTTGGAGAGTTCAACATCCAAGTTAGACAAGCCGTGGATGTCCAATTCAATGCTCTTTTGCAACACCACATCAAGTTCATCCTCTTGATTCAATTCCACCATTTGTTGTGCTAATGAATCAACCACATCAATGGAGTAAACGGAATGCACATCACTTGGGTAGCGCATGGCTTCAAATATGTTAAAGTGTATTATCTCCTTGTCGAATTCCATAGTGAGTGTACCCTTATCAACATCAATCTTCGTCTTTGCGGTCTTCATAAATGGCCTCCCAAGAAGTAAAGAAGTAGATGATTGATTCTCATTGTTGTCCATATCCACCACGGAGAAATCAACCGGAAAAATAAGCTCATTTACTTACACTAGCACGTCTTCTACAAGTCCCTTTGGATAAATGTTAGACTTGTTTGCTAATTGGATAATAACTCTCGTCTCTTTCAAAGGTCCAAGATTCAAGGAGTCATATATTTCGGCCGACATCACACTAATGGAAGCTCCCAAATCAAGTAAAGCATGTTCAAACCTTTTCTTACCAATAGTAATTGGCACCGTGAAACCACCGGGATCCGTGCACTTTGTAGGCATCTTCTTTAATAGCATAGCCGACGCACTCTCGCCAACTTTAGTAATTTCATTATCAAGCAACCTATCCTTCTTTGTGCATAATTCCTTCATGAACTTTGCATACCTTGGCATTTTCTTGATGGCCTCAATGAATGGGATGTTGATTTCAATCTTCTTGAAAATATCCATGAGTGCCTTGTCTTGAGCTTCTTTCTTGGATTTAGCAAAACGACTAGGAAAAGGAGGTGGAGTAATGAAAGTAGGAACCGGTTCCTTGGATTGGTCGGTTGGTGTTGAATTCTCCTTTGGTGCGGCTTCCTCCTTGTCTTTGACTACCTCTTCACTAGCTTCTTCATGATGACTTTGACCCTCCACTTGTCTTCCACTTCTTAAAGTAATCGCATTAACATTCTCTCTTGGATTCACAAATGGTTGTGAAGGAAGTTTTGTGGATGCTTGAGATTTTAATAGGTTCACATCGGTCGCCAATTGTCCCATTTGAGTTTGTAAATCCTTGATGGCTGATTCATTCTTTTGTTGGCTTTGTTGGAACATAGAAGTAAGACCTTGCATACCTTGCATTAACGCATTGAGCTTGTCATCATTCAAAGAATCACGCTCCTTGACTTGTTGTGGTTGGAATTGTTGTTGAGGTTGGAAGCGTGATTGTTGGAAACCACCTTGTTGCGCATATGGATTAGGAGCCTCCGCTTGCTTGTTTGCATAACTAAAGTTAGGATGATCCTTCCAACCGGGATTGTAAGTATTCGAGTATGGATCGTACCTTGGCCTTTGATTTGGATATAAAGCATTTACTTGTTCGGTCTCTTCATCCGGAATAATAACCGCGGCCATCCTTTGAATCATTTTCTCCATGTTACCCATCCTTTGATCAAGATGTGATGATGAATCACTAACTTCATGCACTCGCCTAACCATGGGTTCATCTCTTGTGTAGAATTGTTGCGAGTTTGCAGCCATACTTTCAATCAACTCGGTAGCTTGGGTCACCGTCTTGTTCACTAGTGCACCACCACCCGCGGCGTCAAGAAGAGACCTATCACTTGGGTGGAAAGCTTCGTAGAAGTATTGGAGTATCATAACATCACTGAATTGATGGTGTGGGCAGCTTGCCACCAATCTCTTGTATCGCTCCCAACATTCATACAACGACTCTCCCACATGTTGCTTCAACCCACAAATCTCTTTGCGAATTTGAGTAGCTTTTGATGCGGGAAAATATCTCTCGAGGAAAAGTTTCTTCATCCCATTCCATGTTGTGATACTTCCTAAGGCAAATAATATAACTATTCCTTAGCATTGCCCGCTAAAGAAAACGGAAAGCTTTCAACATTGCTCCATTTGCATTAGTCTCCGGTGGAAGCATAGCCATAACTATGGTATAGAGTCCATAAGATGTTTGTTTGGGTCTTCATTCACCATGCCATGAAACTTTGGTAACTCTCTAATCAACCCCGGCTTGATCTCGAAGGTTGAGTTAGTTTGGATACACCATTGTTGTGTATCGAGCTTGTGAGAAGCTAGGTCCTTGAGTGTACGTTCAGCCATTGTTTCTTCCTCTTTGTCCGAATCTGCGAATTCACTTGATGAAGAAGGAGGAAGTGGAGTGTTAACCGCTCGAATGAAATCCTTTAGTTGAGTGCTTGGGATCGAAGACGTATTGGACTCGGTCTGCCCTTTTTAAGCATTCACCAAAGGTATAACACTCAAAACAAGATTCTCAAAAACTATGTTAGATACGGTATAGAATCTAACAAAGCAAGAATAAAGCAAAAAGAAAAATAAAAACAACTAAAATCGTCCGCTGCTCCCCGGCACCGGCGCCAAAATTTGATGCGTGTCGTAACCACAACAAATTAATTAATATTTTTCCACCTAATTAACAAGTAATATAGTGTAGTCAAGTTCGTTCCCACGAGGAGCAAGAGATTCTAGTTGTAAAAATTGTCACAAAAGGGGGGTGTAAAGCAAAAGAAAGTAAATAAAATAATTAAAAGTTAAAGTTGAAATCAATAAGAGAGACAAGATCAAGGAATCCTTCTTCGTTGCAAAACAATGATTCAAGTTATGTTTTTCATCCACATGTTATTAGTCACAGATTATCACCAACCGTAGGATAGCGGGTTAAACTTTAGCTAGCCCCAAAATCCCTTATTTCACCGAGTAACAAGTCCGCTTAGTTATCGATTCTATTCAAAAGAACCACCTTGAGGTTCGCTTACAAGATGTAATTCCCCGAATGCATTAAGATCTATGAATTTAGGTTTAGTACTAGTAGTTAAACTCGGTTCGCTTGGTCCACTTTCTAGCGTTTTTTTTACACACAATCACTCCACGGAATCCCTCCGCAAGGTCTCGTGTTTTCTACTTGTGTAAAGTGTCGAGAACGATTACGTATTCCCTAACTTATACTAGATTTAGGTTGAATTAACAAATCAATTTAGCGTGCACTCTAAATAACCTATCAAACAACCATGAATGTATAAACATTCCTATTAGTAAAAACAAACGATAATCATGTGAAAAATTTCAAGATAGAATTGAAAACAAAACTCAAATCATATATTAAGAACTAGGAATTCATCCTCAATCAATAAGAAAATTAGCTACTCATGTTTTTAAAATTCACGCAAATAATTAAAGGGAGAATTTTTCAAGTTCACACAAATAATTAAAAGAAGAATTTTGAAAAGCAAGCAAAAACACAAGTGTTGTGTGTGTAAAAAGATGTCTAAAAGTGTGTAGAGAACTTCTCTACTTATAGGCTTCAATGTTCTCCAAATCTTCCAAGGAATAGAATCCCTCATTCCTTTAATAATTCAATTTCCAAATTCAAGTCTTTCTCATCTTCCATCTTCTCTTTCCAAATTTGAGCCAAATTCTCCATCCAATTCCAAGTCCAAGTCTTCACACCCATGAGAAGAATCCACACAAAAATATGTAATTTTGGTCCAGCACGGAAGTTTAGGTATTATGGCTTAATCCAGCCGAAAGTCACCGACGGTCGCTCGGGATTCTTCTTCTCAATCAAAAGAATATTCCGTTCAAGTGCCGTCAGAGTTAACGGTCAAACTGACGGTCTTCGTTAGTCAACCGGGTCAAAGAAGAGAAGTGAGGCACTGAGTCAGCAACGAGTCAGTTGATTGGTCTAACTGGATTGTCTTACTCAGCTGAGTTGGATCGGCTCGGACGTTCATCCACTCACCGAGTCAACTCGTCGGAACATAAAATCGGGCCGAGTTTCGGCTGTTTATAGGACTTGCACAGGCCAAATTCAGGCCGTTCTCTTTACCTGTTAAGAAACCTAGCATACATCTAACATTCCTTGCGATCATTCATACACAGTATCCTTGATATCAACTCATGCTGCTTTGTTCTTCATTTCCTAAATTGACAGCCACAGCAACAAATGTTCTTCCTGAATCCGAACTACCAACAAAAACCCATCTCCTATTCGATTTTCTTTCATTCACTGCTTCAGCTTCATATACATGTTCATATCATTCTCTGAAATCTTATGACCCTCCATCATCAATTCCATCTTCCGGTTTCAACCACCAATAACTACCATTTTCATTTCTTGGATAACGGCGAAGCCACAACATCATAGTCTTCTTATGATTCTACCAAAAACCCATTCGATTCACGACGGATGCTAACTGTTCTCATCTCCAATTGATAGAAACAACGCCATCTGTTCTTCAACTGAATTTACAGAGACATCAAGCCCCTAATTTCAGAAACTCTCAATTAATCTCCAGCTTCCTTCTCTCAGTTCTCAATCCTCACCAGTTCATCAATTCTTCTCTCGGTTTGAATTCATCAAAGAAACCCACATACGATTCCATCTTTGAGATCTCCACAGCAAATCTCTCGTGCATCAACCAATACCACTATCAGTAGCAGTTTCACATTTTCTTCTCTCCCTGCCTATTTCTTCATCTCGATTTCCCATATCTGTTCTTGGTTTTAATTTCTTGAGTTTCTTACAGCAGCTGCGCTGCTTTCCTTCTAAATTTCAGATGTAGAATGATTGAGGAAGAAATGATTCTTCTTGACCTAGCTAGGGCTTTAAATTGGGACGACTGTTTGCACCCCAAATAAGAGCCACCCAGATGGTGCACTGAGTAACTTCCTTGGGTGCCTTAACAATTCTTTATAAACACAAATGTCTATCCCTTAACCGTGGCCAGGATCCATGTAGGATCATAATATCGCAATGCATAGGGCTCGCGAGATCAATAAACAGCTTGATACCGGGAGACGCAGAAACTAAAATAGGCGCAAATGGAAAACGACACACAAAACAAGCCGAAAGACATGGAACACAAGCGAGGGCAAAGAAGTGTCGCGAGATTGAATAGTTGTACATGGCGACACTTAAGCGAGACATTCCCGAAAATAAAGGATAGCTTAGTCACATCCACTATGTATTACCCTATATAAAGGGTCGAGTGAGTCTTGTAGGAGAGATCTTTTTGGAATTGTTGCGCAAGTCATTAGGAGAGAGAAAGTTTAAGAGTGTTTTACTTGCTAAGTGTAATTCCATCTTCCCATGGTAGATAACTCATGAAATCAATCAATAAACATTCTCAATTATGCATCTTTCAATGAACTAATTAACCAAAATATAGTGAGGGGTGTAGTGTGGGAAAACACTGCTACTACATATGCGCTAGAAACAGGAGAGCGGTGATTGACGAAGAAATTGGAGAGAATTTGGATTAACGGGGAAGAGATTTGGAAAAGATACTCAAGAATTCATTGAAAGGAAAGATGGCTAGAAGAAGAAATGTACAAGAACAACCAACGATTGTAAGAAGAAGTGGGAGACTTGGCTTTGAAAGGAGGAATGAAACAGAGAATCGTCAAGGATAAATAGGAGAAATGACGGAGAAGATCAAAATCGGCCGCCGATCTCCCCGGTAGCAAACGCAGCTGTGGATTATGATAGAGTAAGTGTACATACTTGGAGATCGATTCGAAAGACGAGAGAGAGAAGAACAGCGGTTGGTGAACAATGGACAAGGGGAACAAGGGATGAATGGAGAAATGAATCCGGAAATGAAGAAATGGCGGCGTTAGAAAGATTGAGGCAAACAATACACGAGGAGAGACGGCTAGAGGCAGAGGAACGAGCAAATTTGACAAGAGAGAATCATGAATTGAGGATGGAAAATATAAGGTTACAAAATAGGAGATCTAGAAGTAGCGTGAGATTAAGTTCGGATCAAACAGAGAAAGAGAGAAGAAGAGTTTTACCAACAGAGAATACCGAGGAAGAGACACAAGATCCGGACGCAGAGCACGGCGAGAGAAGAGGAGAAATAGAAGATCGTTATATTCCTCGGCCTCGAAAATCTTCGAAATGAGCGAAATAGGGAAAATCGGGAAAACATGCAACTCCAAGGGCCAATGACCCAGCCAGTGCTTGAAGGAAGAATAATCCTACGGGAGAGAAGAATTGAGAAGAAACCGAGAAATCGAGGATGACATTGAGAGACACTACATTGAACAAGCACGACTAGCTCGCGAGAGAGAAAGGCTAAGAGAAGAAATGGAAAATCAAGAGATGGAGGAAGCAATCCGGAGAATAACCATGACAAATCATGAGAGAAGGAGGGAACAAAATCGTACTAATAGAAATATTAATGAAGAATATGAGAGGGTGCAGATGTTGAGAGAGTCGAGAGGCCACCAAGAAGAGAGAACAACCGATATAATGGCGTGCGAATTAACGAAAAGAGACGAAGAAGAGCATCGCGAAGAGAGAAGAGGAGAAAATAATGAGCAGGAAGGTCAAAATAGGCACGAGCGAAGAAGGAGAGAAGCGAGCTAAAAAGACCAGTAGAAACAAATTACGAGGCAAATGAACAAATCTTAAGAGAACTAGCTGAAATGAGAGGATTCTTGAATAACGAAGGGAAGGAGGAAGGAGACAACTGGGACGAAGCCATCGCGAAGCCGCGAAGAACCCCTTCACGCTAGAAGTACGGATGGGAGGAATACCTCCTAAGTGCAATCTACTGCATTAACCAACATCTTTGATGGAACAACTTTGTGCGATACAACATATTAAAGCTTACATGAGATGTATGTTACAATGGGAGAATCATGATGCTATATTATGCAAATATTTCGCGTCAAGCTTAATAGGAGAAGCACTAAAATGGTTTGAAGGTCCGCCAAGGAACACAATCACATCATTCAATCATTTACAAGCCACATTCCCGGGAGCATACATAAGTAACAACTCTTCGCGACCAGTGTTGAAGATGTATTCGGGTTGAAACAAAGGATTGGCGAGAGCTTAAGACAGTTGACGATAAGGTGGAGAACCATGTGCGGCGAAATGGCGGGGACGGGTTGAGGAGAGATATCTCATACTCTCATTTGTGAATGCTCTCTTCGCGACTAACTTGTTATACATTCAAATTTTTAGAATCAAAAATACAATCACGATGGCGGAATCTGCGAGAATTACAGGGAAGAATATATTGCCTTAGAAGAAAGACAAAATGAAATGAATTCTTATCCGTCAACACGAACTCCAACGCCGCGAACGCAAGTTTGTTACCTCAATTCATCAATACGATGGAGAGCACTTCGCAAGGACAGACGAGGCAAGGAGGGCTGATGAGGGACATCGAGAAGGTAGTAGCCATGGGAAGCCATGATCAAGAAGAGTTTGAACGCGAAAGGAATTACTACAATCGGTAGCAGCAATAATAAGATTCAGAGGCTAGATCATGTGCAAGAAACTTATGGCGGACGAAGGCAAAATAACCGTGGAGGGCGGAGAAGTCATAGAACAATATGGGAACAAATTAAGATGCCTCCACCGAATGCTAGCGTTGAAAAGATCCTCGGGAAGCTATACTTGTGATGGAAAATGTACCAAAGACCTTGGAATGTTGGGATGGAACCACCGCCAGGAGATAGAAGCCATGAGTTTTGTTCTTACCATCGCTTCCATGGGCATCAAACAAACGATTGTAGAAACATAAAGAGAATTATTCTCGGGATGATTGATCGGGGAAAGTGAATCACTTTCTAAGGGGGAAGAAACAGGTCGAACATTACCACCACCACCCGAGAGATGCACGGAAACGGTGTCAGCGAAGGGAAAGGAAACATTTGTGATAGAAGTAGGAACAAAAGCCAAGAATTTGAACTGCAACTCCATTGTCCACTCCTATCGCACCATCGAAGATTTTCATGACAACGTGCTCAGTAGAGTCTTTGCGAGAGATGCTAATGATAAAGAAATTATGAGTCTGGCGAGATCAACGCAGTTAGAACAGTGGCAATTGAAGACTATTTCTTTCTCTGCAGATGAAGTGCCAAAAGGAAGAGAAACACATGATAGCCCGTTGGTTGTGAAACTAGAGATTAACCCAAACCAATCGATGGAGAAGATGATGAGGCAGAAGCTTGTTGGGCGATCAACCGAATCTTAATCGACACTGGAAGTTCGGTGAATATCCTCTTCTACCATACTTACAAGACGATGGGAGGAAAAGATGAGGATTTGATCCCCTCTACATACAAAATATATGGCTTTAACGGTAACACTGCAAACAAACCAAAGGGAGAGGTTCACATGAGAATACCTCTACAAGGATTATCAATCGGTATTTTATTCGTGTGGTTGACGTGGAATCTCCATACAATGCGGCTGATTGGGAGGCCGTGGCTTCATGAAATCTTGGGAGTCGCGTCAACGTATCATCAATGTATTAAATTCCCACATCCAAATGGCATTGGTATTATACGGGGAGATTGGAAGGAGTCGCAACAATGTCATGAAGTAGATGTAGAAAGTCAAGAAGAAAGGAATGTCAAAAGAAAAGGGTGGAAACGACATGTGAGAGATGAGCGGGAGAAAGGAAAAAGCGATGGTGGATGCCATAGAAGTAAGGACTGAACATACCTCGCGAGGTGAATGCCTAGAGACAAGCAAATATTATGGTAACAAACAAGCAAAGGATATGAGGAGCAAAAGGCATAAGAAATGAATAAGCAACAAAAAAAACAGGAGAAAAAATAGCAGTTGAAGTAATGATATGCGAGAATCTCGCAGAAGAGTAAAAATGAGAATTCGACTAAGAAAGAAAAGTGAAATACAACAAGTGAAAAAGAACTGTGCGAATACTTCGCAAACAAATATCAACAAATAATGAAACATGAATGATTGAATGATTTAACAAATATAAATGCGCAAATGAATGGGACGAACCTTTATGGCGTACACCCTAGTTCGCGAATAACATTTCGTAAGAGGCAAATGTAAGACCTAAAGTGCGTCATATAAGGGGGTATCTCTCGCCGTGGTTCGGGGGAAGGTTACACCGCTCTGAAGCCTGAACCATGTAAATTTGGGGCCCATGAAAGCCTATCCTAAGAGGTACCTTGGATTCCCAACTATATATGTAGGTTATACCTGGTTGGGCGACCGAGGGTCTCTTCTAGGAGTCGGTGTATGCACAAGGCGCCGAGGTACACGGTTGAGCTGCAGTGCCGGGATGGATGAACCTACCCTGGCCATTCTTGGCAAGTCTTGGCATGCGTTGCACTCGCCCGAAGAAAACTCCACTTTAGGGTGCGGTCTCGTAACCATAAACCGCTATAGGTATAAGGGATAAGAGATGCGCAAACAATCAGTTGTTGTTAAGACCGGATGGGAGGAGCTAGTCTTGTATGGCCGATGTTTCGCCTCCTTGAAGGGGCAACCGGGAGATGATAAGGGCGACACTCTCCATTAGGGGGTGTCAAAACAGACGCAAATGTCATGAGGCTTTGTTTTTATTGCAAGAAGACTTAGGCTTGTCATATTTGTGCAATGATCCTGGAGAGGCAATAATACTAACGCGAGGGTAAGGCGAGATCAATGGGTCTTTACATGAAAGTGTACGGACGTCCTGCGATTTCGTCGCACGACGGCAATGTCATGGGGCTTTATGTTCGCAAGGATATTTAGGCCTGTCATATTGTCGCAATTAAAACATCCAATGAGAGGCAAAAATACTTGGAAAATGATAAGACAAGATCAATGGGTCTTTACATGCAAGTGTAAAGACGTCCTGCGATTTTGTCGCGATGAAAGGTGGCGGGAGGACCTCTAATTAGGGAGGTCTAACTCGGAAGACCACACAAAATGATAAGGCAAGGTCAATGGGCCTTTACATGAAAGTGTAGAGGCGGCTGCGATCTTGTCGCAATGAAAAGAGATAGAATTCTCGATTCATAAAGATACCTGCGATCTCGTCGCGGCTATACAATTAATAACCAACAAAATACTTGATGACAACTAAAATCTTCCATCGAAGAAGAATACCGAGAGGCAAGTATGGGAATGGAAAAGATGAAATATTGCTATTCTTCTTCAGATGGAAGAATTATACATCAATAATATCAAGGAAGAACTACCAAAAAGGGGGATTGAAGATTGAATTCAAAGGAGAAAAATCCAAGAAATATACAGAAATGTACAGATATTACAAGCAGAGAAAGAAAACGAAAAAAGTTATCTCTTTGGTGATTCTTCTTCTTCATCCGATTCTTCATCGGATTATTCTCATCGCCGGAATTTTCTTCTTCGCGGAAATCGCTATCGAAACGTCACGAGACAGACGATTCTCGGGAACCTTTTCAAGGAGCCAGGATATGAATGCGAGAGGGATATTGCGGTCCTTACAAACATACTCCATACCTCTGTTGCGAAACGAACGTCATTGTTAAAATTCTCCACTTGTCGTTAAAAATTGTTTCTTCAATTTTGAATATTTATTCTCGCGAAGGAGGAGATTCTTCGAAATTGTTCTTTTTCGGTTTCGAGTTCTTCAATTCTCGCCGGAAAATTCCCGTGAGTTGTTCTTTCTCGGTTCGAGCTCTCTAATTCTAGCCTGAAGCCTCATCTCGAATGCAAATAAGAAACAACAAGTTAACAATTTACAAGTGATATTACGGAAATAAGAAGCGATGGGTATAATAAGCAACCTTCTCTGTCGGATATCATATCTTTAACCAAGGAAGTATGCTCGTGAAGACTAACATCAACACCTAGGTTATTTACCGGCGTTATCTAAAACTTTCGCAGCCAGGGCGAATTCATCATCATTATTTATAACAAGGAGCGAACGAATCCGATCTTCTCGCTCCCTAAGTAAGGAATTAAGCGAAGCAATTCATCTCGCTCAATTTGTAGCTCAAGAAGAGATTTTTGAAATGTTGCTAATGCTTGAGCACCATTGTTAGCAATGCGGTCTTTGTCATCTATGTGATCACTAATTTTCTTCCTCAAAATTTTGATTTCTTTACGAGACTCAAGAAACATTTGTTTAAATTGGTTGGCTGCACTTAAACCAGATCTATGTTCAATCTCTAAAAGACGATATTTGGTTTGAAGTTCATCTAATGAAAGAGAGTTAATTTTGTTCGAAGAACTACTTAAAGAAGTGTTGAGATGAGCTAGAAGAAGATTATTATCCATAGGTTCAGGAAATGTATGGAGAAGAATAGCTTCATCGGAGAGATTATATACGTCTGCGAAAGTGATAAGTTAGGTGGCAATACACGACCAATGAAATAAAAATAATAAAATAAGGCAAATATTATACCATAAAGTTGCTGATTAGCATTTTGAAGGGTGGATACCCTCTCTTTTTGAGAGACAAGTTCGGTATTTAACTTTTGAATCGTCTCGTCTTTATCGCGAGATAACGCAGCTTGATCTCAATTCTCGAATCTTCTTACTCAATTGCGAATTCTTCTTCTCAAGATTGTTGCGTCTTCTCTCAAGATCTGAGGCAACTACAAAAGAAGATCTTCCAACCTATGAAAGAAGATAGAAAAGTCATTAATACATATACAACAATATAAAGCCAATGGGGAGATATGATTATATACATACCAAGGATCCAAGCGCATTTAAGAAGTCCGGAGACATAGTTCTAGAGACTCCATTGAAAGAATCATTGCCCTCCAGTAGAGTGGCATTGCACACGTTTGCGAGAGTCCCGCAAAGAGAAGCTAGGGGAGCATCTCCCATTCCTTGGAAAGAATCTGAGAAGATACTAGACAACCGACCCATAGAAGAACCGGTTAACGGGGTCCTTGTAGCGAGAGAGCGATTGGAATCATGGTCATCTTCATCGGAAGATTCGAGTTTGAGCTAAGGCGAGAAGAGGATTGGACCTTTCGCTTCTTAGTTAAGGGGGCGGAGGATTTACCCTTGCGAGCGACAGTTTTGCCCTTACTTCTAGTCTTCGCAGCAACAATTTTTTCAACTTCAGCCTTCGCAAATGTGTAAAGTTGAGAAACAGAGGCAATAGTATTGTTTTAAAAAAAAAAAAAAAAAAAAAAAAAAAAAAAAAAAGTAAGGGGAAATGCTTCTTACTTCACTCATAAGCGATCGAAGCAATGTCAAAGTATCCTCCGACGGATCCTTTTTGTAGCTAGCTTTTAATCTGGTTATCTGAAAGATTTCACAAACTCAGCAATTGTAAAAAGAAAGTTGCGAAAGCATAAATTTGGAGTAGGAAACATACTTCTTTTTCCTTCTCAGGCCATTTGAATTCCCAAGGATGATACGCTGCGAGATTCGCAGGAAGAACGTGCGGACCCGCGATATAAGGACCATTTAAGATCAAGGGTACGACCCACCACCTCTCATCTTTGGAATGACGAGGAGAGGAATTATTACCTGGGTGCCAATCAATGTCTTGCATGAGTAATTTATCTTCAGAGACATTATTATTTTTCTTCAGACGAACGCCCCAGCGAGATCTCGCATTCATCATAGTTATCACTGAGTAATTTTCAAAGAAATTCTCCACAGTGTATTTCTCCACAAATATTTCAAGTCTGCGAATTTGGGATTTACGGCAAGTGTTAGGGTATAAAGATCCTTTGCACCGCACCGCGGTTCGCGAACTCAAGCATCAGGCGAATACAATCGCCACTTAGTTGATAAACAGCCCGAGAGAATTTTTCATGGGCCAAAATTTCGTAAAATAAAGGTAACTCAGGATCATACAAGGGAATAGGGAGTCCCGCGAGGAGCTGACCTAGCGAGACTATAATCCTCTGATCATTACATTGATGATCAGAGAAAAGATTCTGAAAAGAATGGATGAGGTTCTTGATCGGGAATGGTTGATGAGTAAAACCCTTCTCGAGCAACTTCGTTGAACTTCTTCAAAAGGAGTTTTGTATCCACGACCGATGGAAGCCATCTATCGGATGGGAATGAATGAAAGATCGGAGATCAAAAACAGCGCTAGAAAGGTTGAAAAAAGCTTTACAAGTGGCGGGAGCGCAAATTGCGGAAGGAGAGAGTCAAAGAAAGATTCCAGAGAAACTAAAGAATGAAAAGGAGGGGAAAAGAAAACTATATATAGGGAAAAAGATCCTCGAGAAAAACGAGGTCATTTAATGCGAAGAGACATGAACGGTCAGAAAAAAGTGGTTAGAAGAAACGTGTCAAGAGAAGGCATTAATAATCAAAATCCGTGTAAAAGTACAAAACAAGATAAGCGAACAAGTATGCAACAACATTGTAAAAATCTCATGGTACTCTTCCCTCGCAGGGAGAGATAAGAGACGATACTTCATATATATCTCAAAGAAGCTCTTAACTTCGCAAAAGAATAGAGGCAAGTACGTACTTTTTAAGTACAATATTCTTCGCTCGTTCCTTCATCAACAAAGATCAAAGACTACTAGGACAACGGATTTTTCCTTCAAGATCGCCCTTCAAGCAATATTCAAGGAAAAAGAGGCAAGATGTAGGATCATAATATCGCAATGCATAGGGCTCGCGAGATCAATAAACGACGATCTGCAGGGAGACGCAGAAACTAAAATAGACGACGCAATGGAAAAACGACACACAAAACAACCGAAAGACATGGAACTTTGGCGAGGGCAAAGAAGTGTCGCGAGATTGAATAGTTGTACACCGCGACACTTCGCGAGACATTCCCGAAAAATAAAGGATAGCTTAGTTTGTCATCCACTATGTATTACCCTATATAAAGGGTCGAGTGAGTCTTTGTTGTAGGAGAGATCTTTTTGGAATTGTTGCGCAAGTCATTAGGAGAGAGAAAGTTTAAGAGTGTTTTACTTGCTAAGTGTAATTCCATCTTCCTGTGTAGATAACTCATGAAATCAATCAATAAACATTCTCAATTATGCATCTTTCAATGGACTAATTAACCAAAATATAGTGAGGGGTGTAGTGTGGGAAAACCTGCTACTACAATCCATATATTACTTGCTTGTGAAATGACAATTACGCCCTTTAGCACAACTTTGGATGGTTTCATCTTCTTTTCTTTCGCATGACTCCAAAATACCTATATAACTTAAAACACACGTAAAATACATAATTTACAAGAAAAATAGCAAAGAAAGCATAACCAATAGATAATAAATAAGATGTATTCTACACCCTATCAACATCACTAGGTCAAGGAAAACGTGTATGAAGATAATCTTTTGAAATGGTTGAGGCACATATGTCAAATCCCAAGTGAGGGACCTTTTTAAGAGTTAAAGTACATGGAGGATGATAATCACCCCCAAACTTAGAGTTTTCAGTGTCTCTAGAAAGACTAGTCACAACTTCCCTAATTTAAGGTCATGATTCCCCCGAAATGGTCAATTGATTCTTCTAAGTCAGGTACATCCTCACTCATATTGACAGGTTCATATTCTTTTTATAAGTCTATTGTTTCTAAATCTCTAGACTCAAAATATACCCGTTCGTCTAAACCATCATTGGCTTCGTAATCAAAAGGAAATACTACATCATCTAAGGAAGTGTTATCTTTAGTCAAATCCTCGTCCTTTTGAATAGGTGAATAATTATTAAAATTATTTGGATTTGAACTATAAAACATGATCAATATAACGCTCAGTTGGAGTAACAAATTCCTGTTCACTATGCCTACATATTTCAAATGCTTCATCAACACTATCCTCACCATAATCATCATTATAATAACATGAAAATGGTTGAACCTCATCTAAAGTAGTTTACCAATTCTAACCTCGTCATCTTGATTATGCAAATAACTATCTTTATTTTCAAGGGTATTATTGGAAACACTGTATTTGAAATTAAGATTATTTCGAGCAAGTCTTTCGTTCATCTCAGACATCATTTTAAGGCATTCCTCTATAGAAAGTTTACTTTTTGTCTCGCCAATAACTAAGTTATTCATCTCAGCTATGTTACGTGTCGACTCCTCTAATTTCCTGAGGGACTCTTGTAAAGGAGAAACATAAGAATTTTGCTCGTATTACCGGTGTGCGTGCAGATAGTAATTGGGCTCACCATGGTATGAACCATAACCTTCAAAAGGTTGATGTTCCCAACCATTATTCACATTATGGTCGTAATATGGATAATGTCCATTTTGAAACTCAGTTGAATATTCATTGTATTGGTTATTATAATATCAGTTCGACATGATCTGTGCACGTGCAAATGCTAGGTTGAATAAAATGGGTAAGCTCAGGTTACCACAACAAAATATACCCAAAGGTACAAGGATGAGGTTTGTGGACTTTCAGCTGGTAACTCCCATAAGGCCCAAGGCACGGGTTCAGCTTACTAATCCACAAGTTTTCCTAAACTCGGTAGTCTGACGATGCAATTGGTGTGTGCACGTGTTTTTTTTTTTTAAATAAAATACAAAAAAAAAATATATATATACAAGTCCAAAAATAAAAAAATAAAAACTAACAAAAATAAAAAATCTCGGATTTTCTGTACTTTTTTAGGCAAATCCAATTTTCCACTTTTAGCTTCAAGCAAAACCTGCACACCAAAAACAAAAATACCCAAAGTAAAATCTAATAAAAGAAATAAAATAATATAAGAAAAACCTAAAAAATAAAATCAAAAACCTAACCTAAATACAAGTCCGTGTCGGCGACGCCAAAAATTGATGTGATTTTAACAAGTTTTAGAAAGTGGTAGTAAATGTTCATTCAACTCGGACGTGTGAAGGTTGATTTTAGATTTAAATAGAAGCAATAACAATTTTACGAGAGACTGGGACTTAGGATTTCACCACTAATCACATTCAATTGATTCATATAACGATTCATAACAATTCTAGCTCTTTTTGTAGACTCTATTTCTTTGCCAAAAGTAGATTTTGTAAAACATTAATTGTAAATCATAAGCATAGTGCATCAAAAGTTCTTAGACTAAGCATACACTATCAAACAAAATCACAATCAATTGATAAAAATCATAATTCAATTGAAACTAGTGCATAAGTCATAAAGAATCAACTATAGTTACCAACCAATTGTGAAAATGGCTTCCTCCGTTGTCCCAGTGTTGGGGTTTAGCTCCTCATATAAAAAATACGCACAAAATAATAATCCATAGCTCAAAAAGGTATTTTATTGAAGAAATTGTATAACACAGAGATTTGCAACGCTGTAATGGTGTTACAGACGTCACTGTTACAATGTTATAAGACTGTAGAAGAACGATAGTTTTTGGTGTAGCTGAAATGAACTGTTTCTGTTCGTCCAATGTTCTTCGTCTCTTTCTTTTTCAGCAGCAGCAGCAGGGTACTTTCCTGTAACCCTGATTTCTCTGCCTCTGCCTCCGTACCAACGCCCAACTACTTGATTCCCTCTCTGAAACTCCCTACACCTCTTTTATACACGGCAGCTCAATAAATCTCGAGAAATATTCTTGGTTTATCTCTGTTTTGCTTCCAGTCCAAGTCACGGTATTATTTCTGTTTTCCTCTTTTCTGTACGCGTTAAAACTCTCCAAAGGTGGAATGAATCTTCATAAGATATTTTCTATACCTGTTCCTTCCACGTACTTTCCAAGAATATGAAACAGAGACCCAAATTTTCCTTTATTTCCCTGTTTATAAAAACCGAGAATGATCTTCCTTGTTTTACATGGAAACGCAGATTACCTTCCCTGTTTAAGCATAAGCACTCAATACCAATCCAACCGCACATCAAAACTTGAGTAAATCTCTTCCAAAACAAACAGAGAACTCGACATTCTCGTCACTCTGTTGAATCGAGATATATATAGAAGTTTTCTTTTTTATCCATTTCAAAACCATTACCAGCCCGGTTATATACTATCAGGCCAATATGAACCCAATCCAGTAAGAAAGGTCGATAAAAACTCCACCAATACTCGCCTGAAAAATCACGCAGAAAACTGATTTTTCAAATCAGTTTTTCCCGCCAGAATATGTGGAATAAGAAGACTAACCCTTATCCGGACTTGGGGTGCGAATAGCATATGGTCGCCCCTTAACAGTGAGTGTCCCTTAGTAATTTGTGTGGGTGTAAATAGCAAAACTCCTGGGTGCCTTCAACACTTTTCCGGGGTGCTTTTAGTAGTTCCTCCTGGGAATCCAAAAACCACTTTTCGAGCCAATGTTTGCCGCAACAGCTTATTTCTCCAAAAACACCTACAAAAACATAAAATAATCAAATATGCATGAAATCGAGCACTAATAATACACATAATTGAGATCAAATCAGACACAAAATTGTGTCCATCATATATATCAAATTATGTATCAATGTTGTTAGTCATTGTGATCTTACTTGATTTTTTTTTTGCTAGTTGATGATGTTTTGTAGAATCCTCAGAAGGGTTTTTAAATTGAACAATTAATTGGGGGATATTTTACTGTTCATGCCGGCATGGTTTTTCAATACCGGAAATCAAAACCGGCATGATTTTTCCATGCCAGCATGAACAGTAAAATATCCCCCAATTACTTTTTATATCCCCCAATTAATCCTTCTTTAAATTCCTGAGATCATGGATTTCATTTTAGGGTGTCTTAGAGTAACTAGTTTAACTAAGGGTTCAAAAGAGTGTTTCAATTAGTTGAAAAATATTATGGTTTAGAAAATCACAGAAACATACTAGAAGATATGGATTATAGACTTATCATGATTATAAAGATCATTTATTACTATGGTCTAGTGAGGGTATTTTTAGTATTCTTTCTATCTTTATTTCTGGCTAGGCGCAGATTGTTGTATTTATGTTTTGACTCTTCATGTTTTTTATACAATATTTGAAGAAGAAAAAAAAAAAAAAAAAAGGAAAAATATATTTATTGTTCTGGTTTCTTGTTGATTTTGTCTCTTCTAAATTGTTTCCTTTTCTGATTTATTAGATGATTGGAAGTATCATAGACAAGATAAACGTGAAACTGCGGTCATCCTTGGATATGATACCGTAGGAAATACCAATTGGTCCTAGGAATAATATATTAGAGAGAGTCTAGTCCAATTGACCCAGTCAATTGTCTGTTTGGTCTTATTTGGTAATATAAATTATAGTTTGGTCCTAAAATTATCATTTGATCTTGTCATGGATGATGTAAATGTCACCCCGTAGTGGCAGAAATACCCTTTTGGATAAGGACCATATATATATTATAGGAGAGAATAAATCATTCTCGTTTACTTTCTCTCTCTAATGTTTTTAGATCTAGTTTCTTCTCTCCATTTTTTTCTTTTTCTTCTCAAACTGCTTTTTTTTTTTATTTTGTTTAAAGAAGATGATGCTTTATGATGATGAAGAAGAAGAAGAAACCGATGACGACGATGTCCTGCTGCTTTTGATGTTGTTGTTGAAGACGGTGATGAAGAAGAATAAGAAAACGATGGCGGCGATTTTTTCTTTTGATTTTTTGTTTTTGATGTTACATATGTTTCTTGATCTGAGCGATGAATATGATCATTGTTGCTATTGTTGATATGTTTCTTTTTCTCCATTCTCTATAATTTCTTGATCTGTTTTTCAAATCTAGATCTGTGATATGTTGTTCTTGTTCTTTGGTGTTGAAAGACGACGACGAAGAAGATGAAGATGTTGAAGATGAAGATGTTGCTCTTTGGTGTTGAAGACGACGACGAAGATGTTTGTTGTTGTTGTCTGGTGTTGGAAACATCAAAGAAAATGAGATGAATATGATGAATACGATGTTGTTCTTTGCTTTGTTGAAGACGTCAAGAAGATGAAGATGATGTTGTCGATGTTTTATATGGACTTCATTCCAGAAATGAAGTCTGTTTTTCTTAGGTTTTATATGGACTTCATTCCTGGAATGAAGTCTGTTTTTCTTAGGTTTTATATGGACTTCATTCCTGGAATGAAGTCTGTTTTTCTTAAGTTTTTATATGGACTTCATTCCAGAAATGAAGTCTGTTTTTCTTAGGTTTTATATGGACTTCATTCCCAGGAATGAAGTCTGCATTTTCTTAGGTTTTTATATGGACTTCATTCCATAAATGAAGTCTCAGTATTTCTTAGGTTTTTATATGGACTTCATTCCGAAATGAAGTTTGTTTTGTATATGTTTATATGGACTTCATTCCATAAATGAAGTCCTGTATTTCTTAGGTTTTTATATGGACTTCATTCAGAGAAATGAAGTCCTGTTTTGTATATGTTTTATATGGACTTCATTTATGGAATGAAGTATGTTTTGTATATGTTTTATATGGACTTCATTCCATAAATGAAGTCATATTTCTTAGGTTTTTATATGGACTTCATTCCCGTGAAGTACATTTTGTATATGTTTTATATGGACTTCATTTATGGAATGAAGTCTGTTTTTTTAGCTTTTGTATGGACTTCATTCCTGGGAATGAAGTCTATTTTTTAACACAGAAGAACTACAAAAAAAAATTTAACACGGAAGGGTATTTTTGTCTATTTAAATATTTTTAAATAATTATGGACCAAACAGTAAAGGCGTTTGACCAAAGGACTAAACAGACATAGGCCCACCTAAAAAAGGACCAAACGATATTTTTCCCTATGTTACCCGAGTACACAGAGCAATATAAATCCATCTCTCAATTGTGCAAGATTTGCATAATATCTATAAGATAAGATATAATATTATTATCTTCATCACAACTCCACAGGACAACATTTTTTTTGGTCAAATTTATGATTTCCGAAAACTATTTTGATCTACTGATTCGCTATCCTCAATTCCAAATATACTCAAACCAAAATGTGAGTAATGTACCCATTAAGCATTTATGTTTCTTTAGAATTCACTTTAGGATACTACTTCCTAACTTGGGCCATCGACCAACCTTTAAGATCCGTTAATGTCTTCGATCAAAAGTTGTCAAAATTCAACGAAAACTAGGGTTTTATAAGTTTTCATTCGACAAAAAGTCATGCATGTGTTAAAAACAGTTAACAATCATACATATTTATTAGACGCTCATCGTCTTTGATAATTTATCTTGTTCTAAATGATTAGTAATATTTTAGTTGTTAAGGAGCCAGGTCTCACTCCAAACTGAAAGTGTAACAACAATAAATACAACCTTATCCATTTAAAAGTAAATTACCTTAATACCCCCACTCATATAATATTTTCTTTATTTCAAAATACAATAAATTTCTTTCCCTACCACTTTACGGCCGCCGCCGCCACCACCACCATTCCACCACCGTTAGCACCACCACCTATCCACCACCACCACCAACATCCAACTACCATTCCACCAGCACCACCGCTCAACAAACACCACCTGCTAATCGCCACCACGACTCCTCCACCGGAACACCACCACCGCCACAACCGCCGCCGGTTGTGTCAACAACCAAAGTTGATCCCAAAACAAAAATCAAAAAATAAGAAAAAGAAAAAGAAAAAAAAAGGGCGTCAACAACCGAAGTTGATCCTCAAAACAAAAATCAGAAAATAAAAAGTAAAAACACATTAATATGGCGTCAACAACCTAAGTTGATCCCAAAAGCAACAGCCGAAGTTGATCCCAAAAGCAACAACCGAAGTTGATCCCAAAAGCAAAAATCAGAAGGAAAAAAATGGCGTCAACAACCTAAGTTGATCCCAAAAATATAGTGTCAACAACCGATGTTGATCCCAAAACAAAAATCAAAAAATAAAATAAACAAATAATATAGTGTCAACAATCGAAGTTGATCCCCAAAATCAAAAATTCAGAAAATGTTCAGATTATTTATGGTGTCAACAACCAAAGTTGATCCCTAAATATGTGTCAACAACCAAAGTTGAGCCCAAAATCTAGTGTCAACAACCAAAGTTGATCCCGAAAATTGATGTACTAAAATTAGTGAAGCAGACGTGAATCGAACACGCATCTTCTGACATGGAGTCAGGTGTGCTACCATTACACCACAAGTTCAAGCTTGTCTAATAGCATTTCAATTTCACCCTACCCAAACAAATGAAATTACTAAATCAAATAAATACATCAAAAGAGAGTAAACCTGAAAGAATATGGAAAAGAATCCAACCAACAAAGTAGTACCTGAAGTGTTAGTGCACTTGTATACCTATATGAACCACTGGCGACATATAGTGAATTAACTAACAATTACTAATGCATGCATTGCGCAATATTTAGACCCACCAGCAGTCTGCATGACTGATTAGGTAAGAATGCTAAGTATGAATTGTAAGTACGCAATTCAGTTCTGACCAATATAATATACATCTAAAAATATGTTCCATTGTGTAAGACAAAAGGCCAAACATAAGAGGTGGATTTCTTAATTAACAGTAAGGTAGGAAAAAAATAGATTAGAAACATGCATGTCCACTCATGGCAGTAAAACAATCTTAATAATAATCCCGCCAGTAGGTGGTTTTCAGTAACTCATCTACTGCCACCACAACAACTTCAGAGATATTCAATGGAATTCTACCATAAACAGTTCATGCAGATGTAGCTATCTTTTGGCTGAAATGTTTTAATTTTTTCATTTAACTTTTTCCACAAAATTATTACACAATAAATTCAGTCAGATTATGGCCGGTTGAATATATAATGTGCACAAGTAAATCAAATGCAAAAACAGTTCAACGATGGCCGACTATATATCTCAAAACAGTTACAATGGAAAATGAAAACTAGATGTCTCATGTTCAATTCACTCAAAACATCACTAGCCATGTTTACTGTATAGCCAAGAATTGTGTTTGCATATCCTATGGCTTTGAAAATTAAGAGCTTGTCGTTTCACTTTAAATAACGAGATGATTCTTGGTAACTGTCATTCAAGTTTGGTGGGAATACACCAAATGCAGGAAAGATTTCATGTTTCTTTAAGCATACATAAACTAATTAACCATGATAAAGCAAATATAAGTTAATTGAACTATCTTGAGTTGTATTAAAAAGAAACTCCCCCGTACCTTTATGCATTTGGTTCTCCTTTGCTGTTGAATCCAATGAAACATCGTACATTTATGAGTTCATCACTCGGAAAGTTCTTGGCATCCAATTTCAATGGTTTAGTTGTGCTCGCAGAACTGTATGCAGGTATGGTGCGCATCGCATACCCCTTACCTATAACACCTGAAACAGTACTAACCGGAAAGGCCATTTTTTTCAGTTTGGATGCGTTAGAAATCTTAACTGCAAAATTAGGCTTATTAGCAACACTACTGCATAAGAATAGTTCCTTGATTTTTCACCTTCATAAAGAATTCAGCACCAAATATCTAGATTACGGCCAGCCGTGCAAGATACAGAAGTTATCTCCTTGATAAAGAATGTCGCTGTGCAATATGCAGAAGCTATCTCCCCGAGGGAAATGTTGAACTGGACGCATCAGTCAAGTGCACTGATTCTCTTATCTATGTTGCTGCTCATATTGATCAACTCGGACCTAAAATGACTGCTCTCACACACAAAATGAAGCTTTAAGCATACATTACTCAAAAACTATGAATTATCCAATTAGGGGAATTACTATCCAATTTTGGGATATTAATAGAATACTAAACTCATGCAAAACAGCTAAATAATCTGAATTACAATATGCAGATCTTCAAAAATTAATCACACCAAAACTACTAAAAAAGAGTCGCATCTAATCTAATTGCATAGATAACAAAAAGGAAATGAATTAGTGTTCAGACTTCACCTTCTTTCCAGAACTCTTTAGGGTTTGACTCACGCAACCTTGATAACTCTGGAGGTCGACAACTCTTTGAGACTCAACAGGATCTAAAGCTCCATGTTCAACACCTAAACTAGAAGTAACAACTTCATCTTGCGTCAAGTTGATTACGAAATAAATACCAGCACCACTTTATTTAGAAACCCATTTTCGCTGCACCTCTTTTATCTCAATACAATTTAGAAATTGATATAACTTGAAATCGAAAGAACAAATCATACCTCCTCCGCCACTACCACCACCACCACCACCACTATCATCTTGAGCTTCAATAATTCGAACAAGCTCAACTCCAAAAGTTACTAGAAAACAAAACCTAAATAAAATCTCGACCTCTTTGAATCTGATTTTAAAAATCAATCTTTTGAAGAAGAAGGTTTTATTGAACATGAACCAATCTAATAATTTTCGATTGAATTCTGAATCTGTTAGCGGCGGCGAAGGTGTTGGTAGTTGCAGAGGTGGCTATGGTGGTGGTGGTGATAGCTGGCTGGAGAGAGAAATAAGAGACCAGTTTTTTTAAGATCTGAAATTGAAATGAAAGAGGAAATACGTGATACCTCGACTGATCCATGGGTATTCGTGGCATTATTGTTAAATTTATTTTCTAATAAAAAAGGGTTTTTTTTTTAATTTACCCCTAAACGAATTAGTAACGTAGTTTCCCCCTAAATTGTTAATGTTTATAGCTTTCCCCCTAAATCTAAAATTCTAACAAAAATAACCTTAGACCGTGTGTGCCATGTAAGCGTGAGTACTGGTCTTGTTTTTTGCCCAAATCTTCCCAATTATGTCCCTCACGTGTTAAACCCTTGCCATCACTTGGAATGAATTATGATCACCACCTCAAACTATATGCAGACATGGGAGGAGATTCGATTATTTGCCACAAATTTCCACCAGACATACGTCTTTCTGATTCTTTCCACCTTACAATCCACCAAACAAAATCTCCCCAATAAACTAATCTTTCAAATAATTAGCTTGGTACAGTACTTTAACCCTTAGTTTTCACCATTCCGTTTGGGTGATGGGTGACTTAAAACATTATGAATCTCCACCATTAATGATATAGTAATGTCAAGATGATCCCCATGTGCAAATGAGCGATTTTTGAAACCAATTATTAATTAATCAAATCACATATCAATAATGAATCAACGTCATAATACCTGACAGGGACGGAGCCAGAACTTTAATTTAGGGGACAAATGAAAGTCATGATCTAAAACTGGTAAGGCGGCCGAAGGGCGCCAAAAAAATTTCACCTCTTCTTGACTGTATTTTTGGGTTGCTAACCCTTTGAAATACTTGTTAAATTATAATATATGAATTTGTGAATAATAAACATGCTAGGAAGGGTGTGATTGACTGTTTTAAGGGTAACTCACAAAATACATTCAATAGTGATTTACATTCAATCACTATTGATTGAATGTAAATCACAAACGTAACCTAAGCAAAAACAGACGGTTACAGAAGAAATAAGACTGCTCTTTAAATGATACTTTAGTTCTGCTGTTGTTGAATAGCGATAGTTCTCTGCGACAGTTCGTTACGCGTCTTATTTTCTAGGGTTCTTGAGAACGACACTTCTGAAGTGTCAGTTCTTCGTCTTCTTCACTCGTTTGCGCAACTTTCTCCAGCAACGTGATTTCTTCGTACTGCAGCTTCCCTAAACTACGTATAGACCCAAAACTCCTCGACTCCTCCGTTTGTGACTCTCATCACTCTTATATATACCATGCATTTGACGAAAATAACTCGATTCAATCTTCTTCTTTTTTTTCCCGTAAGTCACGGATTTTCTCCTCTTATTTTCTACGTTCCGAGCTGTCCGAGTTCTCTCATAATCCCCTATATTTGGTAGAAACAACTCGAACAAGGAATAAACCCTTTCCAACTCTCCACGTAATTCCAAAACAACACAGAATCCCAAATATTTCTCTTCTTCCCTCGTTTTCCTTTAAATAGATGATTTCTTCCTTTTTAGTCGAATCCAAAGACGCGTACTTCCTATTTTGTTTGAAAACTCTCACAAACTTTCTTCGTATTGATGGAAACAAATCTTCACGGAAGATATTCTTCATAACTTCGGAAAATAAACCCGAGTTACTCTGTTTTGAGATAAATGTGTGGAAACTTGATCATTAGCGATTTGAAACCACGTACATGCCCTGTTTTACGTTAACAAGCCCAAACAAAATCAAACCCGTGATAAAATCCGGGTAAATCTCCCTCAAATCTTGTCCAGCAAAATTCACAAGCGAGAAACATATTTCCCTCCACTTTCCATTTTCAAATGAGAAAGGTGGAGTCCCCTAACTGTGCGGGTCTGCCAATAATACTTGCCTTGGAAATGGATGCCCCTTAGTAATTTGGGTACCCCTTATCCACTGTCGGGTTCCCTTTAGCAATTCTTCTGAGGTGTAATTATGACTTTTCTGGGGAGTCTCCATCATACTTCCGGGGTGCCTGTAGTGCGTCTTCAGGTGCTGTAGTAATTTTCTTCCAGGACCACTTTTCCGAGCCAATTTCTTCGCAAGAAATTATTTCTCCAAAAATTCCTACAAAGACATAAAATACCAAAATAAGTACAAAAATGGGTACTAAGAATATAGAAAATCAAGATCAAAATAGATACATAAATGCGTCTATCAAATACCCCCAAACTTATTATTTGCTAGTCCTTAGCAAATCAAATCTACAAAATAAAATCCTAACTCACTGCCGCAGTATCGTCGATTGCATTTAGCGTATGCAACAAGCCTTTAAACCCCTAGGTGGCCCTAGTGGCCGAGTTATAGTCTCGGGAGGGTTTACAAGAGATATACCCACAAAACCTTTACTCCAGACCCTAATTATCTACGTAGAACCTTGGAAGGCACTAAAGAATCTCCTTGGTTGGCATACTTATTGACTACAGGAGGAAGTACCACGATGCGAAATTCCAATTGTTGTACACGAGTTTGCACTCAAGCATACTAAAATTCATATATAAGTGACAGAGCTCTACTCAGATAGTCGCACTATGGACATCAATATCCGGAGTCAACAAATCACGTGGATAGATCAAGAGATGGATATAGAAAAACATAGATGGTTTTGATGTTGACTAGATGAACGGTGTTTCTCATATCTGTCTGAAGGCCACTGCCAAAATGAACCTATCCTAATGGACTGAGACACTGGTCTGACTAATATCAACATAACTGGCATATACAAGGGAACCAGTGGTCGATAATACTAATTCTAGATAAACTCGTCTGGCATATACAAGTGAACCAGCGGTTGATTTATTCATTGAACATTGACAATTTTTTTTTTTTTTTCATAACATGATTAGATCTTGTGGATCCAAGCGCATGCTTCTTGTCAGCAGATTACATGGTAATTCCCGTGGATCCTGCGTTCCACGCTTGTTTAGGCGACGGAGACAGGGAGAACACACACATATTGCTATCCAAGTGTTATTTTATTCTGTTTGGTCTAATTGGACTGGTCTTTTTTTTTTAGTAACTCAATCACTCTATTTCACCCTAGCAGTAGTAGCAACTTGAATCATGAGCCCCACCTAATCACTTAGAGAAACATATTTTAAAAAGAAAACAAAATAAAAAACAGAAGTGAAAAGGACTCAACGAGATATGGCGAAACTACCATGTTATTTCTAACACCTGATCTCTGTGCTTTTATGAATAGACTCTTTAGATGTTTCCATCTAATCAAATTGGTTCCTCAACTCCTACAACCAAGATGCTTCCATCCACTTAAATTGGTTAGTGCCATCCTTAATAAACATAAATTTCTAGGCTCTGGAGTTTATTTATTGCAACTAAAAAGTTTCTCCCACACCCCCAAACTTAAATCTAACATTGTCCTCAATGTTCTAAAGATAAAATTAAAAGCATGAACAAGGAGAAATCATACCATTTGAAGCAAAAAGAGTTAAAGAAAGATATTACCGTGTTGCATGAGCATGGGTTACCTCCCAAGAAGTGCTAAATTTAAAGTCTTCACCAGACGTCAAATACCACAAAATGGCTAATTACCTTTCAAATCATATATCAATAGTCGAAACAACTCATGGGTCAACAAAATCAAATCAAATTGCCACAGTTATAAGACAAATGCACCAAATCGTAAAAATGAAATGGACATGACACATCCTCATCCAAGGTTTCCTGCAAGACAACTGGGTTTTTCTCGTGGTGCCCACTTGGGCTTCATATGAGTGTCTTGACAAACAGATTTTTCTCGAACTATGGGTTTCTAGTTCTTTTGATTTCCTCCGGACAGTATCGGGGAGGGTCAGGTTGAGGAGTCGGAAGAGACTCAGGTAATACCTCATGTATACTAGGCTCGATTCCCAATTTAGGGACTTATACTAGGGATATTTGACAATCACTACCCCCAAACTTAGAGTAATCAGTATTCTCAGACAAACCTCTAACTATTGCTTGAATTTCTGGATCCTTGGAGTCTTTAAAATACTCAAGAGCTTCTTCTAGTTCAACAGTTTGGTCACCTAACTGACTTAAGAGAATTGTCTCATCAAATTCATCCAAGGAATCATCAAATAAAGTGTCGTCCCAATTATCCTGAACTATATCCTGAACTAAAGTGCTAATCATATTCACTTCCTCTGATTCATTAGAAGGTTGTCTAGTAACATTAAAGACATTTAGTTCAGTGATCATATTACCAAAGGATATATTCATAAGTCCGGTCCTACAGCTTGATTATAGCATTAGATGTGGCTAAAAATGGGCGACCTAAAATCACCTGTATTTGAGCACTAGGGTCCCGAATAGGTTGAGTGTCTAGAACAACAAAATCCACCGGATAAATAAATTTATCAACCTCAATCGTAACATCCTCTATGACACCACGAGGTACTTTGACTGCACCTGTCGCCTAACCGTAGGGTCATTTTAGTCGGTTTCAACTCACCAAGACCTAGTCGGTGTACACATGGTATGGGAGTAGGTTAACACTGGCTCCTAAGTCAAGTAATGCTTTATCAACCATGTGATTACCAATCGTACAAAATATGGTGGGGCATCCAGGGTCTTTATACTTAGGGGATGTTTGGTTCAGAAGGATCGAACTTACCTAACCAGCTAAAAAGGCTTTCTTATGGACATTAAGCTTACGCTTTCGTGTACAAATATCCTTAAGAAACTTGGCATAAGCAGGCATTTGCCTAATTGCTTCTAATAAAGGAATATTTATGTTTTCCTGCTTAAAAATCTCCATTATTTCGTTGAAAGTCGACTCTCTCTTAGTTGGAACTAACAGCTGTGGAAATGGGGCTCTGGGCACAAAATGAGATCTATCGGGAACCACATGGGCATCACTTGAAATTTTATCAGTCTCTTCAGCTAGTGGCTCCTTCTGGGGCTCATCTTGGGAACTATAATGGGAACTAGAAGGTGGATCTACAGTATGTCCACTATTAGGCATGAATACCTTATTGTCTACCAATTTACCACTTCTAAGGGTTGTTACAGAGTTCACATAATTAGACTCTTTCTCTCTAGAGGATACTTCATGAATTGCTCTAGTATTGGGTAGTGGTTGATTGGGGGACTTTTCCTTTTCTCTTTCGCTCGAAAAATCTGCAATTATACTAACCTGATTTTTTAGCTTTAAAATAGCCTGAGAGTTTTCCTGTAAACCTTTCTCAACCGTTTGCTTAAACTCTGCAGTGTTATGAGATAAGATGGTCGAGACTCTTCTAAGCTCATGATTTTTTTATCCGACGAGTGTTCGATGCGATCTGGCCCTAAATGGTTCTTAGTATACCCAAAACTTGGGAGAGCCTGGGAAATACTAGACTGGCCTTGACTCTGGCCCTTAGACCAAGAGAAATTCGGGTGGTTCCTCCAACCAGGGTTATAGGTATCGGAATATGGATCAAATCTCTGACGATTTTCAAACCTAGAGTTGTTATAAAGAGCATGGGCTTGCTCTTCGTATCTAGCATGGTGTGACCCTTGATTCATTTCTAAGGCTTCTAGACGCCTAAGAATATCCAACCCATAATCAACTCTATCGATCCTATGTATATGATTTCTAGGTATTTCTGGTTCTCTCATTGAAGCCCATTGCCTAGTTTTCTCGGCTAACTCGATGAATTCGTCGAAACATTCATCTGGGTCTTGATGTGTAAATTCTCCACCACTAATTATTTCTACCTGCATACGGGTTTCACTATCAAGGCTCTCATATAAATGAGTCTGTTTATAAGATATATTTTGTTTTCTTCAAAATATGTTTGTCTAAGTGATTAGGTGGGGCTCACGATTCGAGTTGTTACCACTGCTAGGTGAAATAGAGTGATTGAGATACAAAAAAAAAAAAAAAAAAAAAAGAAAAGAAATTGAGACCAGACCATCAGACCAACCGGAATAAATTCAATAAAGTCGACCACTAGAACCCTTGTATATGCCAGTGTGTTGATATTAGTCCAGACCACTATCTCAGTCCATTAGGATAGTTTCGTTTTGGCAGTGGCCTTCAGACAGATATGAGAAACACTGTTCACCTTAGTCAACATAAAACCATCTCTTTTTTCTCGACATCCATCTTCTTAATCTATCCATGTGATTGGTAGACTCCGATTATGATGTCCAGAAACTATCTGAGTAGAGCTCTGTCACTTATATATGAATTTTAGTATGCTTGAGTGCAAACTCGTATACAGCAATTGGAATTTCGCATCAGGGTACTTCCTCCTATAATCAATGAAAGTATGCCAACCAAGGAGATTCTTTAGTGCCTTCCAAGGTTCTGCGTAGAAATCTAGGGTCTGGAGTAAAGGTTTTGTGGGTACACCTCTTGTAAATCCTCCCGAGACTATAACTCGGCCACTAGGGCCACCTAGGGGTTTAAAGGCTTATTGCATACGCTAAATGCAATCGACGATGCATGCGACAGTGAGTTAGGATTTTATTTTGTAGATTTGATTTGCTCGAGGACTAGCAAATAATAAGTTTGGGGTATTTGATAGACGCATTTATGTGTCTATATTAGTCTCAATTCTCTGTAATGTTAGTACTCGATTTTGCGCTTATTTTGGTATTTTATGTCTTTGTAGGTGTTTTTGGAGAAATAAGCTTTTTATGGGAAAATTGGCTCGAAAAGTGGTATTTGCGCTCGTGGGAGAAAATTACTACTCGGACCCCTCATTTGGATAAGGGGCACCTCAATTACTAAGGGGTGATCACTTGCTATTCGCACCCCAGGAATGGATAAGGGGCAACCCATCCTCTTCATTCAAATCCCGGTTTTGGGGAAACCGAGTTATCATCCGCGAAGGTTGCCATGAATCATTTGGGAGAGATTTAGTCCGGTTTTGCTTGGATTAGAATTGTTAATATCCTGTTATGCTAAAACAGGATAAGTGTGTGCTCAAGAGTCGAATAAAAAGAGGATTCCATGGTTCTCTCGGTGAACAGAGTAAAGAGGAAGTTTCGGTATTTATGTTGGTTAATGAAGGAAGGTACACAAGCATTAAGGGAATATATGGTTCATGGACTTCTTACCCATCTATTTTTGGAAGTTCAGGAAGCTCGGATTGACGCGTGAAATAAAACAGGGAAAGATATATTTCTTCTCGGCAAAAACAGGGGAAGTGAAGGTTTCGGTATTTTTTGGTTCAATATTCGGCGATTGCGTGTAGAAATGGAAAGAAGATCCTCTATGAAGATTTTATTACATCCCGTAAAAGATTGCAACAACTCAGACTCTACAGAAGACGCGTGAAGAGAGTTTCATAAGGAAATAAAGTCCGAGACTTTATGGGTAAGAAAAGGAGGATTTTCTTGAGATATTTCGAAGCTGTGGGTGTATAAAAGGGTTTTGAGAGTACCAGAGATAGGAGTCGGGAGTTTTGGGGTCGATCAGAGGCATAGAATCACACTACAGAGAAGAATCGCAGCAGCAGGTGAAGAAGAGGAAGAACTGACGCTTCAGAACTGTCGTTCTGGAGAACACGAAGAACTGACGCTTTAGAAGTGTCGTTATCAAGAACACGAAGAACAGACTCGCAGAGCCAGTCTTTTATCTTGCTACACAAAAGATTTATCGTTCTTGTAATAGTGACGTCTGTAACATATTTACGGCGTTGCAAATCTTTGTCTTAAACAATTTCTTCAATAAAAACACCTTTTAGAGCTATGAAAAAATCTTTTGAGCGTGTTTCTGCCATGATGAGCTAAACCCCATCGCTGGGATGACGGAGGAAGCCAATTCTCAACACTATGGTAATTTTATTAAATTCTTTTTACGACTTTTGCATTAATATAATTTGAATTATGATTTTAAATTAATTAGTTGTGATTTAGTTTGATGGGTTATGCTTAGATTAGGTGTTTTGATAATCCATGCTTACCATTTACAATTAATGTTTTATAAAATCTACCTTGGCAAAGATTTAGAGTCAATAACTATTATTTTTGGAGCTATAATTGTCAAAGAATTAATAATTGAACCATTGAAAAAGAGTTCGGTGAAATCCTGATTCCCAGTAATCTCTCAATATTGTTATCATCCTTTATTTTATTTGCTAGTTTTAAGTATTTCATTTAAGTAAGTCCTAAAATCAACAACTTACCAAGTTCGAGAATCGAATCCCTGTACTTACCACTTGTAAAACTACATCAGTTTTTGAAAAAAAAAAGACATAAAAAGACACATCTCTGCAAAACACTGTTACAAATAAACTACCAAAAGACATAATATTTTGTAATTTTCACTAGTGATTTACAGTTTGATTTACATTCAATCAAAATAGACGCATTTTGTGATTTACATTCAATCACTTGAATTTTAGTTTTTTTAGTTTTTTTTTTTTTTGGTATCTCAATCACTCTATTTCACCCTAGCAGTGGTAACAACTTGAATCGTGAGCCCCACCTAATCACTTAGACAAACATATTTTGAAGAAAACAAAAAAAAAAATAGAAGTGAAAAGGATTCAACGAGATATGGCGAAACTACCTTTAATTCTAACACCCGAGCTCTGTGCTTTTATGAATAGACTCTTTAGATGTTTCCATCTAATCAGATTGGTTCCTCAACTCCTACAACCAAAATGCTTCCATCCACTTAGATTAGTTAGTGCCATCCTTAATAAGCATAAATTTCTAGGCTCTGGAGTTTAACAATGCAACTAAAAAGTTTCTCCCACACCCCCAAACTTAAATCTAACATTGTCCTCAATGTTCTAAAGATAAAATTAAAAGCATGAACAAGGAGAAATTGTTACCATTTGAAGTAAAAGAGTTAAGGAAAGATATTACCGTGTCGCATGAATATTGGGTTACCTCCCAAGAAGTGCTAAGTTTAAAGTCTTGACCCGACGGTAAATACCACAAAATGGCTAATTACCTTTCAAATCATATATCAATAGTCGAAACAACTGTGGGTCAACAAAATCAAATAAAATTGCCACAATTATTAGACAACTGCACCAAATCATAAAAATCAACAAACATAACACATCCTCATCCAAGACAACTGGGTTTTTCTGTGGTACCTACTTGGGCTTCATATGAGTGTCTTGACAAACAGATTCTTCTGAACTATGGGTTTCTAGTTGCTAGATTTCTTATTTGACAATATCAGGAGGATCAGGTTGAGGAGTCAGAAGAGACTCAGGTAATACCTCATGTATACTAGGCTCGATTCCCATGTTAGGGACTTCTACTAGGGATATTTGACCATCACTATCCCCAAACTTAGAGTAATCGGTATTTTCGAAAAGACCTCTAATTATTGCTTGAATTTACGGATCCTCGGAGTCTTTAAAATACTCAAGAGCTTCTTCTAGATCATTACCCCCAAACTTAGGGTCAACATTACTCTCCGTAAGGCCTAGCACTATGGCTTGAATTTCAGTGGTCTCAGAGAGTCTTTAAAGTAATCGAGAGCTTCTTCTAATTCAAAAGTTTGGTCACCTAACCGACTTAAGAGAATTGTCTCATCAAATTCATCTAAGGAATCACCAAATAAAGTGTCGTCCCAATTATCCCGAATTAGATCCCGAACTAAAGTGCTAATCATATTCACTTCCTCCAAGTCATCAAAAGGTTTTCTATTAACATTAAAGACATTTAGTTCAAAGTGGTCATATTACCAAAGGATATGTTCATAAGCCCTATTCCTACAATGATGATAGCAATAGATGTGACTAAAAATGGGCGACCTAAAATCACCCGTATTTGAGCACTAGGGTCCCGAACATGTTGAGTGTCTAGAACAACAAAATCCACTTGGATAAATAAATTTATCAACCTCAATCGTAACATCCTCTATGACACCACGAGGTACTTTGACTGCACCTATCGTGACTAATTGTAAGGTCATTTTAGTCTGTTTCAACTCACCAAGACCTAGTTGGGTGTACACATGGTACGGGAGTAGGTTAACAATGGCTCCTAAGTCAAGTAATGCTTTATCAACCATGTGATTACCAATCATACAAGATATGGTGGGGCATCCAGGGTCTTTATACTTAGGGTCTGTTTGGTTCAGAAGGATTGAACTTACCTGACCAGCTAAAAAGGCTTTCTTATGGACATTAAGCTTACGCTTTCGTGTACAAAGATCCTTAAGAAACTTGGCATAAGCAGGCATTTGCCTAATTGCTTCTAGTAAGGGAATGTTAATGTTTACCTGCTTAAAAATCTCCATTATTTTGTTGAAAGTCGACTCTCTCTTAGTTGGAACTAACAACTGTAGATATGGGGCTCTGGGCACAAAATGAGACCTATCGGGAACCACATGGGCATCACTAGAAATTTTATCAGTCTCTTCAGCTAGTGGCTCCTTCTGGGGCTCATCTTGGGAACTAGAATGGGAACTATAAGGTGGATCTACAAAGATGTCCACTATTAGGCATGGCTACCTTATTGTCTACCGTTTTACCACTCCTAAGGATTGGCACAGTTCACATGATTGAACTCTTTCTCTCTAGAGGATACTTCATGAATTGCTCTAGTATTGGGTAGTGGTTGACTGGGTAACTTGCCTTTCTCTCTTTCGCTCAAAAACTCTGCAATTATACTAACCTTATTTTTTAATTCTGAAATAGCATGAGAGTTTTCCTGTAAACCTTTCTCAACCGTTTGCTTAAACTCTGCAGTGTTATGATATAATATGGTCAGAGACTCTTCAAAGCTCATAATTTTTTTATCCGACAGGTTCTGATACTGATCTGGCCCTAAATGGTTCTTAGTATACCCAAAACTTGGGAGAGCCTGGGAAATACTAGACTGACCTTGACTCTGGCCCTTAGACCAAGAGAAATTCGGGTGGTTTCTCCAACCATGGTTATAGGTATCGGAATATGGATCAAATCTCTGACGGTTTTCAAACCTAGAGTTGTTATAAAGAGCATGGGCTTGCTCTTCGTATCTAGCATGGTGTGACCCTTGATTCATTTCTAAGGCTTCTAGACGCCTAAGAATGTCTGACCCATAATCAACTCTATCGATCCTATGGATAGGATTTCTATTTTTTTGTGGTTCTCTCATTGAAGCCCATTGACGAGTCTTCTCAGCTAAGTCGATGAATTCGTCAAACATTCATCCGGGTCTTGATGGGTAAATTCTCCACCACTAATTGTTTCTACCGCATACGGGTTTCACTATCAAGGCCCTCATATAAAAATTTGGGCCATGTGGGCTTTTTTCAAAGCCGTGATGTGGACACCGGTATAACAATTCACTAACCTTCTATATAATCTTGAAGTTTTTCACTAAAGGTTTGGATAGACCGCCAATGTCTGCAGTCTTATGGTGTGGGTAGAATTTCTTAACAAATGCCTCTACAAGATCATCCCAGGTGGTAATTGTTTTAGAAGGAATAAAATGATACCACTCTTTGGCTTTATCATAGAGAGAGAAGTGAAACAAACGTAACCCAAGCACATCTTTGGAGACATTCAGATAGTTCGTTGTGTCACAAATTATTTCAAAGTCTCTTATGTGGGAATACGGGTTCTCATTCTCTAACCCCTAAACTTACGAAGCATGCCAATAGTCTCGGTCTAATATCAAATTGGACCGTAGAAGCTGGTGGAACTACACCTGGTGACGCACTACCCTAGCGGGTTCAAACGATCCCTAAGGGTTTTTATCGGACCTCATCATCCTTTTCCTCAACCATTTTGGCAAAAATATAAGTATTGAGGATATTTTCCTCACCATGAGAAGAACGTCCAAAAATAGGACTTTCTAGATTAAGGTAGTCAAGATTCTTGTTTCCTAAAATATCACTTCTAGGTTTTTCACGCATAAACCCGTCCTAGAGCGTCTCTCTTACGTTCTCGGCATACAAGAATTCAACAAAATGTGCACATGCAAATGCTTGGGCTAACTAATTTAGGTAAGCTTTGGTTACCTACAACGAAATATACCCAAAGGTACGAGGCTGAGGTTTGTGGACTTTCACTGGTAACTCCCATAAGGCCCAAGGCACGGTTCAACTTACTAATCCACCAGTTTTCCTAAACTCGGTAGTCTGACGAAGATGCAAATGGTGTGTGCAGTGTTTTTTTTTTTTTTTTTATAAATAAAGTACTAAAAATAAACACAAACAAATAAAAGAAAATTACAATTCCAAAAATAAATAAAGAAACTACTAAAAATAAGATGAAAGTCTAAAAAATAAAATCTTCAGTTTCTCCCTTTTTGTAAGGCAAGTTCAACTTTTCACGTTTCGCTTTAAGAACGGGCCCCTAGCTCAGCTGGTCATCCCCGTTCCCCAAAGTTTAATGCGCTGCAGGAGGTCCCAGGTTCGAGTCCCCAATGGCATAATATTGCAGGAATTAACATGGAAGGTAGTGTTAGTTTGCCCCCTTGTGACACAATCTCAGCCCCCCTCCCGCCTCGCTTTCGGCTCCCTTGGCTAGGTTACCCATGAGGCTCGCTGGTAGGTTAGCACAGCAACCTGTTCAATTAATGTAGTAGTATGTCGTTGGAGCTTAGCTTGTTAGGCTTCCAACTAGTTTCATGTAATAATATTTAAGAGATATTAAATTATCATAATATAATAAATAAAATATATACAAAACCTAAAAAAAAAAATGCAAAACCTAAAACCTAAACCTAAATACAAGTCCGCGTCGGCGGCGCCAAAAACTAATACAGTTTTACAAGTGGTAAGAAAAGGGTTTGATTCTCGGACTTGGGAAGTTGTTGACCCACAGTTGTTTCGACTATTGATATATGATTTGAAAGGTAATTAGCCATTTTGTGATTTACATTCAATCAAACTTTTTTTTTTTTTTTTTTTTTTAACAACATGATTATATCTTGCGGATCCAAGCGCATGATTCTTGTCAGCAGATTACATGGTAATTCCCGTGGATCCTGCGTTCCACGCTTGTTTAGGCGACGGAGACAGGGAGAACACACACATATTACTATCCAAGTGTTAATTTTTTTATTTTTGAGAATTATTCCATTTGGTCTGATTGTTCTGGTCTCTTTTTTTTTCTTTTTCTTTTTCTAAGGGTTGATTTGCTCCTATAATGGACTGAGGCAAGACACCGTGTTCTTGTGTTTTGCAGAGATTTGAAAAAGAAAGACAAATGGCTTGAATTTTAGATTTACATTCAATCAAAAAATGTAAATCAAACTGTTTTAAGTTGTTTCGACTATTGATCATGCTAGTGATTTACATTCAAAATTCAAGTGATTGAATGTAAATCACCAATTTTGTAATTAGCCATTTTGTGATTTACATTCAATCAATTAATTAGCCATTTTGTGGTAATAGAGTGATTGAGATACCAAAAAAAACCACACCATAAATGCGTCTATCAAAAAATGATGTAGTTTTACAAGTAGTAAGTACAGGGATTCGATTCTCGGACTTGGGAAGTTGTTGATTTTAGGACTTACTTAAATGAAATACTTAAAACTAGCAAATAAAATAAAGGATGATAACAATATTGAGAGATTACTGGGAATCAGGATTTCACCGAACTCTTTTCTATGGTTCAATTATTAATTCTTTGACAATTATAGCTCCAAAAATAATAGTTATTGACTCTAAATCTTTGCCAAGGTAGATTTTATAAAACATTAATTGTAAATGGTAAGCATGGATTATCAAAACACCTAAGCTAAGCATAACCCATCAAACTAAATCACAACTAATTAATTTAAAATCATAATTCAAATTATATTAATGCAAAAGTCGTAAAAAGAATTTAATAAAATTACCATAGTGTTGAGAATTGGCTTCCTCCGTCATCCCAGTGATGGGGTTTAGCTCATCATGGCAGAAACACGCTCAAAAGATTTTTTCATAGCTCTAAAAGGTGTTTTTATTGAAGAAATTATTTAAGACAGAGATTTGCAACGCTGTAAATATGTTACAGACGTCATTATTACAAGAACGATAAATCTTTTGTGTAGCAAGATAAAAGACTGCCTCTGCGAGTCTGTTCTTAGTGTTCTTGATAATGACACTTCTAAAGCGTCAGTTCTTCGTTTTCTTGAACGACGCTTCTGCCGTCGCTTCTTCCTCTTCTTCACTGCCGCTTTCGATTCTTCTCTGTAGTGTGATTCTATGCCTCTGATCGACCCCAAGACTCCCAACTCCTATCTCTGGTACTCTCAAAACCCTTTTATACACCCACAGCTTCGAAATATCTCGAGAAAATCCTCCTTTTCTTACCCATAAAGTCTCGGACTTTATTTCCTTATGAAACTCTCTTCACGCGTCTTCTGTAGAGTCTGAGTTGTTGCAATCTTTTACGGGATGTAATAAAATCTTCATAGAGGATCTTCTTTCCATTTCTACACGCAACTGCCGAATATTGAACCAAAAAAATACCTTGAAACCTTCACTTCCCTGTTTTGCCGAGAATAAATATATCTTTCCATGTTTTATTTCACGCGTCAATCCGAGCTTCCTGAACTTCCAAAAATAGATGGGTAAGAAGTTTATGAACCATATATTCCCTTAATGCTTGCGTACCTTCCTTCATTAACCAAATGAAATACCGAAACTTCCTCTTTACTCATTCACCGAGAGAACCATGGAATCCTCTTTTTATTCGACTCTTGAGCACACACTTATCCTGTTTTAACATAACAGATATTAACAATTCTAATCCAAGCAAAAACCGGACTAAATCTCTCCCAAATGATTCACAGCAACCTTTGCAGATGATAACTCAGTTTCCCGCCAAAACCGGGATTTGAATGAAGAGGAAGGGTTGCCCCTTATCCATTACCGGGGTGCGAATAGCAAGTGGTCACCCCTTAGTAATTGAGGTGCCCCTTATCCAAATGAGGGGTCCGAATAGTAATTTTCTCCCACGAGCGCAAATACCACTTTTCGAGCCAATTTTCCCGCAAAAGCTTATTTCTCCAAAAACACCAACAAAGACATAAAATACCAAAATAAGCGCAAAATCGAGTACTAACATTACAGAGAATTGAGATTAATATAGACACATAAATGCATCTATCAAATACCCCCAAACTTATTATTTGCTAGTCCTCGAGCAAATCAAATCTACAAAATAAAATCCTAACTCACCTTATCGCAGCATCGTCGATTGCATTTAGCGTATGCAATAAGCCTTTAAACCCCTAGGTGGCCCTAGTGGCCGAGTTATAGTCTCGGGAGGATTTACAAGAGGTGTACCCACAAAACCTTTACTCCAGACCCTAGATTTCTACGCAGAACCTTGGAAGGCACTAAAGAATCTCCTTGGTTGGCATACTTTCACTACACCATATTCAGTGATTAGTGACAAAAATTCGTAACCAACATTATGCCGTCACGAATTTGTGACCGGAAATTTCTGTCACTAAATTTTAGTGATGACCATATTTCGATTACGAAAATGTGATAATTTAGTGACACACATCAGCGTGTCACGATTAGTGACTGCTTTGGCTAAAAATTCAAAAAGAAATGAGCGTGTGCGAGTAACACTCGGTAACATGTTAGCCCTCTGTGAATCACACGTGTACTCCATATCCATTTACTCTCTCAATGGGTAAAAAGAAATCTTATCTCTTCGGTCTTCTCCTCTCTTCACTCTTCTCATTCTCCGATAAAACTAGGGTTTAGTTTTTTCACAAATCATCACAAAATCTGCTCTTCATCGATCGATTTGGCTTTGAGAAACATCAAAATCTTGTCAATACCTTTTCAATCATCGATCTGTAAGTTTTAATCGATCTGTTTCATTTTATTTTCAATGGATCTGTTTTAAGCAATGACCCTTTTCACAAAGATCAATGTGGTCCAAGATTCTTCTCTAGCTTTCTAAAGTGTTTCTTTGATTCCATACTTAGCTTGAATTACAGTTCATTGATCCGATAAGTTAATGTTCACCACGATTTAGGAACAATTTAATTCAGAGGCTTATGTGTTTATGGAAATAGATTTACAAAACAATTGGAGCAATTGCGTTTTAACTCAACTAGAACTTTCAAGAACCGAGAAGAACGGATTTTTTTTTTTTTTGGTAAATGAATCGAGATCAGTTAAAATCAAATTTGAACCCTTTTCTCTCTCAAATCTTGAACTCAATAACTGGGTCTCTTTTAATCGTTTCTCCCGTTCTACATAAATCTTCACATTAAAGTTTCAAATCTCTATTACTTTGTAATTGCTACTCATTTTCTTTAGGATTAGGATTTTTATGTGTGCTTGGGGTTTTCATTTGTGTTTAAAAACTCTTTAATTCGTGATGTTATCTCTCTAATGATTTTTTTTTTTGCTTTGATTCTCAGTAGGTGAGATGAAATTAATTCAAGAGTGGGCTTTACTAATTTCATCCGATTTGATTTAGGGTTTTAGGAATTGATTTGAAACAGTAATTATTTTTTTCTTTTTTTCTTCTCTATACTTTTAGAAACACCTAACTCGTTTGTTAAAATGCATCAAAGAAACACTTTATGGTATATCACCTTTAATTCATTTATTGTGTAACTTAGAATTTCTTAATATGAATATAAATTATTTTACTTTTTCTTCACTATTCAAGTTTTGAAGTATTTTAAATAGTGTAGATGACTGATTTTGCAGCATATCACATTGGGTATAGCCTTATCAGAAACATAAGGATCACAACATCAAGGATTCACCTTCTCCAGTTCATTCGTTGAACCACAGTAGCATCCTATCAAGGTAAATTTAGTTCTTAAGCTTTTTTTCACCGTAAATATTTCAAATACATTTCCTTTTAACGGTTTAGTATGTTAGTTGTAGTAATGTAATGTAACATATCTACATTGAACTATCTGCAAAAACCATATTTTTGGTGGAACACATCAAATTTGAGACCAATGAAAACAATACCAAACTATGGTGTGAGGTTTCATAATTTCTTTGGCTTCGTTTCTTACCATAGCTTTGTCTTAATGAACCACCAAGCATCACTTTGCGATGCTTAATTATACACTGGCTAAGTGGTTATTTATCGTTTGTAGGTGATGGAGAAACCATAAGATGGAGAAGAAACCATGGAAAGACTAGGTGAATGAATTACTTTGCTTTTCAAAAGTAAGTATTTTTTTCCGGAGCATGGTTGGCATCACATTTTCCGAGATGGGAAGCTATGTTGGTTTTTGTTGTATAGAAGGTCACTATCTATCAAATTCATTTTATTAAAGACAATGATTTATAGTTATTACGACTAAAGCCATAATGATGTACTCAGACGGAGATCGAGAAATGATTACTTAGCCAATCATTTGTTTGGAATACGTTCCTCTGTTTTTTGTAGCTTGACATTATAGGTAGCGTGTTGTTGTCTAGCCGTTAGAATATTAAATTTAAACATTCTCTATGGCATGCCTTCATGAGGCGGATATTTCCATATTCTTTCACATTCGGTACTAATTTTCTTTGCGTTGTTTAATTTTTAGTCACATTACAAGTATGAATAACTAAGCAGTCATTTGGAAGTTGCAAAGATTTGAAATTTTTATTGCATATTGATTATTTTTTCCGATTCTTTATGTCACTGTATTTTCCAAGCATGATGTTTCCGAAGCATGCCCCTTTGCAGGTTCTTTGATTTATTTCTTTGGTGCTTTGCCAAACTTAACTCGTTATGGTGTTTTTGTTCTTTCAAAAGCTTAATATGGTCTTTTGAACCTTATGCTTATCGCCTCCTCGAATGCCTTATATACACTCTTGTGAAGGAAACGATTGTTTCTAAGAAATGTTTTTTTCTTTTGGCTTTTTTACGTTTTGTTACTTCTTGCCAGGTCCTTTGGCTATGATTATAGGTTCTAAGAAATGTTTTTTCTTTTGGATTTTCTGTTTTGATACTTCTTGCAGTCCTTTGGCTATATTATAGGTTCATGCACGAAAGATCGCTTATTGAGCTTGATCAAGTATCTGTGTTTTTTTGTGCAACTAACGTACATACTTTTTGTCTAATACATTCCAATTGTTGTTCAAGACCATGGTTTTATGAAGTGTGTTTAATGGTATTTCAGTATATCACAAGATAGATATTTTGGCTTACAAGTATTTCTTTGCTTGATATGTCGTGAATTTGCTTATGGATACCATTCCATGAATTTGCTTATGGTATAGATTCTTTGGCTTATTGAATTTTAGCTTGACAAAGGGAAGAACACCTGTATGTTTTGTGAACTTATGGAATTTTAGCTTTATGTTTATGATTATTGTTTATCTTTATCTACTTTCTTTAAACAGGCTTGGTTAGACCCATTTGATTTACCATCAGAAAAATCTCGTACTTGTGGCATTTGTGGAGATCCTCTAAATTGATTGCTCCGAATAGGTGAATTATTGTGGTGGTTTAGCAGTTATGACCTGTCAGGTGATTCTCACTAATTTGGTAGCTCAACACCGCCTCGGTCAAGGTTGTGTCTTGTAATTGGCTCAAATCAGGTTTCCTTTAAATTGATTGCTCCGAATTTTGGTGGTTTAGCAGTTGTAGATAGCAATGTCCTCTGGCCAGAGTTCGAGATCTCTCATGAGGATGAGGCTTGAATATGAATACGATGATCGAGGTATCAAAACGATTACTCAAGCTCATTGGTTCTTCCTAAAAAAAAGGATGAAGCTGTTGAAGCTCATTGGCTCTTAAAGCTTCATTGGATCTAGTAAACAGGGCGATGATGATAGAAGAAGTTGGACTTCTTTTCAAGTGCGCGTTGGTAAAGCACCTGAGCATATAAGTACCACAACGTAAACATGGTTGGTAGTATCATGGCAACAGGTATACTCAAGACTCGAAGGCAAAACCACTTTGGCCCATGGCAAGTGGATGTCCTTCTAAAGCTGATATTCCAAAATGCAACTACTGTGATGGCCCTCTATGTTTTGAGATGCAGGTAGAAAACTCAACAACTTTATATAGTCTACAATTGCCTTTTTTTTCCTCTTGCACAAATCCAAGATTTTGGTTGATTATTATGGTTCAACAACTTTACTAGTTAATCGTAGTATGTTATGTGCATCTTCTGCTTTATGCATTTATCCTTTTGTCTCCTTATTGATCTCCAAATAAGGTCCATATGTATTTTTAATGTCATTTGTGGCTTTTGTTTACTGATTTTGCCACAAATGCTTGTATTTCTTTGGTGTGAAGAATGATGTAGACTCACTTGATTGGGCAACGATAGCTGTGTACACATGTGTAGATTCTTGTGAAACAAGTGTTGCCTATAAGGAGGAATTTGGGTTCAGCTTAACTCTCAAAACAAGTGTTGTATTTCCAAGGTACATTTAGCTTTTGTACTAGCTCTTCATTTTGGTGCTTGACTGTGAACACAGCTGGTTGTTAGAGAAATTACCACCAGTATTGTAGCTCCAAGTTAATCGACTTTTGAACAAAATTGAAATTGTAGAAGTATCAAAACTCGCCTATACTTAGCATTTATGGAGTGATAAAAGAGTTATCGTGTTAAACTCAACATGAACCCAAGTATCATGTAGCATTTATGTATACTTAGCAGTTATGGCTCATGAACACAACAAAATTGGTTGAATGACTTCTTTTGAATGTTGGAATGAATGTTAAATTATATTGAATGACTTCTTTTGAATGTTGGAATGAATGTTAAATTATATTGAATGTTGGATTGTATTGTAACAATTCCAGGGGATAGGTACTGCAGGTAAAATGAAAGGGATGGAAACATTAATATTGACCAGTCAATAAAGACTGACTTTTTTTTTTTGTAACAAAAGAATTCGTAACGGCACAAAAGTGTCACTAATTTTTACCAGGATAGTAGGAGTCAGTCAACGTTGACCTGGTCAAAAATTAGTGACCTCGGTAAAAATTTAGTGACGGAAAAATCTTGGTTACTAAAATTTTACCAGCACAATGTAGTCGGTCAACGTAGACTAAGTCAATGTATTTGTAACCGTAAAAAAAAATCGAAACGGTCCCGTATTCAATCACTAAATTTTATTTCGTGACACTCTAATCGTCTGTCACGAAATGTGTCACAACCTCACATTAGTGACGGCAACATGTTGGTTACGAAAATTTGTTACACACTGGTTGTAACGGTCCGTGAGCTGCCACGACCCCATTTCGTGACTGAAATAATGTGTCACAAAACGCAAAATATGGTGTAGTGTTTCATTGATTATAGGAGGAAGTACCCTGATGCGAAATTCCAATTGTTGTACACGAGTTTGCACTCAAGCATACTAAAATTCATATATAAGTGACAGAGCTCTACTCAGATAGTTTCTGGACATCATAATCGGAGTCTACCAATCACATTGATAGATTAAGAAGATGGATGTCGAGAAAAACGCAGATGGTTTTTATGTTGACTAAGGTGAACAGTGTTTCTCATATCTGTCTGAAGGCCACTGCCAAAACGAAACTATTCTAATGGACTGAGATAGTGGTCTGGACTAATATCAACACACTGGCATATACAAGGGTTCTAGTGGTCGACTTTATTGAATTTATTCCGGTTGGTCTGATGGTCTGGTCTCAATTTCTCTTTCTCTTTTTTTTTTTTTTTTTTTTTTTTGGTATCTCAATCACTCTATTTCACCCTAGCAGTGGTAACAACTTGAATCGTTAGCCCCACCTAATCACTTAGACAAACATATTTTGAAGAAAACAAAATATGTCTTATAAACAGACTCATTTATATGAGGGCCTTGATAGTGAAACCCGTATGCAGGTAGAAACAATTAGTGGTGGAGAATTTACACATCAAGACCCAGATGAATGTTTCGACAAATTCATCGAGTTAGCCGAGAAAATTAGGCAATGGGCTTCAATGAGAGAACCAGAAATACCTAGAAATCATATACATAGGATCGATAGAGTTGATTATGGGTCAGATATTCTTAGGCGTATAGAAGACTTAGAAATGAATCAAGGGTCACACCATGCTAGATACGAAGAGCAAGCCCATGCTCTTTATAACAACTCTAGGTTTGAAAACCGTCGAGATTTGATTCATATTCCGATACCTATAACCCCGGTTGGAGGAACCACCCTAATTTCTCTTGGTCTAAGGGCCGAGTCAAGGTCAGTCTAGTATTGCCCGGGCTCTCCCAAGTTTTGGGTATACTAAGAACCATTTAGGGCCGGATCGATCGTGGAACACCATCGGATAAAAAAATCATGAGCTTAGAAGAGTCTCCACCATCTTATCTCATAACACTGCAGAGTTTAAGCAAACGGTTGAGAAAGGTTAACAGGAAAACTTTCAGGCTATTTCAGAGCTATAAAATCAGGTTAGTATAATTGCAGAATTTTTGAGCGAAAGAGAAAAGGAAAAGTCCCCCAATCAACCACTACCCAATACTAGAGCAATTCATGAAGTATCCTCTAGAGAGAAAGAGTCTAATCATGTGAAATCTGTAACAACCCTTAGAAGTGGTAAATTGGTAGACAATAAGGTATCCATGCCTAATAGTGGATATACTCAGAGATCCACCTTCTAGTTCCCATTCTAGTTCCCAAGATGAGCCCTTAAGGAGACACTAGCTGAAGAAACTGATAAAATTTCTAGTGATGCCCATGTGGTTCCCGATAGATCTCATTTTGTGCCCAGAGCCCCATATCCACAGCTGTTAGTTCCAACTCGTAGAGAGTCGACTTTCAACGAAATAATGGAGATTTTTAAGCGTAAACATAAATATTCCTTTATTAGAAGCAATTAGGCAAATGCCTCGCTTATGCCAAGTTTCTTAAGATCTTTGTACACGAAAGCGTAAGCTTAATGTCCATAAGAAAGCCTTTTTAGCTGGTCGTAAGTTCGATCCTTCCAACCAAACAGCCCCTAAGTATAAAGACCCCTGGATGCCCCACCATATCTTGTACGATTGGTAATCACATGGTTGATAAAGCATTACTTGACTTAGGAGCTGATGCGTGTCGTAGGTGCAATCAAATTAAAATCTTATTTCCACTCAATTAAAAATAATATAATGGAAGTCAAGTTCGTTCGCACGAGGAGCAAGAGATTCTAGTTGTAAAAATTGTCACGAAAGGGGGGTGTAAAAAGCAAAAGAAAATAAACAAAGCAATTAAAAGATAAAGTTGAAAGAAATAAGAGAGACAAGATCAAGGAATCATTCTTCGTTGCAAAATAATGAATCAAGTTATGTTCTTTTCTACTTGTTATTAGTCACAGATTATCACCAACCATAGGATAGCAGTCCGCTTAGCTAGCCCTAAAATCCCTTATTTCACCGAGTAACAAGTCCACTTAGTTATCGGATTCTATTCAAAAGAACCACCTTGAGGTTCGCTTACAAGATGTAATTCCCTGAATGCATTAAGATTTATGAATTTAGGTTTAGTACTAGTAGTTAAACTCTTTCGCTTGGTCCACTTTCTAGCGTTGTTTTTACACACAATCGCTCCACGGAATCCCTCCGCAAAGTCTCGTGTTTTCTACTTGTGTAAAGTGTCGAGAAACGATTACTTATTCCTAACTTATACTAGATTTAGATTAAACTAACAAATCAATTTAGCGTGCACTCTAAACAATCTATCAATCATGAATGAATGAATAAACATTCCTATTAGTAAAAACAATCGATAATCATGTGAAAAACCTCAAAGTAGATTTAAAACAAAACTCAAACAATGTTAAGAACTAGGAATTCATCCTCAATCAATAATAAAATTAGCTACTCATGTTAATAAGTTCACACAAAGAATAAAGAAAAGAGAATTGAAAGCAAAAACACAAGTGTTGTGTGTGTAGAGATATGTGTAAAAGATGTAGAAAACTTCTCTATTTATAGGCTTCAATATTCTCCAAATCTTCCAAGGAATAGAATCCTTTTCCTTTAGCAATTCAATTTCCAAACTCAAGTCTTTCTCTTCTTCCATCTTCTCTTTCCAAATTTGAGCCCAACTCTCCATCCAATTCCTAGTCTAAGTCTTCACACCCATGAGAGAAGTCCATAGAAAATTCTGGAATTTTTGGCTCGCCGGAAATCTGGTATTAATGCCGGAATCCGGCCGGAATAGTCGCCGCCGGTCACCTGAGTTCTTCACCGTTATGACTAACGGATTCAAAGGGTCAACCGTTAGGAGTCAATCAAAAAGTCAATCAGTCAAACCAGGATGGTGAGTCAACGAGTCGGCAGTCTTGGTGAGTGAAGGTCTTACTCGGCTCTTACTTCATTTGTCTTTGGATCGGTCATCGGGATCGCTGAGTCAACTCGCCGAATAGAAAATCCGGCGAGTTCCATTTGTTTATGGGTGTTTTCCCGCCGAATCTCGGGCCTCAATTTTGGTCTTCTCCTGTTAAGAACCTAGCATACATCTATTGCAGATTCAATACAACATTTCATTCACAATTGTTGCCTCGGACCACTTCTTTTATTCACTCCTCGCTTTGTGTTCTTGGATGGCCGTAGCACCAACACAAAACACTAGTATGCGACTCTATTTCCTCTTCACGACAATTAGCAGTAATCCCCGCTGTTTCATAATCTCCGAATACCACCACAAACCCTTTTCTCGATTTCTTGCACTTCGTCATCTCGTCACTTTCAAATCGAACCCAATCTTCCATTTGCTTCTAAATTTTATCACATCCGCCTCCATCCGAAACTCAAAGCACCAACAAATCCCTCTTCAATCTCGGTTCGAAACCTATTGGCAACATAAAATTCTCAATATGAACCCTCAATCCAACAACAGAACCCATCTCATATTCGTTCTCAATTCATCACGAGATCCATTTTAACAAAGATATTTCTCGATCTCAACTCAAGATGGCCATCATCTTTATCTTCTCGAACAAACCACGATTCAATTCGCAGAAACAATTTAATCTCTTCCTTGTTTTATCGATTCACGGATCCAACACAAAATTTAGACGAAGAACCAATCACGAACCTTCATCTATTTCAGTTTCTTATCTCGCTTTGCTCAACGACCATCACCCGAATCATCATTTAACTCGCGTTTCTTTTCGATTTTCTCTCTACAATGCCTCGCTTATGGCTGCGCCTCTATTCCCTTTTCTCAATTTCGGGAGTTACGTAATGAATTGAATGTGACTTAAGACAACGAACCCAATTTAGGTTTTAGATGTGGGGGCGGCTATTTGCACCCACCTTGTATGCAACCACCCAATGATATATGATAAGGGACACCAGGATGGCTACCCCTTAACCATTGCTAATCTTTGTTTAGTATTCCTTCGAGAGTTTTCCCTTAACATTGACTGGGCTCCAGGATAGTAGTTGCCTGGAAAATGACCATTACGCCCTTTTTGCTCAAATTGGTTGATTTCTTCTTCTTTTCCTCCGTGTGACTCCAGTACCTAATAACTCAAAACAAGCGTAAAATACATAATTTACAAGAAAAATAGCAAAGAAAGCATAAACAATAGATAGTAAATAGGATGTATTCTACACCCTATCAAATTCCCCACACTTAGACTTTGCTAGTCCTCGAGCAAATCAAACTAAAAACTCACAACTTCAAAGCGTTCAAGCGTCCTAAGCATCCAAAGAGCTATGAGGACATAGGGTTTCTGCATGCTAGTAATAAGAAGTTAGAAATACTAAAGAACATATTCTCGTTCTTAAATGTTGAGTGAGAAATAACCATACCATAATGAGAGAACGCGTGTTTGAGAAACGATCAATAAGCATTTCGCCTCGACTTCTGCCTCACCAAAAAGGATTTTATGATAATTGCACTCAAAAAGACGGCTTTTTTATGGTTCTCACATGTGCAGGTAGGAATGAAGAGAAAATTCCTGCGACACGTTGAATGGTGGGAAGGACAACTTCCGAAATATTTTTAAAAACCCACATCTTTTAATATTTTGAAAAACCATTTTTCTGACGATCTCTACGAAAGGAAATCAACCATTTATTATTGAGGATGAGATTACTTACTCACCTTACACATCCGATCGCCAATTATGATAACACCACTCTCACGGCATCCAATAAAACGCCTTCCACTCCTTGTCTTGATCTTCTTGGTCTTCGTCTTCTTTTCAACTTTTGATGATAAACTCTCGAATTTCATAAATCCTTTACAATTTGTAACCTTTACCTTAAATCCTTGTCGCTTTAAACTTCCTTATAAATTTTCCTTCCCCACTGCTTATTAAATAAAACAAATATTTCTCTTGTTTTTTTTTTTTTTTTTTTTTTTTTTTTTTTTCAAACAAGAGAAATAAAATATAAAAACAAACCGTGGCCGTGGGAGAAGTATTTTACCGCTTGATTCTTCACAACTTGTATCGCCTTGAAATCATAAACTTCAATAATTCTCACCTTTTACTTTTCTTTGCTCTTATAAATAAGTCTTCATACTTGGATATAAAATTACCTCATTGTATTGTAAGTCCTCAACATATATGTAAAATCCGCTCATTTGTATGTTGCTTTACTTGAATATGAAATTTGCTCTTTTTCTCGTTTTGTTGCTTATAAACCTTGAACTTTTCCAACTTTCTTTGTAGATTTTGATGTCGCTCCTTGTTGATGATGATGGTGTTTCTATGGATCCGTTGTTGTCGCGAGAGAGAATGGTGCTAACTGCAAATCGAACCACAAGAAGGAAGCTTTCATCTATAGACGTCACCCTTCATGATTGACAAAATTAGCACTCAAGAGATCAAAGAGTAGTGCTCCTATTGGTGGGAGGTTGGGTAGCTCACCATTCTACCCGGAATTTACGTATGGTGACACACACTCAAAAGAAAGCTCTTTAGTAGATGGAAAAATTTCTGGTCGGTGCCTCACATGATATGAATACGGGTAGTCTCCACTAATGATTGATCAACAACTCTAATAATGCATTTCTCCCTGCACCAAATTCGCATCACCGGCATGATTAAATCCATTATTTAACACTCAAACAAACAAGAAATCCGAATGTAGTTCTCTAACATTTCCAAGTTCAATTATGTCGGTCAAAATCTCTATGTAAACATACCTAGAAGTATGCTAGTGACTCTAAAATCTCTAAAAGTTGGAGTTTTTATGTAAAACTTTTTTTTTTTAATTTTTTAATTTTTTTTGTAATTTTTTTTTTTAAATACATGCTCAACCACTCCCCCACACTTAAACCTTACATTGTCCTCAATGTAATTGAATCCTCCTAGTAAAGTCAAGGTGGGAAATTTTAACATGATATGGAATAAGAAAAAGAAATAACAAAAAACAAAAGGATAAGAAATACAAAACCGATGGGTTGCCTCCCATGAAGCGCTTGCTTTAAAGTCGACGGCCCGACTTAACTCTTGCTGCACATTACTCCTCCAGAGGGAGTGAATCTTGAAGTCTAATCACATCCACATGCTCCGTTGGAAAGTTTTCATAATATGGCTTTAACCTATGGCCGTTGACTTTCAAATGTTGTCCTGTTTTGTTACTAACAATTTCAACTGCACCATGATCAGAAACATTAGTAACAACAAATGGTCCCACCCAACGGGACTTAAGCTTACCCGGAAATAAACGTAAACGAGTATTAAATAAAAGAACTTTTTGCCCCAAAACAAACCTTCTCCGAGAAATCATCTTGTCATGAAAAAGCTTAGTCTTTTCCTTGTAAATCCGAGCACTCTTGTAAGCATCATTACGTATCTCCTCTAACTCATGTAGTTGTAACTTCCTTTGTTTCCCCGGCTTCATCATACTCCATGTTGAATTTCTTTATCGCCCAATAAGCCTTATGTTCAAGTTCAACCGGAAGATGACAAGCTTTGCCATAAACTAACCTATATGGAGACATACCAATCGGTGTCTTATACGCCGTTCTATACGCCCAAAGTGCATCATTGAGCTTAAAGCTCCAATCTTTCCTTGTGGTATTCACCGTTTTCTCAAGAATGGACTTGATCTCACGATTTGAAATTTCGCTTGTCCACTAGTTTGTGGATGGTAACGCGTACCAATTTTGTGTGTTATGTTGTACTTCTTGAGGAGAGCGTGGAAAGCCTTCTTGAAATGTGAGCCTCCATCTCTTATCACCACTCTTGGTGTACCATGCCTATTGAATATATTTTCCCTTACAAAATCACAAACAACTTGAGAGGCATTAGTCTTGGTGGCTCTAGCTTCCACCCATTTCAAACATAATCAACGACAAGAAGTATATAAAAGTTTCCATTCGAATTGACAAAGGGCCCATAAAATCAATACCCCACACATCAAAATCTCAACGAAGTAGAATTGGTGTGAGTGGCATTTGATTTCGAGCACCTAGATTGCCCGTTCTTTGACATCTATCACACGATTTACAAAAGGCATATGAATCTTCAAACAAGGTGGGCCAATAAAATCCACTCTCGAGAACTTTGAGAGCGGTGTGTTTAGAACCAAAGTGGCCACCACAAGCAAAAGTGTGGCAAAAGGAGAGGATGGATAGAAATTCGAGTTAGGTACGCACCTTCGCATTATTTGATCAACGCCATATTTCCATAAGTATGGTTCATCCCACACATATTGCTTAGCTACCTTCTTAAGTTTCATCTTTTGGAAATTAGACATTGTACTAGGTACTTTCCTTGTCACCAAGTAATTCACTATATCCGCATACCAAGGTGTTGATTCTTCCATGGAGAAAAGTTGTTCATCCGAAAGCGGTCATGTAATGGAAGTTCCTCTTGAGACATAACAAGTCTACTAAGATGATCCGCAACGGTATTCTCCACACCCCTCTTATCACGAATTTCTATGTCGAACTCTTGTAACAATAGGATCCACACGGATTAATCTTGGCTTTAGCTTCTTTCTTCTTTATTAAGTGTCTTAGTGCGGCATGATCGGAATACACAATAACCTTTGTACCCACCAAGTATGATCGAAATTTTTCCAACGCAAAAACTATAGCCAATAACTCCTTTTCCGTGGTAGAATAATTGATTTGTGCATCATTAAGGGTCCTAGATGCATAATAGATAACATGGGACAACTTGTCTACTCTTTGACCCAAAACGGCTCCAACCGCATAATCACTAGCATCACACATTAATTCAAATGGAAGATTCCAATCCGGTGATTTGATAATTGGCGCACTTGTCAACATTTCTTTCAATTTGTCAAAAGCATCCTTGCATTCCTTGTTGAAGTCGAAAGGTACCTCCTTTTGTAATAACTTGCACATCGGCATGGAGATTTTGGAGAAATCCTTGATAAACCGCCTATAGAAACCTGCATGACCAAGAAAAGAACGGATTTCCCTCACCGAAGTGGGATATTGTAAGTTTCTTATTAAATCTATCTTTGACTTGTCCACTTCGAGCCCTCGAGAGGACACAATGTGACCAAGTACTATGCCGTGGTTTACCATAAAGTGACATTTCTCCCAATTAAGGACAAGGTTTGTGTCTATGCATCGTTTAAGAACTAGTTCAAGGTTATTTAAACAACCATCAAAAAGAATTGCCATAAACACTAAAGTCATCCATAAATACCTCGATAATGCGCTCCACATAATCCGAGAATATACTCACCATGCATCTTTGAAAAGTAGCCGCATTGCAAAGGCCAAACGGCATCCGTCTATATGCAAATGTTCCAAACGGACAAGTGAAAGTGGTCTTCTCTTGGTCCTCCTGGCAATAACAATTTGGTTGTATCCCGAATAACCATCCAAGAAGCAATAGAATGCCCCGCTAACCGCTCCAACATTTGATCAATGAAAGGCAAGGAAAGTGATCCTTTCTGTTGCGGAATTAAGCTTTCTATAGTCAATGCACACTCTCCAACCGGTTTGAACTCTTGTAGGAACAAGTTCATCGTCTTGATTTCGAACAACCGTGACTCCGACTTCTTTGGTACCACTTGTACCTGACTAACCCACTTCTATCGGAAATTGGGTAGATTACCCCCACACTTAGCAATTTGAGTATCTCTTTTTTCACAACCTCCATCATGGGAGGATTAAGCGACGTTGAGCATCACGTACCGGCTTCACGTTTTCTTCCATTAGAATCCTATGCATGCATGGATGGACTAATGCCTTTGATGTCCGCAATTGTCCACCCAATAGCCGTTTTGTGCTCTTTCAAGACTCTAAGCAAACGGTCTTCTTGTACCGTGTGAGGTTCTTAGAAATAATCACCTAAGCTCATCTCCATCTCCCAAGAAAGCATACTTCAAATGATCCTAAGTGGCTTCAATTCTAGTTTGGGCGCCTCCACAATAGATGGTACAAGTATTTCATCATTCACGGGTAGAGAAATATAAGAAACATTACCCTTTTTAGCTTCTTGCAATGTCGCCAAAGCACCACACATCTCCATTAATTCCTTGGAGATTTCAACATCCAAGTTAGACAAACCATGGACGTCCAATTCAATGCTCTTTGCAACACCACATCAAGTTCATCCTCTGGTTCAATTCCACCATTTGTTGCGCTAATGAATCAACCACATCAATGGAGTAAACGGAATGCACATCACTTGGGTAACGCATGGCTTCAAATATGTTAAAGTGTATTATCTCCTTGTCGAACTCCATAGTGAGTGTACCCTTATCAACATCAATCTTCGTCTTTGCGGTCTTCATAAACGGCCTCCCAAGAAGTAAAGAAGTAGATGATCGGTTCTCATTGTTTTCCATATCCACCACGAAGAATTCCACCGGAAAAATAAGCTCATTTACTTGCACTAGCACGTCTTCTACAAGCCCCTCGGATATATGTTAGACTTGTTTGCCAATTGGATAATAAATCTTGTCTCTTTCAAAGGTCCAAGATTCATGAGTCATATATTTCGCCGATCATCACACTAATGGAAGCTCCCAAATCAAGTAAAGCATGTTCAAACCTTTTCTTACCAATAGTAATTGGTACCGTGAAACCACCGGGATCCGTACACTTTGTAGGCATCTTCTTTAATAGCATAGCCGACGCACTCTCGCCAACTTTAGTAATTTCATTATCAAGCAACCTATCCTTCTTGATGCATAATTCCTTCATGAACTTGGCATACCTTGGAATTGTCTTGATGGCCTCAATGAATGGGATGTTGATTTCAATTTTCTTGAAGATATCCATAAGTGCCTTGTCTTGAGCTTCTTTCTTGGATTTAGCAAAACGACTAGGAAAAGGAGGTGGAGTAGTGAAACTAGGCACCGGTTCCTTGGATTGACGGTTGGTGTCTAATTCTCTTTGGTGCGGCTTCTCCTTATCTTTGACTACCTCTTCAATAGCTTCTTCATGATGACTTGGACCCTCCACTTGTCTTCCACTTCTTAGAGTAACCACATTAACATTCTCTCTTGGATTCACAAATGGTTGTGAAGGAAGTTTTGTGGATGCTTGAGATTTCAATAAATTCACATCGGTAGCCAATTGTCCCATTTGAGTTTGTAAATCCCTTGATAGCCGAATCGGTCTTTTGTTGATTTTGTTGAAACAATGACGTAATACCTTGCATCATGACATTAAGATTATCATCTATTGAAGATCCTTGTTCCTTCACTTGCGGTTGGAATTGTTGAGAACCACCTTGTTGTTGAGGTTGGAAGCGTGATTGTTGAAAACCACCTTGTTGTGCATATGGATTAGGAGCGCCGCTTGCTTGTTTGCATAACTAAAGTTAGGATGATCCTTCCAACCGGGATTATAGGTATTGAGTATGGATCGACCTTGCCTTTGATTTGGATATAAAGCATTCACTTGTTCGGTCTCACCATCCTAATAATTACCATGGCCATCCTTTGCATCATTATCTCCATGTTACTCATCCTTTGATCAAGATGTGATGATGAATCACTAACTTCATGTACTCGCCTAACCATGGGTTCATCCCTTGTGTAGAATTGTTGCGAGTTTGCCGCCATACTTTCAATCAACTCGGTAGCTTGGGTCACCGTCTTGTTCACTAGTGCACCACCACCCGCGGCGTCAAGAAGAGACCTATCACTTGGGTTGAGAGCTTCGTAGAAGTATTGGAGAATCATAACGTCACTAAATTGATGGTGTGGACAGCTTGCCACCAACCTCTTGTATCGCTCCCAATATTCATACAATGTCTCTCCCACATGTTGTTTTAACCCACAAATCTCCTTGCGAATTTGAGTAGATTTTGATGCGGGAAAATATCTCTCGAGGAAAAGTTTCTTCATCCCATTCCATGTTGTGATACTTCCGGAAGGCAAATAATATAACCATTCCTTAGCATTGCCCGCCAAAGAAAACGGGAAAGCTTTCAACATTGCTCCATCCGCATTAGTCTCCGGTGGAAGCATAGCCATAACTATGGTATAGAAGTCCATAAGATGTTTGTTTGGGTCCTCATTCACCATGCCATGGAACTTTGGTAACTCTCTAATCAACCCCGGCTTTATCTCGAAGGTTGAGTTAGTTTGGATACACCATTGTTGTGTATCAAGCCTGTGAGAAGCTAGGTCCTTGAGTGTACGGTCAGCCATTGTTTCTTCCTCTTTGTCCTAATCACTAGATGAAGAAGGAGGAAGTGGCGTGTTCACCGCTCGAATGAAATCCTTTAGTTGAGTGCCGGATCGAAGACGTATTGGACTCGGTCTGCCCTTCTTAAGCATTCACCAAAGGTATAACACTCCGAAACAAGATTCTCAAAACTAAGTTAGATACGGTATAGAATCTAACAAAGCAAGAATATAGCAAAAATAAAAACAACTAAAATCGTCCGCTGCTCCCCGGCAACGGCGCCAAAATTTGATGCGTGTCGTAGGTGCAATCAAATTAAAATCTTATTTCCACTCAATTAAAAATAATATAATGGAAGTCAAGTTCGTTCCCACGAGGAGCAAGATTCAAGTTGTAAAAATTGTCACGAAAGGGGGTGTAAAAAGCAAAAGAAAATAAACAAAGCAATTAAAAGATAAAGTTGAAAGCAATAAGAGAGACAAGATCAAGGAATCATTCTTCAAGCAAAAACAATGAATCAAGTTATGTTCTTTTCTACTTGTTATTAGTCACAGATTATCACCAACCGTAGGATAGCAGGTCCGCTTAGCTAGCCCAAAAATCCCTTATTTCACTGAGTAACAAGTCCGCTTAGTTATCAGATTCTATTCAAAAGAACCACCTTGAGGTTCGCTTACAAGATGTAATTCCCGAATGCATTAAGATTTATGAATTTAGGTTTAGTACTAGTAGTTAAACTCTGTTCGCTTGGTCCACTTTCTAGCGTTGTTTTTACACACAATCGCTCCACGGAATCCTCCGCAAGGTCTCGTGTTTTCTACTTGTGTAAAGTGTCGAGAACGATTACTTATTCCCTAACTTATACTAGAATTAGATTAAACTAACAAATCAATTTAGCGTGCACTCTAAACAATCTATCAATCAATCATGAATGAATAAACATTCCTATTAGTAAAAACAATCGATAATCATGTGAAAAACCTCAAAGTAGATTTAAAACAAAACTCAAACAATGTTAAGAACTAGGAATTCATCCTCAATCAATAATAAAATTAGCTACTCATGTTAAGAAGTTCACACAAAGAATAAAGAAAAGAGAATTGAAAGCAAAAACACAAGTGTTGTGTGTGTAGAGATATGTGTAAAAGATGTAGAAAACTTCTCTATTTATAGGCTTCAATATTCTCCAAATCTTCCAAGGAATAGAATCCTTTTCCTTTAGAAATTCAATTTCCAAACTCAAGTCGTTCTCTTCTTCCATCTTCTCTTTCCAAATTTGAGCCCAATTATCCATCCAATTCCTAGTCCAAGTCTTCACACCCATGAGAGAAGTCCATAGAAAATTTCGGAATTTTGGCTCACGGAAAACTGGTATTATGGCTGGAATAGTCGTCGCTGATACCCGAGTTCTTCACCGTTATGACTAACAACAAAAGGGTCAACCGCTTACAACAATCAAAAGTCAATCAGGTCAAACCAAATGGTGAGTCAGCTTCGGTCACTTGCCGAGCTTACTCGTCTTACTCCTAGCTGTCTTTGGATCGGTCATCGGGATCGCTGAGTCAACTCGCCGGAATAGAAAATCCGACAGAGTTCCATTTGTTTATGGGTGTTTTCCCGGCCGAATTCAGGCCTCAATTTTTGGTCTTCTCCTGTTAAGAACCTAGCATACATCTATTGCAGCTTCAATACAGCATTTCATTCACAATTGTTGCCTCAGACCACTTCTTTATTCACTCCTGCTACTGTGTTCTTGAGCTGGGCTGTAGCACCAACACAAAACACTAGTCTGCAGCTCATTTCCTCTTCACGACAATTAGCAACTTCCCCTATTTCATAATCTCTCGAATACCACCACAAACCCTTTTCCGATTTCTTGCACTTCGTCATCTCGTCACTTTCAAATCGAACCCAATCTTCTGTTTCTAAATTTTATCACATCCGCTCCGTCCGAAACTCAAAGACTAACAAACCCCTCTTCAATCTCAGCCGAAACCTATTGGCAACATAAAATTCTCAATCAACCCTCAATCACACAACAGAACCCATCTCATATTCGTTCTCAATTCATCACAGATCCATTTCAACAAAGATATTTCTCGATCTCAACTCAAGATGGCCATCATCTTTATCTTCGATCAAACCCCGATTCAATTCGCAGAAACAATTTAATCTCTTCCTTGTTTTATCGATTCACGTATCCAACACAAAATTTAGACAAAGAACCAATCACAGCGTAACCTTCATCTATTTCAGCTTTCTTATCTCGTTTGCTCAACGACCATCACCCGAATCATCATTTAACTCACGCTTTCTTTTCTCGATTTTCTCTCTCGCACTCTCGCTTTATGGCTGCGCCTCTATTCCCTTTTCTCAATTTCAGGAGTTCTCGTAATGAATTGAATGTGACTTAAGACAACGAACCCAATTTAGGTTTTAGATGTGGGCGGCTTATTTGCACCCACCTTGTATGCAGCCACCCAATGATATATGATAAGGGACACCCAGGATGGCTACCCCTTAACCATTGCTAATCTTTGTTTAGTATTCCTTCGAGAGTTTCCCCTTAACATTGACTGGCTCCAGGATAGTAGTTTCCCGGAAAATGACCATTACGCCCTTTTGCTCAAATTGGTTGATTTCTTCTTCTTTCCTCCATGTGACTCCAGAGTACCTAATAACTCAAAACAAGCGTAAAATACACAATTTACAAGAAAAATAGCAAAGAAAGCATAAACAATAGATAGTAAATAGGATGTATTCTACACCCTATCAGGAGCCAGTGTTAACCTACTCTCGTACCATGTGTACACCCAGCTAGGTCTTGGTGAGTTGAAACCGACTAAAATGACCCTACAATTAGCTGATAGGTCTGTCAAAGTACCTCGTGGTGTTATAGAGGATGTTCTGATTGAGGTTGATAAATTTATTTATCCAGTGGATTTTGTTGTTCTAGACACTCAACCTATTCAGACCCTAGTGCTCAAATACCTAGGTGATTTTAGGTCGCCCATTTTTAGCCACATCTAATGCTATAATCAACTCGTAGGACCGGACTTATGAATATATCCTTTGCAATATGACCACCGAACTAAATGTCTTTAATGTTACTAGACAACCTTCTAATGAATCGAGGAAGTGAATATGATTAGCACTTTAGTTCGTGATAATTGGGACGACACTTTATTTGGTGATTCCTTAGATGAATTTGATGAGACAATTCTCTTAAGTCGGGGCTTAGGTGACCAAACTCTGAACTAGCGAAGCTCTTGAGTATTTTAAAGACTCTAAGGATCCAGAAATTCAAGCAATAGTTAGAGGTTTGTCTGAGAATACTGATTACTCTAAGTTTGGGGGTAGTGATTGTCAAATATCCCTAGTAGAAGTCCCTAACTTGGGAATCGAGCCTAGTATACATGAGGTATTACCTGAGTCTCTTCCGGCTCCTCAACCTGACCTTCCTGATACTGTCCAGGAGGAAATCCAAAGAACGAGAAACCCATAGTTCGGAAAAATCTGTTTGTCAAGGCACTCATATGAAGCCCAAGTGGGCACCACAGAAAAACCCAGTTGTCTTGCAGGAAACCTTGGATGAGGATGTGTTATGTCTGTTCATTTTTCTGATTTGGTGCATTTGTCTTATAACTGTGGCAATTTTATTTGATTTTGTTGACCCACAGTTGTTTCGACTATTGATATATGATTTGAAAGGTAATTATCCATTTTGTGGTATTTGACGTCTGGCTGAAGACTTTAAATTTAGCACTTCTTGGGAGGTAACCCATGCTCATGCAACATGGTAATATCTTTCCTTAACTCTTTTACTTCAAATGGTAACAGTTTCTCATTGTTCATGCATTTAATTTTATCTTTAGAACATTGAGGACAATGTTAGATTTAAGTTTGGGTGTGTGGGAGAAACTTTTTAGTTGCAATAAATAAACTCCAGAGCCTAGAAATTTATGTTTATTAAGGATGGCACTAACCAATTTAAGTGGATGGAAGCATCTTGGTTGTAGGAGTTGAGGAACCAATCTGATTAGATGGAAACATCTAAAGAGTCTATTCATAAAAGCACAGAGCTCAAAGTGTTAGAAATAACATGGTAGTTTCGCCATATCTCGTTGAGTCCTTTTCACTTCTGTTTTTTATTTTGTTTTCTTTTTAAAATATGTTTCTATGAGTGATTAGGTGGGGCTCACGATTCAAGTTGTTACCACTGTTAGGGTGAAATAGAGTGATTGAGTTACTAAAAAAAAAAAAAAAGACCGACCCAATTAGACCAAACGGAATAAAATAACACTTGGATAGCAATATGTGTGTGTTATCCCTGTCTCCGTCGCCTAAACAAGCGTGGAATGCAGGATCCACAGGAATTACCATGTAATCTGCTGACAAGAAGCATGCGCTTGGATCCACAAGATCTAATCATGTTATGAAATAAATAAATAAAAAAATTTGTCAATGTTCAATGAATAAATCAACCGCTGGTTCCCTTGTATATGCCAGACGAGTTTATCTAGAATTAGTATTATCGACCACTGGTTCCCTTGTATATGCCAGTTGTGTTGATATTAGTCGCACCAAAGTGTCTCACCATTAGATAGGTTCATTTTGGCAAAGTACCTTTACAGATATGAGAAACACCGTTCATCTAGTCAACATCAAAACCATCTATGTTTTTTTATATCCATCTCTTGATCTATCCACGTGATTTGTTGACTCCGGATATTGATGTCCATAGTGTGACTATCTAAGTAGAGCTCTGTCACTTATATATGAATTTTAGTATGCTTGAGTGCAAACTCGTGTACAACAATTGGAATTTCGCATCAGGGTACTTCCTCATGTAGTCAATAAGTATGCCAACCAAGGAGATTCTTTAGTGCCTTCCAAGGTTCTCAAGTAGATAATTAGGGTCTGGAGTAAAGGTTTTGTGGGTATATCTCTTGTTTTTTAAACCCTCCCGAGACTATAAATCGGCCACTAGGGCCACCTATGGGTTTAAAGGCTTGTTGCATACGCTAAATGCAATCTACAATGCCTGCGACAGTGAGTTAGGATTTTATTTTGTATATTTGATTTGCTCGAGACTAGCAAATAATAAGTTTGGGGGTATTTGATAGACGCATTTATGTGTCTATTTTGATCTCGATTTTCTATATTGTTAGTACCCATTTTTGTACTTATTTTGGTATTTTATGTCTTTGTAGGAATTTTGGAGAAATAATTTCTTGCGAAGAAATTGGCTCGAAAGTGGTCCTGGAAGAAAATTACTACAGCACCTTAAGACGCACTACAGCACCCTGGAAGTATCTTGGAGACTCCACGAAAAAGTCATAATTACACCTCGGAAGAATTGCTAAAGGGAACCCGATAATGGATAAGGGGTACCCAAATTACTAAGGGGCATCCATTTCCAAGGCAAGTACTATCGGTGCACCCGCACAAAGTTAGGGGACTCCACCTTTCTCATTTGAAAATGGAAAGTGGAGGGAAATATGTTTCTCGCCTCGTGAATTTTGGCGGACAAGATTTGAGGGAGATTTACCCGATTTTATCACTGTTTGATTTTGTTTGGGCTTGTTAACGTAAAACAGGGCATGTACGTGGTTTCAAATCGCTAATGATCAAGTTTCCACATATTTATCTCAAAACAGAGTAACTCTCGGGTTTATTTTCTGGTTATGAAGAATATCTTCCGTGAAGATTTGTTTCCATCAATACGAAGAAAGTTTGTGAGAGTTTTCAAACAAAACAGAAGTACGCGTATCGGATTCGACTAAAAAGGGAAGAAATCATCTATTGAAAGGAAAAATGAAGAAGAGAAATATTTGGGATTCCCGTGTTGTTTTTGGAAGTTACGTGGAGAGTTGGAAAGGGTTTATTCCTTGTTCGAGTTGTTTCTACCAAATATAGGGATTATGAGAGAATTGGACAGCCCGAACGCGTAGAAAATAAGAGGATAAAATCCCGTGACTTTGCCTTAAAAAAAAAGAAGAAGATTGAATCGAGTTATTTTCTCGGCCCTGTGGTATATATAAGAGCTGATGAGAGTCACAAACGGAGGAGTCTGGGGAGTTTGGGGTCTATACGTAGTTTAGGGAAGCTCTCGTACGAAGAAATCACGCCGCAGAGAAAGTTGCAAAGAAGAGTGAAGAAGACGAAGAACCGACACTTCGATGTCGTTCTCAAGAACCCTAGAACATAAGACGCGCAACGAACGAATCGCAGAGAACTATCGCTATTCAACATGAGAACTAAAGTATCGTTTAAAGAGCAGTCTTATTTCTTCAGAATACCTGCTTGTAACGCCTTTCGCCGTTGCAAACCGTCCGCTTTATTAGTTTTCTCTTGTTTTTCACCTATTTGAGCTATGAACAATTATTTTGAGCACGTGAATAATATGAGGAGCTAAACCCCAACACTGGGATGACGGAGGAAGCCATGTTTCACAATGTTTGGTAATTATATTTGATTCTTAAGATTTCTTGCATTGATTTTTAATCGATTTATGATTTTCATTGATTATTTGTGATTTTGTTTGATAGTGTATGCTTAGTCTAAGAACTTTTGATGCACTATGCTTACGATTTACATCTAATGCTTTATAAAATCTACTTTCGACAAAGAAATAGAGTCTAAAAAAGAGCTAAAATTGTTATGAATCATTGTATGAACCAATTGATTGTGAAGTTTGGTGGAATCCTAAGTCCCAAAGATTCTCAACTTTGTTAAAATCTTTTCTTTGTTTCTAGTATTTTATTAAGTAAGTCCTAAAATCAACAACTTCCCAAATCCGAGAATCAAACCCTTTTCTTACCACTTGTAAAACTGTATTAGTTTTTGGCGCCGCCGACGCGGACTTGTATTTAGGTTTAGGTTTTAGGTTTTGCATTTTTTTAGGTTTTGTATATATTTTATTTTTATTTTATTTTAGATTATTTTTTTGTTCTATTTTACGTCTTTGGTATTTTTGTTTTTGTTGTGCAGGTTTTGCTTGAAACGGAAGTTGAAAAGTTGAACTTGCCATAAAAGGAGAAAGCCGAAGATTTTATTTTTAAGGACTTTTATTTTTGGTAGTTTTTTATTTATTTTTGGGCTTGTAATTTTCTTTTTATTTGTTTGTGTTTATTTGTAGTACTTTATTTATATAAAAAAAAAAAAAAAACACTGCACACACCAATTGCATCTTCGTCAGACTACCGAGTTTAGAAAACTGGTGGATTAGTAAGCTGAACCCATGCCTTGGGCCTTATGAGAGTTACCAGCTGAAAGTCCACAAACCTCAGCCTCGTACCTTTGGGTATATTTCGCTGTAGGTAACCCAAGCTTACCTAAATTAGTTAGCCCAACATTTGCATGTGCACGATTTTCTTGCTTCACTAGTATTACTTATATTTTTGTCGAAATGGTGAAGGAAAATTATGATGAGGTCCCAGTAAAAACCCTTAGGGATCGTTTGAACCCGTCTAGAGTATTACGTGACCCAGGTGTAGTTCTACCAGCTTCTACGGTCCAGTTTGATATTAGACCTGAAACTATTGGCATGCTACGTAAGTTTAGGGGGTTAGAGAATGAGAACCCGTATACCCACATAAGAGACTTTGAAATGATTTGTGACACAATGAACTATCCGAATGTCTCCAAAGATGTGCTTAGGTTACGTTTGTATTAAATAAACAGACTCATTTATGTGTATACGGACATAAACAGATGAGAAACACTAAGTGATAAACAAACTCATTTATGTAAATAAACAGACTCATTCAATCATAATAAACAGACTCATTTATGTGTATTAAATAAACAGACTCATTTTGATTGAGTGATAGACGCATTTATGTGTCTATATTAGTCTCAATTCTCTGTAATGTTAGTACCCGATTTTGGGCTTATTTTGGTATTTTATGTCTTTGTAGGTATTTTTGGAGAAATATGCTTTTGCGGGAAAATTGGCTCGAAAAGTGGTATTTGCGCTCATGGGAGAAAATTACTATTCGGACCCCTCATTTGGATAAGGGGCACCTCAATTACTAAGGGTGACCACTTGCTATTCGCACATCGGGAATGGATAAGGGGCAACCCATCCTCTTCATTCAAATCCCGGTTTTGGCGGGAAACTGAGTTATCATCTGCGAAGGTTGTTGTGAATCATTTGGGAGAGATTTAGTCCAGTTTTTGCTTGGATTAAAATTGTTAATATCCCGTTATGCTAAAACAGATAAGTGTGTGCTCAAGAGTCGAATAAAAAGAGGATTCCATGGTTCTCTCGGTGAACAGAGTAAAGAGGAAGTTTCAAAGATTTCGTTGGTTAATGAAGGAAGGTACGCAAGCATTAAGGGAATATATGGTTCATAGACTTCTTACCCATCTATTTTTGGAAGTTCGGAAGCTCGGATTGACGCTGAAATAAAACAGGGAAAGATATATTTCTTCTCGGCAAAACAGGGAAGTGAAGGTTTCCGGGTATTTTTTGGGTTCAATATTCGGCAGTTGCGTGTAGAAATGGAAAGAAGATCCTCTATGAAGATTTTATTACATCCCGTAAAGATTGCAACAAACTCGGACTCTGCGAAGACGCGTGAAGAGAGTTTCATAAGGAAATAAAGTCCGAGACTTTATGGGTAAGAAAAGGAGGATTTTCTCGAGATATTTCGAAGTTGTGGGTGTATAAAAGGGTTTTGAGAGTACCAGAGATAGGAGTCGGGAGTTTTGGGGTCGATCAGAGGCATAGAATCACACTACAGAGAAGAATCGCAGCAGCAGGTGAAGAAGAGGAAGAACTGACGCTTCAGAACTGTCGTTCATTCTGAAGAACACGAAGAACTGACGCTTTAGAAGTGTCGTTATCAAGAACACGAAGAAAAGACTCGCCGAGGCAGTCTCTTATCTTGATACACAAAAGATTTATCGTTCTGGTAATAGTGACGTCTGTAACATATTTACGGCGTTGCAAATCTCTGTCTTAAACAATTTCTTCAATAAAAACACCTTTTAGAGCTATGAAAAATTCTTTTGAGCGTGTTTCTGCCATGATGAGCTAAACCCCATCGCTGGGATGACGGAGGAAGCCAATTCTCAACACTATGGTAATTTTATTAAATTCTTTTTACGACTTTTGCATTAATATAATTTGAATTATGATTTTAAATTAATTAGTTGTGATTTAGTTTGATGGCTTATGCTTAGCTTAGGTGTTTTGATAATCCATGCTTACCATTTACAATTAATGTTTTATAAAATCTACCATGGGTTATGCTTAGCATGGGTGTTTTGATAATCCATGGGTTATGCTTAGCTTAGGTGTTTTGATAATCTGATTGAGGTTGATAAATTTATTTATCCAGTGGATTTTGTTGTTCTAGACACTCAACATGTTCAGGACCCTAGTGCTCAAATACCAGTGATTTTAGGTCGCCCATTTTTAGCCACATCTAATGCTATCATCAACTGTAGGACCGGGCTTATGAAGATATCCTTTGGTAATATGACCACTGAACTAAATGTCTTTAATGTTAATAGACAACCTTCTGATGACTTGGAGGAAGTGAATATGATTAGCACTTTAGTTCAGGATCTAATTCAGGATAATTGGGACGACACTTTATTTGGTTATTCCTTAGATGAATTTGATGAGACAATTCTCTTAAGTCAGTTAGGTGACCAAACTCTTGAATTAGAAGAAGCTCTCGAGTACTTTAAAGACTCTACAGACCCTGAAATTCAAGCCATAGTGCTAGGCCTTACGGAGAGTAATGTTGACCCTAATTTTGGGGGTAATGATCTAGAAGAAGCTCTTGAGTATTTTAAAGACTCCGAGGATCCAGAAATTCAAGGAATAATTAGAGGTCTTTCTGAAAATACTGATTACTCTAAGTTTGGGGATAGTGATGGTCAAATATCCCTAGTAGAAGTCCCTAACTTGGGAATCGATCCTAGTATACATGAGGTATTACCTGAGTCTCTTCTGACTCCTCAACCTGATCCTCCTGATATTGTCAAAGAGGAAATCTAGCAACTAGAAAACCCATAGTTCAGAAGAATCTGTTTGTCAAGACACTCATATGAAGCCCAAGTAGGCACCACAGAAAAACCCAGTTGTCTTGGATGAGGATGTGTTATGTCTGTTGATTTTTTTGATTTGGTGCAGTTGTCTAATAATTGTGGCAATTTTATTTGATTTTGTTGACCCACAGTTGTTTCGACTATTGATATATGATTTGAAAGGTAATTAGCCATTTTGTGGTATTTACCGTCTGGCTGAAGACTTTAAACTTAGCACTTCTTGGGAGGTAACCCAATATTCATGCGACACGGTAATATCTTTCCTTAACTCTTTTACTTCAAATGGTAAACAGCTTTCTCCTTGTTCATGCTTTTAATTTTATCTTTAGAACATTGAGGACAATGTTAGATTTAAGTTTGGGGGTGTGGGAGAAACTTTTTAGTTGCATTGTTAAACTCAGAGCCTAGAAATTTATGCTTATTAAGGATGGCACTAAGTAATCTAAGTGGATGGAAGCATTTTGGTTGTAGGAGTTGAGGAACTAATCTGATTAGATGGAAACATCTAAAGAGTCTATTCATAAAAGCACAGAGCTCGGTGTGTTAGAATTAAAGGTAGTTTCGCCATATCTCGTGGAATCCTTTTCAATTCTATTTTTTTGTTTGTTTTCTTCAAAATATGTTTGTCTAAGTGATTAGGTGGGGCTCACGATTCAAGTTGTTACCACTGCTAGGGTGAAATAGAGTGATTGAGTTCCAAAAAAAAAAAAAAAAAAAAATTCAAGTGATTGAATGTAAATCACAAAATGCGTCTATTTTGATTGAATGTAAATCAAACTGTAAATCACTAGCGAAAATTACAAAATATTATGTCTTTTGGTAGTTTATTTGTAACAGTGTTTTGCAGAGATGTGTCTTTTTATGTCTTTTTTTTTTTCAAAAAATGATGTAGTTTTACAAGTGGTAAGTACAGGGATTCGATTCTCGAACTTGGTAAGTTGTTGATTTTAGGACTTACTTAAATGAAATACTTAAAACTAGCGAATAAAATAAAGGATGATAACAATATTGAGAGATTACTGGGAATCAGGATTTCACCGAACTATTTTTCTATGGTTCAATTATTAATTCTTTGACAATTATAGCTCCAAAAATAATAGTTATTGACTCTAAATCTTTGCCAAGGTAGATTTTATAAAACATTAATTGTAAATGGTAAGCATGGATTATCAAAACACCTAAGCTAAGCATAACCCATCAAACTAAATCACAACTAATTAATTTAAAATCATAATTCAAATTATATTAATGCAAAAGTCGTAAAAGAATTTAATAAAATTACCATAGTGTTGAGAATTGGCTTCCTCCGTCATCCCAAACGATGGGGTTTAGCTCATCATGGCAGAAACACGCTCAAAAGAATTTTTCATAGCTCTAAAAGGTGTTTTTATTGAATAAATTGTTTAAGACAGAGATTTACAACGCTGTAAATATGTTACAGACGTCACTATTACAAGAACGATAAATCTTTTGTGTAGCAAGATAAAAGACTACCTCTGCGAGTCTGTTCTTCGTGTTCTTGATAACGACACTTCTAAAGCGTCAGTTCTTCGTGTTCTTCAGAATGAACGACAGTTACGCTGCGCTTCTTCCTCTTCTTCACTGTCGCTGCGATTCTTCTCTCGTAGTGTGATTCTATGCCTCTGATCGACCCCAAAACTCGCGACTCCTATCTCTCGGTACTCTAAAACCCTTTTATACACCCACAATTTTCGAAATATCTCGAGAAAATCCTCCTTTTCTTACCCATAAAGTCTCGGACTTTATTTCCTTATGAAACTCTCTTCACGCGTCTTCTGTAGAGTCTGAGTTTTTGCAATCTTTTACGGGATGTAATAAAATCTTCATAGAGGATCTTCTTTCCATTTCTACACGCAACTGCCGAATATTGAACCAAAAAAATACCCTGAAACCTTCACTTCCCTGTTTTGCCGAGAATAAATATATCTTTCCCTGTTTTATTTCACGCGTCAATCCGAGCTTCCTGAACTTCCAAAAATAGATGGGTAAGAAGTCTATGAACCATATATTCCCTTAATGCTTGCGTACCTTCCTTCATTAACCAACAGAAATACCGAAACTTCCTCTTTACTGCTCACCGAGAACCATGGAATCCTCTTTTTATTCGTCTCTTGAGCACACACTTATCCCGTTTTAGCATAACAGATATTAACAATTCTAATCCAAGCAAAAACCTGGACTAAATCTCTCCCAAATGATTCACAACCGAACTTTCGCAGATGATAACTCGGTTTCCCTTAAAAACCGGATTTGAATGACGAGAAGGGTTGCCCTTATTCATTCCTTCTGTGCGAATAGCAAGTGGTCACCCCTAGTAATTGAGGTGCCCTTATCCAAATGAGGGGTCCGAATAGTAATTTTCTCCCACGAGCGCAAATACCACTTTTCGAGCCAATTTTCCCGCAAAAGCTTATTTCTCAAAAACACCTACAAAGACATAAAATACCAAAATAAGCGCAAAATCGAGTACTAACATTCTGAGAGAATTGAGACTAATATAGACACATAAATGCGTCATCAAATACCCCCAAACTTATTATTTGCTAGTCCTCGAGCAAATCAAATCAACAAAATAAAATCCTAACTCACCTGTCGCAGCATCGTCGATTGCATTTAGCGTATGCAATAAGCCTTTAAACCCTAGGTGGCCCTAGTGGCCGAGTTATAGTCTCGAGAGGATTTACAAGAGGTGTACCCACAAAACCTTTACTCCAGACCCTAGATTTCTACGCAGAACCTTGGAAGGCACTAAAGAATCTCCTTGGTTGGCATACTTTCATTGATTATAGGAGGAAGTACCCTGATGCGAAATTCCAATTGTTGTACACGAGTAAGCACTCAAGCATACTAAAATTCATATATAAGTGATGAGCTCTACTCGATATAGTTTCCCGGACATCATAACCGGAGTCTACCAATCACAGGGATAGATTAAGAAGATGGATGTAGAGAAAAACGTAGATGGTTTTTATGTTGACTAAGGTGAACAGTGTTTCTCATATCTGTCTGAAGGCCACTGCCATAACGAAACTATCCTAATGGACTGAGATAGTGGTCTGGACTAATATCAACACACTGGCATATACAAGGGTTCTAGTGGTCGACTTTATTGAATTTATTCCGGTTGGTCTGATGGTCTGGTCTCAATTTCTCTTTTTTTTTTTTTTTTTTTTTTTTTTGGTATCTCAATCACTCTATTTCACCCTAACAGTGGTAACAACTTGAATCGTGAGCCCCACCTAATCACTTAGACAAACATATTTTGAAGAAAACAAAATATGTCTTATAAACAGACTCATTTATATGAGGGCCTTGACAGTGAAACCCGTATGCAGTAGAAACAATTAGTGGTGGAGAATTTACACGTCAAGACCCCGTATGAATGTTTCGACGAATTCATCGAGTTAGCCGAGAAAATTAGGCAATGGGCTTCAATGAGAGAACCGTAAAATACCTAGAAATCATATACATAGGATCGGAGAGTTGATTATGGGTCGATATTCTTAGGCGTATAGAAGCCTTAGAAATGAATCAAGGGTCACACCATGCTAGATACGAAGATCAAGCCCATGCTCTTTATAACAACTCTAGGTTTGAAAACCGTCAGAGATTTGATTCATATTCCGATACCTATAACCCTGTGTTGATGGTGGATTTTCGTTCAAGGTTGAGTTTGTAAAAAACCAGAAAAATCATGCGCTGACATCTTGTAAAAGATAAAGCCATTTATAAGTGTTGGATACTCCCTCACTTAATTCAACCTTGTATTTCTGTACTCATTATCGGTGTGGCATGATGACCGAGTGTTACTCTTATAGAGTAACACGAACCTCCAAGCACTATAATGAATCATTATCAATTATGGCATGGCACCGAGTGTTACTCTTCTGAGTAACACGAACCTCCAAGCACTATAATGAAACCATGTACGAAATACCCGCACAGTCGATTCTCGGTGTGTTATACTAGCCCGAGCCCTCTCGGTGTGTTATACTAGCCCGATTGAGCCCTCTCGGTGTGTTATACTAGCCCGATTGAGCCCCTCTCGGTGTGTTATACTAGCCCGATTGAGCATCCCAAGACCGACCATATCGGTCCGGATATGATCCCGATCGCAGCATCCAACTCCACAAGCATGATTGGACCCTTTTATCAATTCCATCACCCCAAGCAGGTATGGAATACACACGGCCGACCCGCATGGTCGACTATTGGCCTTTGCTTGCCAAGAAACCGTCCGTACCAAGCATTATGGACGGAAACCCTAATTAGGGTTTGCGGCATATTACATGTGCCGCAAAATCTGCTCTCAACCATCCATCTTCGCAGTATAGATGGAGGGTGTAGATGTAGACTCAAAAGGCCCGGAGCATGTCGACACACAATCACCGTGTGACCGCCACACACTTGACCACCGGTCAAAGCCAACCATGGTTGGTTACAACAAATTCATCCGCCCAAAAGAGCATGGTCGCGCGGATTTGAAAGCCAAAATTAGGGTTTCAAGTCATCACGCGCGTCCATCTTCTCCTACGAATGGAGGGTCACAGATTGGATTAACCAAGGCCGGTCATACCAGCATGACCACCGTGGGCCCATCTACCTCCTCTTGCGGCCGGCCAAGGCATACCATGCCCTAGCTAATCCAAAACGCCCGACCAAACTCACGCGGTTACATCTCCCAAATCCTAAACTGATCTCGACCGCTCAACTTCACCGGATGATTTGAGTGGCTTAGATCACGTTTTCATGGGATAATCAGGTATAGGTGTGAACACTAGCCTACCACCTACACGCCTGTATGATCGACCAAGACCGACCAAGATGGGTCGCCTTGGAACGCACGCCCAAAAGGGATGTCATGCGTTTCCAACTCCTTTGCGGCAAGGGATTTCTATCGAAATCCGATCTCAACCACTCCTCTTTGACGGTCAAATTGAGTGGCCTAGATTACATCTTCATGAGACGGTGAGACATGGACGTGTGCACCATCATGCCGTCAACACGCATGTATGGTCGGTCCTCTACAAAATCCTTCCCATGCTTGGTTTCGACCAAGCTGAAGAGTGATGCTTGCGCACCTCTTTAAAAACCCCCGATTTCATCAACGGCCGCAGATGAGTGTCTCAAACATCATCTCATCCGTCCGACTTCACCAGCCTTGGTTATACAACCCCGGTCGAGTTATTTGGTTAGTGAGGAGTCATTACCCATCACTTTACCACACCGTAATGCGCACTCGCATAAAATACACGGTACTTCACAAATATCGACTTTCTCAATAACGCAGATTATTCAATTCAGCATTACATGCTATCTTTCGTGGATCCACGATCCACATTCCGCATATCAATCATGTCACAAACTCGGGGATACATATCAAGTATTGGTCCGGCGGTTTACAGGCGTGCAGCGTGCAACGCGCTCATCACAAGAACGTGTTAGGAAGTCATGGACGGTTAGAGATGAACAGAAAAGTGGGCAAGACTGGTCGTGTGTTACCGACACACAACTCCACTACTCCATCATTCCACTACCTCCACTTCCCACGAGAAACGTGAATGAGGCTCAATGACTTGTATAAATAGGTTCTCCGCCCTATTTTCCAACAACAAGGAATAACGGAGAACAACACAAGTTCGCATTTACGTAAAACCAAGTGTTAATACAAAACCGTATTCAAACACTCGTAGCCTGCTTGCATCAACCGTAAGCTTGCTCATCCTTCTCATATAAGTCATAAGCAAGCCAACACCTTCACAATCTCAACACCTTCTTCGCTTCCTCCCTAAGATCAACCCCATCTCCTTCACTTTGTGACCGAAACAAGTCCGGAACGGCCATTTCTTGGTTTAGGCCGGACTTGCACGATTGATCTCTCGAATCTACAAGCACTCACCGCAAAGGCATTTGTTGAAGGTTTAGATTCATTCCTCATCCACACCCCAAATTACCAAATTCTGCAGAGAAGTTTTCACCCATCAACAATTGGCGACCACAAAGGGAGGTTGATCTATCGGTTGCAAAAATTGAATTCTCAATTCTTCGGTTTTCGGCTCACGATGCATCCTCATCAGAAACCACAAAGGTTCGTATACCATGGGAAGTGTAGATAGAACGCTAGGAGGATGTCTTGGCAAATCAAGCCGGTATCACCAGGAGGCAGAGCGAGACATTTCGCCTTTTGAATGATATAGCGGCACAATTACAAGAAGGTCGACGAGCATCTACTCAGCAAAGACAAGAAATGTTGAATCATTAGCCAGAGTCACACCTTTACCGGCAAAAAGAGCAGGAGACTCAGAAAGATGAATAAAGATGGTCCAGTCCGACAATGAAGATCCGAGGCAACTCCACGGGAGAATAGACTTGTCCTAGTACTACAATGTCTCGCGGATAAAGAAAGGGAGCCTGCAGCCTATGGATCCCGCTAGAAGATTTGTATTTCAAAACTCTTATCAAGCACTAAGACTCGGTCCAATCCGCGCCTGCCTTCCAACCAACCAAGGAACGCTGAGGAAGGAGAAATCAATCAGAAATGCCCGAATACAGAGGATGGGAGCGTTCAACCGGCACTCAGCAAGGACATTGCGACACCTTCCACATCCCTCTACCTAGGCAAGCGATCCGCAGATATGATGGCACTCACAAATCTCCCAACTTCATCTCCTGTTCCATATCAAAGCCACGGGGAGACATCGCAACGCCCTCTAACGCAGAAAAGCCGGACACAAGGTACTTACATTTCCCTTCCCAATGAAGAAGATTCTGAGCTACCGGAGACGTGGGTACGAAACGGAGAGATAAAGCTACCCCCGACACGCCGCCCACCCACTCGGGTCAAGGAGTAATGGACCCGAGGTAATCGTCATTACCACCGGTCCCTTCATCACCCCACCAGTGAGTGCAACGCTTTGAAGTGCATTGTTCAGAGAAGCTTGGCTCGGAAGGGATAGCTTTGAGAAGTTAGTGAGGATTTTCTTGAGAGGCTACTCCGGTTTGATACAAATCAGGCTTCAAAAGCAAGTAAGTTCTACTCAACAATTTTACAAGAAAGATAGTTTAGAATTCACTGGGACTTAGCATCCCACACGTGGAGAAAGAGGCTCAAGAATCAAACACCATGTGTGTTTCATTCATGCTTTCCTTTCACACAACGTTTGCAACTTCATGTGACATGTGCAATCATTCATGACCAAGATGCAAATTTCATTTAAAATAACCTCTTTCGTAAAAAATCATTCACCAAACTATCTCAAAATGAACCAATTCAATTACCTATTAATTCAAAACCCTAGTCAAAGGAATCCTCACTATCACTCAAAAACAAGAACATCTAAAGGACAAGTAGGTAGCTACGATCCTTCAAGGAAAGTCCTTCAAAGAAGAACTCCGTCCCTTCCGGGGGCAAGAGAGACTTTCATCCTTTGAAGTAAAACTCGCTTCAGCTTTCCGCTCCTTAGGCAACTTTTCAACCTCGCGCTTCCCGGCGAGTAACACAAAGATACGTAAGGGGCTCCGTCCTATAATTTCCGGAGCTACCGTGGTCAATACACCTTATGCAGCCGTCACTTCTACCACCGGTGCCGGCAGACAGAAGGAGATGTTCCGCAAGTGTAACACCTCCCGTCACCGAGTCGAGCAGCCGCAAATCCCGACAACTCCTCAAGCGTAACGCCTCCAAAGAGTCACCGTGAGCAACAACTTTCACTCCCGCATCGGGACGAGGAGCCGGAGGGACGAGAGGAGGACCACCATCCATTACCATTTCGACTTGATGGAGAAGCAAGAAGTTCTTGCTAAGACTCAAACGGATATGGCCGCAACTCGTAAAGAGGTATTTCAGCCACATGACCTACGTGGACCCGATCAAATGAGCGACATCGATATGAACGGTCCTGTCATGGAGATTCCTACACTGGGGACTGATCCTCACAACGATCCTCCCTGGTCAATGTATTTACTACGAACCGTATACCAAAGGATTAGGAAGCGGCATCTCTAGTGGAAAGCTTGTGTGAACTCTGCGCCTCTCAAAGAATCAACGTGCAGAGATGTTTCGTAATTAATAAAATAGCTCGGGACGTACACCGACTCCTTCACGTCCGAAGTCTTAATCGCATCGAAAACACTGTAAATAATGTTACATTTACGTAAGACGACATGATGGCAGAAAAGATCACGACCGCCCTACATGTTACCGCACACATCAAGGGTTCGAGTTCAGAGGGCCCTCGTCGACACAGGAGCATCTTCCAATGTGATTTCTCTCAAGACTCTCGGGACGGCCAAGGTTAGCCCATGCAAGATTGTGCGTCATCCCACCACAATGACGGACTTCGAAGGAAACTGCACCAAAGACATACTGTGAAGCTTCAACCCATACTCACACCAAAAGGGGACGCACTTTCGAATCAAGACGTGATTAGAAGGGGAAGACAATATACCTGCTGCCGTCGTTAGCAATTAGCAGGAGAGACCGACACCCGTCTCTCCGCCCAATGGAATGCTCCAAAAGCGATTCTCCTCTCATCGAACATCGACATGTTAGCTGACACACGCATGTTCTCCTCCATGGATGGATGTAGCGGCTACAACCGTATAAGGATGTACGAGCGTGACGCAAGGGCATATATCTCACCAACAAAGCGTACAACCTTCAGCCTTCAGTAAGCGCTCCCGGGCGAAGGGGAAACCACCGAGATACAATATCCTGCGTGTCCGCCAACTCCAACCCACCACATGTACGACTCCCCGCAATGATGCAACAGCGCTCGAGATATTCCATACCAGGCTCGACAAAACCACTACGGACAAAACCATGTAAACCACGCTTTGGGATCGAGGCTCGATGAAGTTCCTTCACCGTCACCAAGGACTTCTTCAACATGAGAAAGATGGCCTGGTCAAGAATCATGGATTCGCAAATCGAACTCGAAGAGGAAGCCACTCCAACGCTCCTCCACAGGCCGCCAATGGTCTATTCAAGAGCCGCCGCAACGCCTCTCCGAGACCCACGTTCGCTTCGAATCCTTCTTCAACACTCTCTCCCGACTCACCTCGGCGGTCGCATCGGAAACCACTTTAACATCCTCTCGAGACGTTTCAACACTCAAGCCGCATCAATAATCTGCGCTCCGGTCAAGTTATCTTTGATGTACTCATTGCTCAACATACGCTTCATCCATCCTTCATAAGGGCCTGGTAGGAGCATGAAAAACCTAAAAGTCGATAGGAAGAGTTATCTTGTGGGAAATGTATATTTTCCTATAGTCGAAAAGGTGCGGTGAACAACTCATCATCAATGTTCGGCATATCTTTGAAGCTTTCAACACCTCCCGACTTGGCACCAAAGATTATCTCCTGAAGACATCTCAACAGTGATTCTTTCCTCCACAATGAAATAAAAGATGGAGTTAGAACTTGTAGAAAATACGGAGAGATGTAGTCACACGGCAAGACACAACTCACATCGGAGCACACAATGGCCTGGCCCAAACACCATTCAAGTCCTGGCACAAATTTTAGTCCTGTGACAAATTTTAGTCCGGTACAAATTTTAGTCCGGTGTTGATTTCAAGACCGCACAAGTTTCAAGACCGGTACAAGTTTCAAGTCCTCAGGCGTATGTGGGTGAGACTCACTTTCAACCGAAGCAGACACAACAAGCCCACGTTCGATCAAGCGAGCACAAGAACCCCACGAACGAAGCAAAGCAGGCCAGCCGATTAGGCACATCCCCACGATTGAACGAAGAAGGCGCAATAGCCCCTCGACCGAAGCAAATCATAGCAAGGTCGGTCAAGGCGAGCAAGACCGATTATCATGCTAGGGAACACTTTTCTCGACGCCTCTTGAACGTGACATGCTCAAGGACAGACGACTGCCTCTCCTGGAACATCTAACATTGTCTCATAAGTTTTATCTTTAATCGTCACCATCTCATGCCTACCACACAATAGTGTAACCATTGTGTGCTAGGCGAGGGGACTTAATGTTGATGGTGGATTTTCGTTCAAGGTTGAGTTTGTAAAAAACCGTAAAAATCATGCGCCGACATCTTGTAAAAGATAAAGCCATTTATAAGTGTTGGATACTCCTCACTTAATTCAGCCTTGTATTTCCGTACTCATTATCGGTGGCATGATGACCGAGTGTTACTCTTATAGAGTAACACGAACCTCCAAGCACTATAATGAATCATTATCGGTGTGGCATGACGACCGAGGTGTTACTCTTGCGCAGCAACACGAACCTCCAAGCACTATAATGAAAACCATGTACGAAATACCCGCACAGTGCCGATTCTCGGTGTGTATACTAGCCCGAGCCCTCTCGGTGTGTTATACTAGCCCGATTGAGCCCCTCCTGTGTGTTATACTAGCCCGATTGAGCCCCTCTCGGTGTGTTATACTAGCGATTGAGCATCCGACCACCATATCAGGCCCGATATGATCTCGATCGCAAGCCATCCAACTCCACAAGCATGATTGGACGACCCCGCATCAATTCCATCACCCCTTAGGTATGGAATACACACGGCCGACCCCGCATGGTCGACTATTGGCCTTTGCTTGCCAAGAAACCGTCCGTACCAAGCATTATGGACGGAAAACCCTAAATTAGGGTTTGCGCATATTACATGTGCCGCAAAATGGGCTTCTCAACCATCCATCTTCGCAGTATAGATGGAGGGTGTAGATGTAGACTCAAAGGCCCGGAGCATGTCGACACAATCACCGTGTGACCGCCTACACACTTGACCAATCGGTCAAAGCCAACCATGGTTGGTTACAACAAATTCGTCCGCCCAAAAGAGCATGGCCGCGCGGCTTTGAAAGCCAAAATTAGGGTTCGAGCCATCACGCGCGTCCATCTTCTCCGTCACCAATGGAGGGTCACGATTGGATTAACCAAGGCCCTGGTCATACCAGCATGACCACCGTGGGCCCATCTACCTCCTCTTTGCGGTCGGCCAAGGCATACCATGCCCTAAGAATCCAAAACGCCCGACCAAACTCACGCGGTTACATCTCCCAAATCCTAAACTCGATCTCGACCGCTCATTTTCACCTGATGATTTGAGTGGCTTAGATCACGTTTTCATGGGATAATCAGGTATAGGTGTGAACACTAGCCTACCACCTACACGCTGGTATGATCGACCAAGACCGACCAAGATGGGTCGTCTTGGAACGCACGCCCAAACTTGGGATGTCATGCGGTTTCAACTCCTTTGCGCAAGGGATTTCGCCGCAACCGATCTCAACCACTCCTCTTTGACGGTCAAATTGAGTGGCCTAGATTACATCTTCATGAGACGGTGAGACATGGACGTGTGCACCATCATGCCGTCAACACGCATGTATGGTCGGGCCTCTACAAAAATCCTTCCCATGCTTGGTTTCGACCAAGTCAAGAGTGATGCTTGCGCACTTTTTAAAAACCCCGATTTCATCAACTGGCCGCATGGATGAGTGTCTCAAACATCATCTCATCCGTCCGACTTCACCAAACTTGGTTATACAACCCACAGTCAGAGTTATTTGGTTAGTGAGGAGTCATTACCCATCACCGTACCACCGTAATCGCAAGACTGCATAAAATACACACGGTCTTCACAAGTATCGACTTTCCGAATAACGCAGTTATTCAATTCAATTACATGCTATCTTTCGTGGATCCACGATCCACATTCCAGCACATCAATCATGTCACAAACTGGGGATACATATCGGGGTATTGGTCCGGCGGTTTACAAGGTGCGCGTGCAACGCGCCATCACAAGAACGTGTTAGGAAGTCATGGACGGTTAGAGATGAACAGAAAAGTGGGCAAGACCGGTCGTGTGTTACCGACACACAACTCCACTACTCCATCATTCCACTACCTCCACTTCCCACGAAACGTGAATGAGGCTCAATGACTTGTATAAATAGGTTCTCCGCCCTATTTTTCAACAACAAGGGAATAACGGAGAACAACACAAGTTCGGGACGACGTAAAACCAAGTGTTAATACAAAAACCGTATTCAAACACTCGTAGCCTGCTTGCATCAACCGTAAGCTTGCTCATCCTTCAAGTCAAGTCATAAGCAAGCCAACACCTTCACAATCTCAACACCTTCTTCGCTTCCTCCCTAAGATCAACCCCATCTCCTTCACTTTGTGACCGAAACAAGTCCGGAACGGCCATTTCTTGGTTTAGCCGACTTGCACGATTGATCTCTCGAATCTACAATCACTCACCGCACAAGGCATTTGTTGAAGGTTTAGATTCATTCCTCATCCACACCCCAAATTACCAAATTCTCGCAGGAGTAGTTTTCACCCATCAACACCCCGGTTGGAGGAACCACCCGAATTTCTCTTGGTCTAAGGGCCGAGTCAAGGTCACCTAGTATTGCCTGTGCTCTCCCAAGTTTTGGGTATACTAAGAACCATTTAGGGCCAGATCGAGATTTAACCCGTCGGATAAAAAAATCATGAGCTTAGAAGAGTCTCTGACCATCTTATCTCATAACACCGCAGAGTTTAAGCAAACGGTTGAGAAAGGTTTTACAGAAAACTCTCAAGTTATTTTAGAGCTAGAAAATCAGGTTAATATAATTGCAGATTTTTCGAGCGAAAGAGAAAAGGAAAAGTTCCCCAATTAACCACTACCCAATACTAGAGCAATTCATGAAGTATCCTCTAGAGAGAAAGAGTCTAATTATGTGAACTCTGTAACAACCCTTAGAAGTGGTAAATTGGTAGACAATAAGGTATCCATGCCTAATAGTGGACATACTGTAGATCCACCTTCTAGTTCCCATTCTAGTTCCCAAGATGAGCCCCAGAAGGAGCCACTAGTCAAGAAACCGATAAAATTTCTAGTGATGCCCATGTGGTTCCCGATAGATCTCATTTTGTGCCCAAGAGCCCCATATCCACAAACATGTTAGTTCCAACTAAGAGAGAGTCGACTTTCAACGAAATAATGGAGATTTTTAAGCAGGTAAACATAATTATTCCTTTATTAGAAGCAATTAGGCAAATGCCTGCTTATGCCAAGTTTCTTAAGGATCTTTGTACACGAAAGCGTAAGCTTAATGTCCATAAGAAAGCCTTTTTAGCTGGTCAGGTAAGTTCGATCCTTCTGAACCAAACAGCCCCTAAGTATAAATACCCTGGATTCCCCACCATATCTTGTACGATTGGTAATCACATGGTTGATAAAGCATTACTTGACTTAGGAGGCAGTGTTAACCTACTCCCATACCATGTGTACACCTAAACTAGGTCTTGGTGAGTTGAAACCGACTAAAATGACCCTACAATTAGCTGATAGGTCTCACAAAGTACCTCGTGGTGTCATAGAGGATGTTACGATTGAGGTTGATAAATTTATTTATCCAAAGGATTTTGTTGTTCTAGACACTCAACTTGTTCAGGACCCTAGTGCTCAAATACCAGGTGATTTTAGGTCGCCCATTTTTAGCCACATCTAATGCTATAATCAATCTGTAGGACCTGGACTTATGAATATATCCTTTGGTAATATGACCACTGAACTAAATGTCTTTAATGTTACTAGACAACCTTCTAATGAATCAGAGGAAGTGAATATGATTAGCACTTTAGTTCAGGATATAATTCAGGATAATTGGGACGACACTTTATTTGGTGATTCCTTAGATGAATTTGATGAGACAATTCTCTTAAGTCAGTTAGGTGACCAAACTGTTGAACTAGAAGAAGCTCTTGAGTATTTTAAAGACTCCAAGGATCCAGAAATTCAAGCAATAGTTAGAGGTTTGTCTGAGAATACTGATTACTCTAAGTTTGGGGGTAGTGATTTTCAAATATCCCTAGTAGAAGTCCCTAACTTGGGAATCGAGCCTAGTATACATGAGGTATTACCTGAGTCTCTTCCGACTCCTCAACCTGACCCTCCTGATACTGTCCAGGAGGAAATCCAGCAACTAGAAACCCATAGTTCAGAAAAATATGTTTGTCAAGACACTCATATGAAGCCCAAGTGGGCACCACGGAAAAACCAAGCTTGTCTTGGAGAAACCTTGGATGAGGATGTGTTATGTCTGTTCATTTTTCTGATTTGGTGCATTTGTCTTATAACTGTGGCAATTTTATTTGATTTTGTTGACCCACAGTTGTTTCGACTATTGATATATGATTTGAAAGGTAATTATCCATTTTGTGGTATTTGACGTCTGGCTGAAGACTTTAAATTTAGCACTTCTTGGGAGGTAACCCATGCTCATGCAACACGGTAATATCTTTCCTTAACTCTTTTGCTTCAAATGGTAACAGTTTCTCCTTGTTCATGCATTTAATTTTATCTTTAGAACATTGAGGACAATGTTAGATTTAATTTTGGGTGTGTGGGAGAAACTTTTTAGTTGCAATAAATAAACTCCACAGCCTAGAAATTTATGTTTATTAAGGATGGCACTAACCAATTTAAGTGGATGGAAGCATCTTGGTTGTAGGAGTTGAGGAACCAATCTGATTAGATGGAAACATCTAAAGAGTTTGTTCATAAAAGCACAGAGCTCAAAAAGTTAGAAATAACATGGTAGTTTCGCCATATCTCGTTGAGTCCTTTTCACTTCTGTTTTTTATTTTGTTTTCTTTTTAAAATATGTTTCTTTAAGTGATTAGGTGGGGCTCACGATTCAAGTTATTACCACTCTTAGGGTGAAATAGAGTGATTGAGTTACTAAAAAAAAAAAAAAAAAAGACCAGACCAATTAGACCAAACGGAATAAAATAACACTTGGATAGCAATATGTGTGTGTTCTCACCGTCTCCCCGCCTAAACAAGCATGGAACGCAGGATCCACGGGAATTACCATGTAATCTGCCGACAAGAAGCATGCGCTTGGATCCACAAGATCTAATCATGTTATGAAATAAATAAATAAAAAATTTTGTCAATGTTCAATGAATAAATCAACCGCTGGTTCCCTTGTATATGCCAGACGAGTTTATCTAGAATTAGTATTATCGACCACTTTGGTTCCCTTGCCGTATATGCCAGGTTGTGTTGATATTAGTCGAACTGTATCTCACCATTAGGATAGGTTCATTTTGGCAAGGGCCTTCGAACATGCATATGAGAAACATCGCTCATCTAGTCAACATCAAAACCATCTATGTTTTTCATATCCATCTCTTGATCTATCCACGTGATTTGTTGACTCCGGATATTGATGTCCATAGTGCGACTATCCAGTAGAGCTCACACTTATATATGAAATTTTAGTATGCTTGATTGCAAACTCGTGTACAACAATTGGAATTTCGCATCGGTACTTCCTCATGTAGTCAATAAGTATGCCAACCAAGGAGATTCTTTAGTGCCTTCTAAGGTTCCGCGTAGATAATTATGGTCCTGGAGTAAAGGTTTTGTGGGTATATCTCTTGTAAACCCTCCCGAGACTATAACTCAGCCACTAGGGCCACCTAGGGTTTAAAGGCTTGTTGCATATGCTAAATGCAATCTACGATGCTCGCGACATAAAGTGAGTTAGGATTTTATTTTGTAGATTTGATTTGCTCGAGACTAGCAAATAATAAGTTTGGGGGTATTTGATAGACGCATTTATGTGTCTATTTTGATCTCGATTTTCTATATTGTTAGTACCCATTTTTGTACTTATTTTGGTATTTTATGTCTTTGTAGGAATTTTTGGAGAAATAATTTCTTGCGAAGAAATTGGCTCGGAAAGTGGTCCTGGAAGAAAATTACTACAGGCACCCAGAAGACGGACTACAGGCACCCCGGAAGTATGCTGGAGACTCCCCAGAAAAGTCATAATTACACCTCAGAAGAATTGCTAAAGGGAACCCGATAATGGATAAGGGGTACCCAAATTACTAAGGGGCATCCATTTCCAAGGCAAGTACTATTGGCAGACCCGCACAGGTTAGGGGGACTCCACCTTTCTCATTTGAAAATGGAAAGTGGAGGGAAATATGTTTCTCGCCTGTGAATTTTGCTGGACAAGATTTGAGGGAGATTTACCCGGATTTTATCACGGGTTTGATTTTGTTTGGGCTTGTTAACGTAAAACAGGGCATGTACGTGGTTTCAAATCGCTAATGATCAAGTTTCCACACATTTATCTCAAAACAGAGTAACTCGGGTTTATTTTCGGAAGTTATGAAGAATATCTTCCGTGAAGATTTGTTTCCATCAATACGAAGAAAGTTTGTGAGAGTTTTCAAACAAAACAGGAAGTACGCGTACTGGATTCGACTAAAAAGGGAAGAAATCATCTATTGAAAGGAAAACAGGGAAGAAGAGAAATATTTGGGATTCCTGTGTTGTTTTTGGAAGTTACGTGGAGAGTTGGAAAGGGTTTATTCCTTGTTCGAGTTGTTTCTACCAAATATAGGGGATTATGAGAGAATTGGACAGCCCGGAACGCGTAGAAAATAAGAGGAGAAAATCCCGTGACTTGCCGGAAAAAAGAAGAAGATTGAATCGAGTTATTTTCTCGTCTGTGGTATATATAAGAGCTGATGAGAGTCACAAACGGAGGAGTCGAGGAGTTTGGGGTCTATACGTAGTTTAGGGGAAGCTCTGGTACGAAGAAATCACGCTGCAGAGAAAGTTGCAGCAGCAGGTGAAGAAGACGAAGAACTGACACTTCAGAAGTGTCGTTCTCAAGAACCCTAGAACATAAGACGCGCAACGAACTGTCGCAGAGAACTATCGCTATTCAACAGCAGAACTAAAGTATCGTTTAAAGAGCAGTCTTATTTCTTCTGTAACTGTCTGTTTGTAACGCCTTTTCAGCGTTGCAAACTGTCTGCTTTATTAGTTTTCTCTTGTTTTTCACCTATTTGAGCTATGAACAATTATTTTGAGCACATGAATAATATGAGGAGCTAAACCCCAACACTGGGATGATGGAGGAAGCCATGTTTCACAATGTTTGGTAATTATATTTGATTCTTAAGACTTCTTGCATTGATTTTTAATCGATTTATGATTTTCATTGATTATTTGTGATTTTGTTTGATAGTGTATGCTTAGTCTAAGAACTTTTGATGCACTATGCTTACGATTTACATCTAATGCTTTATAAAATCTACTTTCGACAAAGAAATAGAGTCTAGAAAAGAGCTAAAATTGTTATGAATCATTGTATGAACCAATTGATTGTGAAGTTTGGTGGAATCCTAAGTCCCAGTATCTCTCAACTTTGTTAAAATCTTTTCTTTGTTTCTAGTATTTTATTAAGTAAGTCCTAAAATCAACAACTTCCCAAATCCGAGAATCAAACCCTTTTCTTACCACTTGTAAAACTGTATTAGTTTTTGGCGCCGCCGACGCGGACTTGTATTTAGGTTTAGGTTTTAGGTTTTGCATTTTTTTTTAGGTTTTGTATATATATATATATATATATATTTTTTTAGATTATTTTTTTGTTCTATTTTACGTCTTTGGTATTTTTGTTTTTGTTGTGCAGGTTTTGCTTGAAACGGAAGTTGAAAAGTTGAACTTGCCATAAAAGGAGAAAGCCGAAGATTTTATTTTTAAGGACTTTTATTTTTGGTAGTTTTTTATTTATTTTTGGACTTGTAATTTTCTTTTTATTTGTTTGTGTTTATTTGTAGTACTTTATTTATATATATATAAAAAAAAAAAAACACTGCACACACCAATTGCATCTTCGTCAGACTACCGAGTTTAGAAAACTGTTGGATTAGTAAGCTGAACCCATGCCTTGGGCCTTATGAGAGTTACCAGCTGAAAGTCCACAAACCTCAGCCTCGTACCTTTGGGTATATTGCTGTAGGTAACCCAAGCTTGCCTAAATTAGTTAGCCCAGCATTTGCATGTGCACGATTTTCTTGCTTCACTAGTATTACTTATATTTTTGTCGAAATGGTGAAGGAAAATGATGATGAGGTCCCAGTAAAAACCCTTAGGGATCGTTTGAACCCGTCTAGAGTATTACGTGACCCAGGTGTAGTTCTACCAGCTTCTACGGTCCAGTTTGATATTAGACCAAACTATTGGCACGTAAGTTTAGGGGTTAGAGAATGAGAACCCGCTACGTAAGTTTAGGGGGTTAGAGAATGAGAACCCGTATACCCACATAAGAGACTTTGAAATGATTTGTGACACAATGAACTATCCGAATGTCTCCAAAGATGTGCTTAGGTTACGTTTGTATTAAATAAACAGACTCATTTATGTGTATACGGACATAAACGTATGAGAAACACTTTTCGAGGATAAACAAACTCATTTATGTAAATAAACGTTACTCATTCAATCATAATAAACAGACTCATTTATGTGTATTAAATAAACAGACTCATTTTGATTGAGTGATAGACGCATTTATGTGTCTATATCAGTCTCAATTCTCTGTAATGTTAGTACTCGATTTTGGGCTTATTTTGGTATTTTATGTCTTTGTAGGTATTTTTGGAGAAATAAGCTTTTGCGGGAAAATTGGCTCGAAAAGTGGTATTTGCGCTCATGGGAGAAAATTACTATTCGGACACCTCATTTGGATAAGGGGCACCTCAATTACTAAGGGGTGACCACTTGCTATTCGCACCCTGTGAATGGATAAGGGGCAACCCATCCTCTTCATTCAAATCCCGGTTTTGGCGGGAAACTGAGTTATCATCTCATGAAGGTTGCTTTGTGAATCATTTGGGAGAGATTTAGTCCGTTTTTTCTTGGATTAAAATTGTTAATATCCTGTTATGCTAAAACAGATAAGTGTGTGCTCAAGAGTCTAATAAAAAGAGGATTCCATGGTTCTCTCGGTGAATGAGTAGTAAAGAGGAAGTTTCAAGTATTTTGTTGGTTAATGAAGGAAGGTACGCAAGCATTAAGGGAATATATGGTTCATAGACTTCTTACCCATCTATTTTTGGAAGTTCAGGAAGCTCGGATTGACGCGTGAAATAAAACAGGGAAATATATATTTCTTCTCGGCAAAACAGGGAAGTGAAGGTTTCCGGGTATTTTTTTGGTTCAATATTCGGCAGTTGCATGTAGAAATGGAAAGAAGATCCTCTATGAAGATTTTATTACATCCCGTAAAAGATTGCAACAACTCAGACTCTACATAAGACGCGTGAAGAGAGTTTCATAAGGAAATAAAGTCCGAGACTTTATGGGTAAGAAAATGAGGATTTTCTCGAGATATTTCGAAGCTGTGGGTGTATAAAAGGGTTTTGAGAGTACCAGAGATAGGAGTCGGGAGTTTTGGGGTCGATCAGAGGCATAGAATCACACTACGGAGAAGAATCGCAGCAGCAGGTGAAGAAGAGGAAGAACTGACGCTTCAGAACTGTCGTTCGTTCTGAAGAACATGAAGAACTGACGCTTAAGAAGTGTCGTTATCAAGAACACGAAGAACAGACTCGCAGAGGCAGTCTTTTATCTTGCTACACAAAAGATTTATCGTTCTTGTAATAGTGACGTCTGTAACATATTTACGGCGTTGCAAATCTTTGTCTAAAACAATTTCTTCAATAAAAACACCTTTTAGAGCTATGAAAAAATCTTTTGAGCGTGTTTCTGCCATTATGAGCTAAACCCCATCGCTGGGATGACGGAGGAAGCCAATTCTCAACACTATGGTAATTTTATTAAATTCTTTTTACGACTTTTGCATTAATATAATTTGAATTATGATTTTAAATTAATTAGTTGTGATTTAGTTTGATGGGTTATGCTTAGCTTAGGTGTTTTGATAATCCATGCTTACCATTTACAATTAATGTTTTATAAAATCTACCTTGGCAAAGATTTAGAGTCAATAACTATTATTTTTGGAACTATAATTGTCAAAGAATTAATAATTGAACCACAGAAAAAGAGTTCGGTGAAATCCTGATTCCCACTAATCTCTCAATATTGTTATCATCCTTTATTTTATTCGCTAGTTTTAAGTATTTCATTTAAGTAAGTCCTAAAATCAACAACTTCCCAAGTCCGAGAATCGAATCCCTGTACTTACCACTTGTAAAACTACATCAGTTTTTGGCGCCGACGCGGACTTGTATTTAGGTTTAGGTTTTAGGTTTTGCATTTTTTTTTAGGTTTTGTATATATATATATATAATTATTATTATTATTATTATTATTATTATTATTATTATTATTATTATTATTATTTTTAGATTATTTTTTGTTCTATTTTACTTCTTTGGTACTTTTGTTTTTGCTGTGCAGGATTTGCTTGAAGCGAAACGTGAAAAGTTGAACTTGCCTTACAAAAAGGGAGAAACCGAAGATTTTTTTTTTTAGACTTTCATCTTATTTTTAGTAGTTTCTTTATTTATTTTTGGACTTGTAATTTTCTTTTATTTGTTTGTGTTTATTTTTAGTACTTTATTTATTAAAAAAAAAAAAAACACTGCACACACCATTTGCATCTTCGTCAGACTACCGAGTTTAGGAAAACTGGTGGATTAGTAAGTCAACCCGTGCCTTGGGCCTTATGGGAGTTATCACCAAAGTCCACAAACCTCAGCCTCGTACCTTTGGGTATATTTCGTTGTAGGTAACCCAAGCTTACCTAAATTAGTTAGCCCAAAGATTTGCATGTGCACATTTTGTTAAATTCTTGTATGCCGAACGTAAGAGAGACGCTCTAGGGCGGTTTATGCGTGAAAACCTAGAAGTGATATTTTAGGAAACAAGAATCTTGACTACCTTAATCTAGAAAGTCCTATTTTTGGACGTTCTTCTCACGGTGAGGAAAATATCCTTAATACTTATATTTTTGCCAAAATGGTTGAGGAAAAGGATGATGAGGTCCCGATAAAACCCTTAGGGATCGTTTGAACCCGTCTAGGGTAGTGCGTGACCTGTGTAGTTCCACTAGCTTTTACGGTCCAATTTGATATTAGACCTGAGACTATTGGCATGCTTCGTAAGTTTAGGGGGTTAGAGAATGAGAACCCGTATTCCCACATAAGAGACTTTGAAATGATTTGTGACACAATGAACTATCCGAATGTCTCCAAAGATGTGCTTAGGTTACGTTTGTTTCACTTCTCTCTCTATGATAAAGCCAAAGAGTGGTATCATTTTATTCCTTCTAAAACAATTACCACCTGGATGGTCTTGTAGAGGCATTTGTTAAGAAATTCTACCACACCATAAGACGCATCTGTTCGGCGGTCTATCCAAACCTTTAAGCATAAATTAGGTGAAAAACTTCATGATTATATAGAAAGGTTTAGTGAATTGTTATACCAGTGTCCACATCATGGCTTTGAAAAGCCCACATGGCCCAAATTTTATATGAGGGCCTTGATAGTGAAACCCGTATGCAGGTAGAAACAATTAGTGGTGGAGAATTTAACCATCAAGACCTGGATGAATGTTTCGCGAATTCATCGAGTTAGAATGAGAAGACTCACAATGGGCTTCAATGAGAGAACCAGAAATACCTAGAAATCCTATCCATAGGATCGATAGAGTTGATTATGGGTCAGACATTCTTAGGCGTTTAGAAGCCTTAGAAATGAATCAAGGGTCACACCATGCTAGATACGAACAGCAAGCCCATGCTCTTTATAACAACTCTAGGTTTGAAAACCGTCAGAGATTTGATCCATATTCCGATACCTATAACCCCGGTTGGAGAAACCACCCGAATTTCTCTTGGTCTAAGGGCCGATTCAAGGTCAGTCTAGTATTTCCCAGGGCTCTCCCAAGTTTTTGGTATACTAAGAACCATTTAGGGCCGTATCGTGATCGAACTCCGTCGGATAAAAAAATTATGAGCTTAGAAGAGTCTCTGACCATATTATCTCATAACACTGCAGAGTTTAAGAAAACGGTTGAGAAAGGTTTACAGGAAAACTCTCAGGCTATTTCAGAACTAAAAAGTCAGGTTAGTATAATTGTAGAGTTTTTGAGCAAAAGAGAGAAAGGAAAGTTACCCAAATCAACCACTACCCAATACTAGAGCAATTCATGAAGTATCCTCTAGAGAGAAAGAGTTCAATCATGTGAACTCAGAATAACTTTAGGAGTGGTAAAACGGTAGACAATAAGGTAGCCATGCCTAATAGTGGACATACTGTAGATCCACCTTCTAGTTCCCATTCTAGTTCCCAAGATGAGCCCCCAGAAGGAGCCACTAGCTGAAGAGACTGATAAAATTTTTAGTGATGCCCATGTGGTTCCCGATAGGTCTCATTTTGTGCCAAGAGCCCCATATCCACAGTTTTTAGTTCCAACTAAGAGAGAGTCGACTTTCAACGAAATAATGGAGATTTTTATGCAGGTAAACATTAACATTCCCTTACTAGAAGCAATTAGGCAAATGCCTGCTTATGCCAAGTTTCTTAAGGATCTTTGTACACGAAAGCGTAAGCTTAATGTCCATAAGAAAGCCTTTTTAGCTGGTCGTAAGTTCAATCATTCCTCAACCAAACAACCCCTAAGTATAAAGACCCGGATGCCCCACCATATCTTGTACGATTGGTAATCACATGGTTGATAAAGCATTACTTGACTTAGGAGCCAGTGTTAACCTACTCCCGTACCATGTGTACACCCAGCTAGGTCTTGGTGAGTTGAAACCAACTAAAATGACCCTACAATTAGCTGATAGGTCTGTCAAAGTACCTCGTGGTGTCATAGAGGATGTTCTGATTGAGGTTGATAAATTTATTTATCCAAAGGGATTTTGTTGTCCTAGACACTCAACATGTTCAGAACCTAGTGCTCAAATACCGGTGATTTTAGGTCGCCCATTTTTAGCCACATCTAATGCTATCATCAACTGTAGGACCGGGCTTATGAACATATCCTTTGGTAATATGACCACTGAACTAAATGTCTTTAATGTTAATAGAAAACCTTCCTCGATGACTTGGAGGAAGTGAATATGATTAGCACTTTAGTTCGGGGATCTAATTCAGAATAATTGGGACGACACTTTATTTGGTTATTCCTTAGATGAATTTGATGAGACAATTCTCTTAAGTCAGTTAGGTGACCAAACTCTTGAATTAGAAGAAGCTCTCGAGTACTTTAAAGACTCTACAGACCCTGAAATTCAAGCCATAGTGCTAGGCCTTACGGAGAGTAATGTTGACCCTAAGTTTGGGGGTAATGATCTAGAAGAAGCTCTTGAGTATTTTAAAGACTCCGAGGATCAAGAAATTCAAGCAATAATTAGAGGTCTTTTTGAAAATACTGATTACTCTAAGTTTGGGGATAATGATGGTCAAATATCCCTAGTAGAAGTCCCTAACTTGGGAATCGAGCCTAGTATACATGAGGTATTACCTGAGTCTCTTCTGACTCCTCAACCTGATCCTCCTAATATTGTCAAAGAGGAAATCCAGCAACTAGAAACCCATAGTTCAGAAGAATCTGTTTGTCAAGACACTCATATGAAGCCCAAGTGGGCACTACAGAAAAACCCAGTTGTCTTGGATGAGGATGTGTTATGTCATTCATTTTTCCGATTTGGTGCGAGTTGTCTAATAATTGTGGCAATTTTATTTGATTTTGTTGACCCACAGCTTGTTTCGACTATTGATATATGATTTGAAAGGTAATTAGCCATTTTGTGGTATTTACCGTCTGGCTGAAGACTTTAAACTTAGCACTTCTTGGGAGGTAACCCAATATTCATGCGACACGGTAATATCTTTCCTTAACTCTTTTACTTCAAATGGTAACAGTTTCTCCTTGTTCATGCTTTTAATTTTATCTTTAGAACATTAAGGACAATGTTAGATTTAAGATTGAGGGTGTGGGAGAAAATTTTTAGTTGCATTGTTAAACTCCAGAGCCTAGAAATTTATGCTTATTAAGGATGGCACTAACTAATCTAAGTGGATGGAAGCATTTTGGTTGTAGGAGTTGAGGAACCAATCTGATTAGATGGAAACATCTAAAGAGTCTATTCATAAAAGCACAGAGCTTATGTGTTAGAATTAAAGAAAAACATGGTGGTTTCGCCATATCTCGTTGAATCCTTTTCACTTCTATTTTTTATTTGTTTTCTTCAAAATATGTTTGTCTAAGTGATTAGGTGGGGCTCACGATTCAAGTTGTTACCACCGTTAGGGTGAAATGTAGAGTGATTGAGATAAAAAAGAAAAGAAAATTATGAGACCAAACCATCGGACCAACCTAATAAATTCAATAAAGCTCACCACAAATTTTTTACGGAACCCTTTGTAAATGCCTAACAATCTTGTATGTGACCTAGAGTTAGATTATAAAGTCGACCAACCCTTGGTTATCCCTTGTATAGAGTTGCCCACCTGTGTGTTGATATTAGTCCAGACCACTATCTCAGTCCATTAGGATAGGTTCGTTTTAGCAGTGGCCTTCAGACAGATATGAGAAACACTGTTCACCTTAGTCAACATAAAAACCATCTACGTTTTTCTCTACATCCATGTGATTGGTAGACTCTATTATGATGTCCGAAACTATCTCGAGTAGAGCTCACACTTATATATGAATTTTAGTATGCTTGAGTGCAAACTCGTGTACAACAATTGGAATTTCGCATTAGGGTACTTCCTCCTATAATCATGAAAGTATGCCAACCAAGGAGATTCTTTAGTGCCTTCCAAGGTTCTGCGTAGAAATCTAGGGTCTGGAGTAAAGGTTTTGTGGGTACACCTCTTGTAAATCCTCCCGAGATTATAACTCGGCCACTAGGGCCACCTATGGGTTTAAAGGCTTATTGCATACGCTAAATGCAATCGACGATGCCTGCGACAGTGAGTTAGGATTTTATTTTGTAGATTTGATTTGCTCGAGGACTAGCAAATAAAAAGTTTGGGGGTATTTGATAGACGCATTTATATGTCTATATTAGTCTCAATTCTCTGTAATGTTAGTACTCGATTTTGCGCTTATTTTGGTATTTTATGTCTTTGTATGTGTTTTTGGAGAAATAAGCTTTTGCGGGAAAATTGGCTCGAAAAGTGGTATTTGCGCTCGTGGGAGAAAATTACTATTCGGACCCCTCATTTGGATAAGGGGCACCTCAATTACTAAGGGGTGACCACTTGCAATTCGCACCCCGGGAATGGATAAGGGGCAACCCATCCCCTTCATTCAAATCCCAGTTTTGGAGGGAAACTGAGTTATCATCTGCGAAGGTTGCTGTGAATCATTTGGGAGAGATTTAGTCCGGTTTTTGCTTGGATTAGAATTGTTAATATCCTGTTATGCTAAAACAGGATAAGTGTGTGCTCAAGAGTCGAATAAAAAGAGGATTCCATGGTTCTCTCGGTGAACAGGGTAAAGAGGAAGTTTCGGTATTTCTGTTGGTTAATGAAGGAAGGTACGCAAGCATTAAGGGAATATATGGTTCATAGACTTCTTACCCATCTATTTTTGGAAGTTCAGGAAGCTCGGATTGACGCGTGAAATAAAACAGGGAAAGATATATTTCTTCTCGGCAAAACAGGGAAGTGAAGGTTTCCGGGTATTTTTTTGGTTCAATATTCGGCAGTTGCGTGTAGAAATGGAAAGAAGATCCTCTATGAAGATTTTATTACATCCCGTAAAAGATTGCAACAACTCAAACTCTACAGAAGACGCGTGAAGAGAGTTTCATAAGGAAATAAAGTCCGAGACTTTATGGGTAAGAAAAGGAGGATTTTCTCGAGATATTTCGAAGCTGTGGGTGTATAAAAGGGTTTTGAGAGTACCAGAGATAGGAGTCGGGAGTTTTGGGGTCGATCAGAGGCATAGAATCACACTACAGAGAAGAATCGCAGCAGCAGGTGAAGAAGAGGAAGAATCGACGCTTGGTAATCGCCGTTACGGAGAACACGAAGAACTGACGCTTTAGAAGTGTCGTTATCAAGAACAGGAAGAACAGACTCACAGAGCCAGTCTTTTATCTTGCTACACAAAAGATTTATCGTTCTTGTAATAGTGACGTCTGTAACATATTTACGGCATTGCAAATCTCTGTCTTAAACAATTTCTTCAATAAAAACACCTTTTAGAGCTATGAAAAATTCTTTTGAGCATGTTTCTGCCATGATGAGCTAAACCCCATCGCTGGGATGACGGAGGAAGACAATTCTCAACACTATGGTAATTTTATTAAATTCTTTTTACGACTTTTACATTAATATAATTTGAATTATGATTTTAAATTAATTAGTTGTGATTTAGTTTGATGGGTTATGCTTAGCTTAGGTGTTTTGATAATCCATGCTTACCATTTACAATTAATGTTTTATAAAATATACCTTGGCAAAGATTTAGAGTCAATAACTATTATTTTTGGAGCTATAATTGTCAAAGAATCAATAATTGAACCATAAAAAAAGAGTTCGGTGAAATCCTGATTCCCAGTAATATCTCAATATTGTTATCATCCTTTATTTTATTCGCTAGTTTTAAGTATTTCATTTAAGTAAGTCCTAAAATCAACAACTTCCCAAGTCCGAGAATCGAATCCCTGTACTTACCACTTGTAAAACTACATCATGAATCAATTTACTATCTTCGGATTAGCATATTGCCTATCATATTCTTAAAATTTGCATGCAATATGGAGTTTTCACACAGGAAAACTATTAGTAATTAAGGGAAGAATACCAAATTTTAGTTTCCCTTACCAATTTTCCAATAATATCCTATAAACCAATTTTCCAATAATCTCCTATAAACCTGTCTCCCTATGTAATAAATTTCCAAATTACCGAATCTATGTAGGTAATATAGCAAAATCCATGGGGGACAACTGTCCCCACTAGACTGTTAGTAGCTCCGTCCCTGATACCTGACTTCCATGATTCCGTGCCGTAGTGCATAAACTAATTTTCATGTTAGGAATTCACAGTTATCAACAATTTGGGTTTTTGGTTCGAAACCCTAATAAGAAGTTGTTTTTTGTTTATGACGATCAATTGGAAGTTTTGTATTCAAAACGATAGGACTTTTTACTTTCATCAAAAACTCTTACCATTTCCAAGATTTAATTATCAAAAACTCACCATTTGTATACCACTGTTGATTTGTGTGTTTTGTTTTAAAACTCAAGAACTCTTCGTCTTTTTTACCCTAGCCACCGTTGGTTTGTGTTGGATGATTAATATGAAGCGTGTCAAAACAGTGAGGGACATAGTTGGAAATTTTGGGACCAAAATACAAAGCTAATACACACGCTTGTGTTGCACATATGGTATAAGGTCATTTATGTCAGAATTAGATTTAGGGGGGTAAGTCACAAGTATTAATAATTTAGGGGGGAAGCTACATTACTAATTCGTTTAGGGGGGAAAACTCAAAAACCCCTATAAAAAAGTAGGGATATAATTATTGATGGATAAAGGTACTTATGAAGCTCGTGGGAAGAAGGGGTATTTATTCAATTCCCACTTTTTATATATTGGTGCAATAATAGTTTTAACTCTTGTAAATATAGTAACAAGAAAAGGAGACACAATGTAGAGAGAGAAAATAAGAGAGAATTGTTATTATTATGTGTATAGATTACAATATTTAAGCCTCTATTTATATAGATAGAAGACTTGGTGTCCAAGATATGTAAACCCTAAACTTAGACACGAAGGGCATCTTAGTAAATAAACTTGGTTTATAACACTCCCCCTGATGACCACTGTGGCTAAGTCATTACAAATATACCAGGAAAACTCAAAAGAGAAAAACCTGAAATTGCATAAGCATGAAAAGATTCGAAACAGTGCTGGACACGCAAATGTTGCCTCATTAAAACCTTGACAAGAAACCCCAAAGGGACAAAACCTTTTACTATGATGCTCCCCCTGATAAGTAATTCAGTTGAATCTTGGCTTGCAAATCTTCGAGTTGAGACTTCCCAATTTTGGTAAACGAATTTCATGAATGCTGGAGATAGTAATGCTTTCATGAGAAATTTTCCAGTTGATGAAGTCTTCTTTTGTGTTAGTCTTCTAGTGATAGTGTTATCGAGTTTTCATGCTTCTTTGAATAGACTGAAAAACTTGCTTCTTGGATTGCTCGCTTCCCGAAGATGATTTGCAGAAGTAGTTGATGTAGTCTCTTCAACAAAGTGCCAATACACAGTTACAGTACCATATGCGAACAAATTTTGTAGTCATACTATGGATCAGAATGATATCCAAATTTATAGGAGATGGTCATGTTGATGTGGTCTAACAAAATGACCTAGTTAATGGTGGGAATCCACCAAATAACCAAAATCTATACAACTCCCCCTTGGATGACCACCATGTTGAATTAATTTGCCTCACTAAAACCTTGCCAGTAAAACCCAATGGGAAAAAAATTGGACGAAGGAAAAAGAGAATACATATCAACATTTTGAAGAAAAAAATTTAAACGTCAATGAGATGTTGCCTCGTTAAAACCTTGTCAGGAAAACCACAAGGGACAAAACCTGAAACAAAGGGAAAAGAGTACAACTTTTGACGTAAATATGGATGCTAACTCAACTACATGAGTTTCAAAAAAATAAGCATCAAAATAATAACTCTAGTCTATCTTAAAGACGAGTTTATGCTAGCATAATTCTAACTGCAGATTTAAGAAAGGAAAGAAAATAGAATTTATGCTGCTAAAGCGTGGATTTTTGTGTTTTTAAGGACTCCTCAAGAGACCTATAAAGCTGATATCATCAAATAATTAATCTGGGTTTTTGGTTTTGTACCAAATTTCTAAAAACACATAAATGATTGCTAAACCTGATATCATCGATTCAGGTGGCTGCATGAATATGATTTGAATCCTTCAAGGATTACAAATCCTAGTATGTTCTCTGACCACATAAGAGTCCTTCAAGGACTACCACGACATATATATCATATAATGAGAACAATCATTGAAGCAATCCTAGGGTTTAAGCAAAAATAAAACCCTCAATCGTTTTTAGAACGATTAATTTCTCTTAATAACGCATCACGACTACACCAACTTGTAACTTTGAGAATTCAGGCTTGCACGTTTAAGGTGTTAAGTCTTGGATCCATAAATCGCGCTATTCAAGAGATTTCAATCCAACATAATTTGGATTTTGTGCATACCAATCACATATGTCGATACTTCTTTGTAGAGGGGTTAACAACCACCATCATTTACTATCTCAGTAGCTACTGTAAATGAGTATTCGACGATCATTAGTTTATTATGACCCAACACAATTCTCTCGGTGTTTATACACTTTGGAAAAATCAAATTTTACCGGGTACCGCTTCATGGACATTATTACCTCCTCCTCTTCAAATGAGGAGATACTAATTTTGAGAATGTGAATCATATTATGATAGACTCTATCGGAGCATTATCTTTATATGCAGAAAAACGCTACATTTTTGCTATAAGTGATTGGATTTGCCTTTTCAAACGGCATTAGCTTATGGAAAAGCTAAATGAGATAATTTCACGCCTATTATTTAATGGCAGCCATTTTTGGATTTGATCCGATGGGAGAGAAATTGGTATAACTTTTAAGTTAACAAACACCGTCTTCTAGTGTTCAATAGTCTCCCTCTGATTATGGCATAAATATTTTCATCATATATACGAAAGAAAACTTCGTAAAAGTATAGACATATACTCATTATGGAATATGTTCATCGACATGAAAAAAATTGTTGCTTGACATATTATTATCTACAACCATGGATACGTTTGGAACCCGAAATTAATCGGTACAAAAGCATGTAAAATATGTAAATTCTCCAAATAAATAAAATGGCGATCTTACGGGCCTGGAAAAATAATCATTCACCTTAGAATAAAATTATGGACACTATATATCATCAAAATAAATTAATTTCAAGACCAATATAGTCACCACAAGGACTAATGGTTTTGGCTAACAAGCCGGGTGCGCACCCTTTGATATTTAGTGTCCAATTCCAACTGTAGTTGCAGGAAATCCTACACTACACACCTCACTCGAATTTGCTTATTCAACCCATATGAAGATGAATAATGATGTGTTTTATTAATTGTTCTCTTGAAAGGTTTACAAAGAAATGTAAAACAGAGCTAAAGAAATTACAATCACTCTTAATTTTCTCTCTCCTAATGACTTGTTTCACAATTCAAAAGACCTCCTTACAACGGACTTACTCAACCCTTTATATAGGTATTACATAGTGGATGACAGCTAAGCTGTCCTTTATTTTCGGAAATGACTCGCGAATCCTCGCGAGTGTGTAATTGTCTGTCCTTGCGACACCCCTAAATCTCGCCAAGTCTTCACACTTTTCTCATGTTTTGGCCAGCATGTCATCCATTGCGTCATTTATATTACTTCCATGCGACACCTTCGCAATGTGGTCGTTTATTATTCTCGCGAAGTATTGATGTCGCGATATTCTGGTCCTACATCTTGCCTCTTCTCATGTCTTCTCTGCGAAGAAGAGAATGTCATGAGAACCAATATTTTAAAGTGCCGCAATGATAAGTGCATATTTTGCATATATTTAGTATTGAATCCATGCTAGTAATTGCTTGTATTCTTGCGAATTATTGTATATTATGTTTGTTTTTCTCTATTTGTGTTTTATTAGGTGAATCATCCAAAAGAAGAGAATCGGCACTTATGTGCAATAAAAGAAGCTAGCTACAAGTGGAGAAGGGCCAAAGACCAAGTGGAACTCGTTCAAGTTCAAGATTTCTACTTTTCATCTTGAAGAGGACAAAAATATGAAGCCAACGACGAAAGAACGGAGTCATTCTGAGCTCGTATGAAGAAGTTATGAGCAAAATGAGAATCGGAAAGAAAAGGGCAAGATGGTCATTTTAGTGGTGAATGCTATTGCCACCCCATCGTTCGTTAAGGGGCATCCATTTTGTTAAGGGATATCATTTTCAAGGGAAATGCTAAAGCACGATCCAAAAAGTATTCAAAGGGGGAAGCTCAAATTCAAATGGTGTTAAAGACAGTACTGGATGTACTGGCCGCTATCTTCAAATCAAACACATGCGCGTGTTTCTTCTTCTTCCACGACCGAGACTTCGCATGGATATCTCGAGACTCGAGTGGCTGCTGATGATCACGGGAGTATTGATGGAGCTGCAGACCATGGAAGCCGGAGGATGGAGCCGATAGCCTGCAGAGAAGTTGAGTATTGCCATTGTTGATCGTGCATGGCGGAAAAGAAACATCGAGAGATCGAGATGGACTTGGTAATGGCGATGAAGGGTAATGGGTCCGAGAAGTATCATGATGATGGTGTCGAGATTGGCAAAGTGAATACTTGAGATGCCGGGCTTTGTGGAAGACAGGGAAGAGATGGCAAAGATCGAATAATGCCGAGAATAGTCGTGATAGAAAAGATCAAGGCATTGTTGCCATTGATCCGATAGCGAAGATAGTACGTAGCCAAGCTTGAGCGTTGATGGGTTTTGTCATGGTTGCAGGTGGAAGTGACGAAGAATCTCGATGGATGGAGGAGAGTTTCATGGGATATGAAGATTGGTGGTGACCGAGTTTGGTTGTTTCTCGAGTGGTGGTTCTTTCCAGTAATGGTGAAGATGGCTGCCAGATAACTCGAGTTGGTTTGGCCTTGGAGGAGGTGTGCTTTGGCGAGTACGTTGGAGTTGGGTTCGCCAGTGGTCATCACGAGTTCGTGAGCCGGAGTTTGAGAAGAAGACCTCAAGCACGGCAGTGAACATTGCTTTTACTATTGCTGATGGAGAAATACGATGCTACTAATGCTTGTAACAACGGAGTTCGAGTTTGTTTTCGAGTTGAGCTAGGGGATGTCGAAACAATCGATGGAGTTTAGATAATGAAGACTGGATGAAGGGACTCGGGAAGGTATAGCTGCCAATGGTTGTTGATCCGGCGTTGGGGCAGTTGTTTGAGCTCAACAAAAATAGGAGTCGCTATGAATGGCAAAGTGACAACGAATCACTGGAAGACTTGTTCTTGCCATTGATCATTGGTTCTCAAGAATGGAGTTGAACGTATTATTACGAAAACAATGAGCTTGAGCCTCGTGGATATTTTGAACATGGCAAAGCAATACTTAACCTGTAGTGAGAAGTGAGAAGATAACTCAAGAGGAAAGTGTTGAGTTCGAGTTTAGGTTGAGCCGATGTTGGGCTCGATATCAGGTGAAGCAAGATGGCTTATGCCATTGGTTCTGGTGGTTAGCAAATGACTGGGATTGTGACTTTAGAGTCCTAGTTTGATTAGAACACCGAGTTACAGCCGGATAGAGTCTTCAAATGATAAAACAGGAGTTTATGGAGGTGCAGATGCTCGCGACCCGGGAGATAAATCAGCTCAAAAGAATGTGCATCCGTGCATGGTTTGATGATGGACGAACGAGATATTAAGTTGTGGCGGTTAGGAAGATTGGGTTGTTATCCAATTCGACTTGGCAGCTAAGAAAGAGAAGTTTTGAGAAGTTTCAAAAGCTTGAAAACAGCCACCAGGAGGACTTTTCACCGTCGATTTATGAGATGAATGGTATAGATTTTAACGTGTTTTAGGGTATGAGTCAGCTAAGGAATGGTTGGTGTTTATCAGATTCGAAAATTCAGTTACAAAAGGCTATAAATAGAGGGTCGAATAGCTAGCAGAAATCATCTCCTCACCCTCACTTTCACGCCTGCAACCTGTTCGACAAACATCCTGAAAGAATTTCCAGAAGCTTAAGGAGTTTAATTCATGCACAAATAGCTCGAGTTCGTGGCGACTTCGGGAGACATAGCTCAAGCTTATTTTCGTTTGTAGTTTGAACTCTACTTTCTCTCTAATTTGTTTATGATAAAACTCCATTATGTCTAGCTAATTTATTATTTGATTGAGGATGAATTCTAAGTACTGAATATGATTCGATTTAGTATATGAATCTATTTTGATTTCTTCATATGATTATCGTTTGTGTTTATTATTAAAGATTAATATGATTGATTTATAGATTGTTTAGGTGGCCAACTGAATTTATTTGTTAACTCAATCTAATGCTAGTAAGGGTTAGGATATCCATAATTTTTGAATAATTCCTTATACAATTAGAAAACGTGAGACCTTGCGGAGGGATTCCGTAAAGCAATCACGTGTAGACACAACACTAGCAAGTAGACCGAGCGTCATCGAGTCTAACTACTAGGATTAAACCTAAATTCACAGACCATAAAACATTCGACTGAATTACATCTTGTAAGCGTACCTCAAGGTGGTTCAGACGAATAGACTCTGGCAACTAAGCGTACCTGTTGTCCAGTGGCTTAAGGGATTTTGGAGATAGCTAAGCGTACCTGATATCTTACGGTTGGTGATAATTAATGATGAATGGATGAATATACTACTTTGATGAATATTTAGTTACGAAGAAGGATTCCTCGATCATCTCTCTTCATATTGTTTACAACTTAATCCTTTACACTTTGTTTATTTATCTTTTAAATCGAAAACAAAACCCCCATTGTGACACTTTTGACAACTAAATCTCCCTGCTCTTCGTGGGAACGAACTTGACTTCCATTATATTATTTTTAATCGAGTGGAAATAAGATATTAATTTGATTGCACCTACGACACGCATCACGCAACTGCTTATCTTTATCTCGCGATTGTTCATTTTTACTCGTTTTGTTTATGTACGGAATTTATTACAGTTGTTTCTTCTTCCACTCTTTTCTTGACACGTCTCTTTCAACCGTTTATTCTTGACCATTCACGTCCCATCTCGCATTAAATGCATTTGTTTTCTCGAGAATTCTCTTCTCTATATATAGCTTTCTTACCCTTCTCTTTTTCTCTTTTATTTTCCTTCTGCAAATTTTCTTTAACTCTCTCTCTCCTTCCGTAATTTGCGCTCTTGCTACCACAGTCCTAAACTTTTCTCGTTATTTTGATCTTCAACTCTCTATTCATTCCCATACTTTTAACAATGGCTTCACTTAGTCGTACATACGCTCCCCATTTTACTGACGTTCAAAAGAAATTACAGGAAAAGGGTTTCACTTTATCTACCATTCCCAATCAAGGATCTTCATCTATTCTTTCTGCAAAACTGTTTTCTGATCATCAATGTGATGATCATAAAATCGTAATCTCACCGGGTCAACTCTCGCGAGGACTCCCATTCCTTTGTACAATCCTGAATTGCCATTATTCTATGAAATTCTTTCTCATGAGAAATTCTCATGAGTCATCTATCAATTAAGTGGCGACCGCATTCGTTTAATGCTTGAATTCGCCCATCGTGGCGCCAGTAAAGGATCTTTATATCCTAATAATGTTAGGGATCCTAGTTTTGTAGATTTACAAATAGTTACTTAGAAGTATACCGTGGACAATTTCTTTGCGAATTACTCTTGTTATAAATATGAGAAATAATAAATCTCATTTTGGGTGTTCAGCCAAAAGAATGATAACGTTGATGCTGACAAATTGCTTATGCAAGATATTGATTGGCATTCGGGCAACAATACTACTCCCGTCATTCCAAAGATGAGAAATGGTGGGTCGTTCCTTTACTTTTGAGTGGACCTTACATCGCAGTTCATATATTCTCCTGCGCACCTCGCGAACTATCGTCCTTGGGAGTTTAAGTGGCTTTGAGGAGTCAAATGAGGTATATTTCATGTTTTCAATTTTACTTTGCAACATCTTCTTCCTCTTTTATCTATTAACCTTGAAAATTTTAGATCGCTAGAATGAGGAGGAAATATAAAGAAAATCCAAAGCCGAGTATCCTAGCAATACTTCGATCGCTCACGAATGAAGTAAGAAACATTTTCTTTTGTTATTTTAAACAATATTGTTGCCTCTGTTTCTTATCTTCATGTGTGTGCGAAGGTTGAAGTTGAAGAAGCTGAAGCTGCGAAGGCTAAAGGCGAAGATAAAGTTACTTCACATAAGGATAAGTTTTCCGCTCCGTTTTCTAAAAAACGGAAAACCCATCCCTCTTCTCATTGTAGTTCTCAAACAAGCGAGAATTCTGACAAGAATGAAAATGAGGTTGGTACTTCTTAAGGGAGAATCGTTCAACCACCTCTTAGCTATGGCGCAATTGTCTAGCATCTTTCCGATTCCATGCAAAGGATTGGGGGACGATCAATTAATCTTGCTACCTGCGAAGCTCTCGCTAAGATTTGCGATGCCCCATTTCTTTGGAGGATAATGAGTCATTTCAAAAGCGGGGTTTCCCGAACAAATGACTTCTAGTTTCTTAAATGCTCTTAATGCTTTGGTATGTTTGTATCTTTTTATTTCTTTGCGACTTCAATTATAAACTCTATCTTAATCATTTCCATATTTTTCTTTGTAGTCTGGGAGAGCTTCTTTTGTTGTCGCCTCTGACCTTGAGAAAAGACACAGCAATCTCGAAAGGAGAAATTTGCAACTTAAAGATAAGATCCGAGAACTAGAGAATGAAGTTGCGACATCTCGCGAGAAGGATGAACGGATTAAACAACTGGATCAGGGACGGAGCTAGGATTTTTTTTTGGGGGGACAAATATATATAGGTATAGTAGTTTTGCCGTAAAAGCAGGCGGCCGAAGGCCGCAAATTTTTTTTAGGCCTTGGTATTTTCCTTCAAATGATGTCACCAAAATATCTAATAAGTTGTTAGATGTTTAGATTTATGGTTGGATTTAATATTTTGATATTTTTCACTTCTTTCCTACGTAATTTTGATATTTAAGCCAAGTTTTGTACGATAAATACCTAATATCAGTAGTTTTTAAAGTGTATAATAAAGGATTCAAGACTCTCTATGTAATATACAAAAATATGGGGGAAAAATAGTTAAATACTTAAATTTTTCAAGCCTAAAATGGTAATATGCAAAGCCTAATTATGTAATTAGGAAATTCTAGGGGGGACTGCTGTCCCCCCTAGACTACATGTAGCTCCGTGCCTGAACTGGATGCTGAGCTTACTTCTCAACAGAATAGAGTATCTACTCTTGAAAGCGCAAATCAGCAGCTTTATGGTATAGCAATCTTTATTCCTCGATTTCTTTTATTTTATCATTTACTTTTCTTTGCCCTACTTACTATTTTCGAGACATATATAATCTCTCTCGAAGAGTCCATTCTTCTCCATTCATTTCCCGAGCCCATGGATGATGATGTCCTTCTTATTCGCCTCAATGAATCTCTAAGTAGTTCTTCAAATGATACTAACCTTCTTTCATTAAAGGATCTTCAATCCAAGCACCGTCTCTTAAAAATCGAGCATAGGGTTAGTTTAAGTTTAGCTAATCAATTTAAACGAATGTATCTTGATTCCAAGAAGAAAGTCAAAGCCTTAAGGAAGAAAGTTAGTGATCTCATAGATGAGAAAGATCGCATTACTAACGAGGTGCACAGGCATTAGCAAAATTTCAAAAATCTCTCCTTGATGTGCAAGTTGAGCGAGATGAGCTCCTTCGTCGAATACCCTACTTAGCGAGCGAGAAGACCAAATTCGTTCACTTTTTGTCATAAATAATGATGATGAATTTGCACTGGGCTGCGAAGGTTTTAGATAACGCTAGAAATAACTTAGGTGTTGATGTTAGTCTTCGCACCGAGCAAACTACCTTAATCAAGGATATGATCTTTGAAAGAGAAGGTTGTTTGTTATACTTTTTACTTTTCTGTTCTTTTTCCTTTTGTACTATTAACATTAATTCATTTCCTCATGTTTTCGAGAATCGAAAAGAGATTTCGAGACAAGAATTGGAGAGCTTGAAACCGAAAAAGAACAACTCGCGATGGATCTCTCTCTCCGCGAGAATAAATATTCTAAATGAGCAAAGCAATTCCAAACTACAATGGCGAATTTTAATAATGATGTTTGTTCGTTTCGCAATCAAGCTATGGAAATAGTTTGTAATGATCACAACATCCCTCTTCATTCATATCCCTTTCTTGCTGAAAAAGTTCCCGAGAACTTGCCTGTCTTAGACGTTTCTGATAGTGAAGCTAATGAAGAAGAAGAAGAATCTGGCGACGAGAGTGATGGAACCAATGAATCAGATCAAGAAGAAGAAGCACCAAAGAAATAATTTCTTTTTCTTTTTTTTTTCATTTCTTGTAGTATCTGTACATATATATCTTTGTTAATCTTCTATTTCTGTAGCTCCTTGTTATAAATTTCTTTGATTATTGAATATGAATTCAACTTTTGCTTTCTTTGTTCGGATATAACCATCAAACAATCCTTCTTTGCAATTATAACTTCACACTTGCCTCTGTCCATAAGATATAATCAACTTTGCGAGTTACACAAGATATAATCAACTTTGCGAATTAATCATTCTTGCGAGAGATTTATTTATTTATTTTTATTTTTTATTTTTTATTTTATTTTTTATTTTTATTTTTTTTTTTTTTTGCACTTTACCACTGCGACAAGATCGCAAGATATCTTCATGGATTAAGAAGTCTATTGATCTTGCCTTATCATTATTTGTGTGGTCTTATTTTGCCTTCCTAAGTAAAGGTCTTATTTTGCCACCCCTCATTGCGACAAGATCGCAGGACGTCTTTACATTTTCATGTAATGACCCATTGACCTTGTCTTATCATTTCTTAAGTATTTTTGCCTCTGCAGGATATTATATTTGCGACAATATAACAGGTTTAAATGTTCTTGCGACCATAAAATCCCGCGACATTGTCGTCTTCGCGACGAAATCGCAGGACGTTCTTACACTTTCATGTAAAAACCCATTGATCTCGCCTTACCCTCGCGTTAGTATTATTGCCTCTGCAGGATCATTGCACAAATATGACAAGCCTAAATTCTCTTGCGAGAATAAAGCCTCATGACATTTGCGTCTTTTGACACTTATCAGCTCCCTAATGGAGGGTGCCGCCCTTATCTTCTCCCTGGTTGCCCCTTCAAGGAGGCGTACATCGGCCATACAAGACTAGCTCCTCCCATCCGGTCTTAACAACAACAGTTGTTTTCGCTTCTCTTATCCCTTATACCTATAGGGCTTATGGTTACGAGACTGCACCCTAAGTGGAGTTTTCTTCGGGCCGAGTGCAGCATGTGCCAAGACTTGTCAAGAGTGGTAAGGAAGTTCCATGCTCCCCGCACTCTTGACTCAACCGTGTACCTCGGCGCCTTGGTCATACACTGACTCCTTGGAAGAGACCCTCGGGCGTCCAACTAGGGTATAACCTTATATATATAGTTGGAAATCCAAGGTATCTCCCCTGGATAGGCTTTCATGGGCCCCAAATTTCCATGACCCGAGTTTCGGGAGCGGTGTAACCTTCCACACGAGCCATGTTAAGAGATACCCCCTTATATGACGTACTTTAGGTCTTATATTTGCCTCTTGCGAAATATCATTCGCGAACTAGGGTGTACGCCATAAAGGTTTGTCCCATTCACTCACTCATTCATTTTTATCAATTTATTCGATCATTTGTCTGCGAAGTTATCGCACAATCTCATTTCAATTATTCAATAGATTTGTACACATTCTTCATTGCGAGGTTCTCGCACAATTTTTCCGCAACCATCATCTCTGCTTCTTATCCTTATCATGCTTTCACCACTAAATTGTTATCTTTTCTCGCAATTATTCATTTTTTACACCTTTTATTCTTACTTCCTTCTGCCTCCGCCTCAGTCCAACATTTCAATGTCTCCTTTGCATCATGATATTCAGTTGCTTTTGTGCATTCACTTCGCAGCATCTCTTCTTCTTTTGTTTCTATGGTATCTACCATTAATCTTTGTTTTCTTTGTTCATCCTTTACATTCTTCCTCCAACCTTTATTTTTTGCTGTTCTCTCTTCGCAGCTCTCTACATCCACCTCATAACATTTTTGCCCTCTATCCAATCTCCTTTTATAATTCCGATACCGCTAGGATGTGGAAATTTTATGCACTGATGGTATGTCGATGCTACACCAGCAATTTCATGAAGCCATGGTCTTCCAATCAATGCATTGTAGGAGATTCCACATCAACTACACAAAACAAAATATCAGTTGATAACCCCTGCAAGGGTATCCTCATGTGCACTTCTCCTTTGGGCTTGTTCGCGGTACCATTGAAACCATATATTTTGTATGTCGAAGGGATCAAATCTTCATCTCTTCCTCCCATAGTCTTGTAAGTATGGTAGAAAAGAATGTTGATTTGAATCGCAAGTATCAATTAATATTCTATTGATTTCCCAACAATTTTCCGCTTCATCATCTTAGCCATCAATAGGTTTTGGATTAATTTCCAGTTTTACCACTAATGGGCTATCATGTGTTTCTCTTCCTTTGGGAACTTCTTCAGTCGAGAAAGAAATAATCTGCAATTGCCACTCTTTTAACTGCGATGTCTTCGCAACATTCATCACTTCTTTATCATCAGCATCCCTCGCGAAAACTCTACTAAGTACACTGTCATGAAAATCTTCAATAGTGCGGGATGAGTGTACAATGGAGTTGCAAAACAAATTTTTAGCCTTTGCCCCAACTTTTATAACAAATGTTTCTTTTCCCTTTGCCGGTGGTGGTGGTAAATGTTGAACTTTCTCTTCTTCTTTTAAAAAGTGATTCAACTTTCCTTGATCAATCATTCTTAGGATAATTCTCTTGATGTTTCTGCAATCATTCGTTAGGTGCTCATGAAAGCGGTGGTAAGAACAAAACTCGTGACTTCTATCTCCAGGTGGTGGTTCACTTCCCATGTTCCAAGGTGCAGGTATGTTTTCCATCAAAAGTATTGCCTCCCATATTTTTTCCACACTGGCATTCAATGGTGGCATTTTAATTTCCTCCCACACTACTCTGTGACTTCGCTGTCCTCTATGATAATTCTGCCTCTGGCCTCCATAAGTCTCTTGCGAATTATATCTTTGACCGCCGTAGGTTTCTTGCGGTTGATCAAGCCTTTGAATTTTATTGTTTCCGCCACGGTTGTAGAAATTTCTTTCTCTTTCAAATTCTTCCTGATCGCAACTTCCCATAGCTACTAAATTTGGTTCTATATCAACTGCTTTTCTTTCTTGTTGACCTTGCGATGTGCTCGCCACTGTGTGTATTAGTTGAGGTAATAAACTTCCATTCGCGACATTAGAATTTGTGTTCGCCACTTTGGGTAAGATTCCATCTCGTTCGTCTTTCTTCTAAAGCAATATATTCCTCCCGGAGCTCTCGTAATTCGGTCATTGTAATTGTATTCTTGACTCGAAAACCCGAACATATAATAGATTGGTTGCGAACATAGCATTTATGAATGACGGTATGAGGTATCTTTCATCTACCCCGCCGCCATCTCGCTGCACATCGTCTTCCATCTGACATTAAATGTCTCAAACTCTCGCCAACTCTTTGTTTTAGTCCAAATACATCTTCAATGCCAGGTCGCGAAGAGTTGTTACTTATATACGCCCCCAAGAATATAGCATGTAAATGATTGAATGATGTGATCGTATTCCTTGGTAAACCCTCAAACCATTTCAATGCTTCTCCTGTTAGACTTGACGCGAAGTATTTGCATAATATAGCGTCATGGTTTTCCCATTGTAGCATACATCTCACATAAGCCTTGATGTGTTGTCTTGCATGCCGATCCATCAAAAATGCTAGTTAGCGCTGGTAAGTTGCATTTTGGGGGTATTTCTCCTAACTGCACTTCTAATGTAAAAGGATTTTTCGCAGACCTCTCCGCGATAGCTTCATCTAACTTGTCTTCTCCCTCCTTCTCTTCTACTTGTTCAATATTCCTCTCATCTCTGCCAATTCTCGCAGAATTTGTTCATTTGTCTCAGAATTTGAGTTTATCAGTCGCTTTAACTCTGCTTCCCTCCTTCTCCGTTCGTGTCTACTTTTTTGTATTCTTTCATATTCTTCGTTAATATCTCCATTGTTGCGATTCCGCTCGCGCCTCCTCTCTCGATTGTCATGATTATTTTGCCGAATCGCCTCTTCCAATTCTCGATTTTCCATTTCTGTTCTCAATCTTTCTCTCTCGCGGGCTAGACGTGCTTGCTCGGTGTAATGCTTTTCAATATCATCTTCAATTTCCTTTTGTTTCCTTTGTGTTTCTCTCCCATGTAGTGTTCTTCTTCTTTCTTCTTGATTTTCTTCATTAATTGGGTTATTCTGTCCTCGAGGCTGTCTATCTTCTTGATTTCCATCATCGTGATTGTTCACCAAAATATAACGATTTTCTATTAATTCTCTCTCTTCGCGACCTCCTTCGCCATGATTTAACTCTCTTTCCAAATTTTCTTCATTAATGTTTTCTACAGGCAATGTTCTCCTCCCATTTTCTCTACTCGATACTGATCTCGATCTGTTACTACTTCTTGATCTTCTATTTTGCAGCCTCCTATTTTCCATCCTCAATTCGTGGTTTTGCCTTGTTAGATTCGCGCGTTCTTCTGCTTCTAACCGCCTTTCTTCGTGTATTGTCTGTCTCAGCGCTTCTAATGCCGTAATTTCTTCATTTCCACGAATTGTTTCTCCCATCTTTTCTCGATTTCTCTCTTACTGTCCATTATTCATCAATTGTTGTACTTCTTCTCTTTCTTCCGTAGAATCTGATCTCCATGTATGCACGCTCACTCTATCATAATCGATTACTCTCATTTAGTGTTGGTTGAATTGGTGGTTGAGTTGATGGTTGAATTGGTGGTTGAACTGGACCTTCTTCTCTGTTTCTTGCATCTATCCTTGATGGTTCACCTACTTCATTTCTTCTTTCTCCCATTAATCTTCCACTTCTCCTTACGATCGTTGGTTGTTCTGATGCATTCTTTCTCCTAGCCATTTCTTAATTTTAGTAATTTGTTAAAAATTATTCAAGATTTCTTTCTTGTTACCCCTAATTCTTCCAATTCACAAGGTTGATCTTCTTCGGTCCACTGTTTACAGCGCATATGTAGTTGCGGAAATCCCGCACTACACACCTCACTCGAATTTGCTTATTCAACCCATATGAAGATGAATAATGATGTGTTTTATTAATTGTTCTCTTGAAAGGTTTACAAAGAAATGTAAAACAGAGCTAAAGAAATTACAATCACTCTTAATTTTCTCTCTCCTAATGACTTGTTTCACAATTCAAAAAGACCTCCCTTACAACAGACTTACTCAACCCTTTATATAGGGTATTACATAGTGGATGACAGCTAAGTTGTCCTTTATTTTCGGAAATGACTCGCGAATCCTCGCGAGTGTGTAATTGTCTGTCCTTGCGACACCCCTAAATCTCGCCAAGTCTTCATACTTTTCTCATGTTTTGGCTGTCGTCATCCATTGCGTCATTTATATTACTTCCATGCGACACCTTCGCAATGTGGTCGTTTATTATTCTCGCGAAGTATTGATGTCGCGATATTCTGGTCCTACACCAACTACAAGTGGAACTATTAATTTTGGAGAATATTAAGATGAAGAAATAAAACAAAGATTTCTCAATATCCCTAGGGAGGAAACAATTCTTAGTTTTAATCGCTGTTTGCAATTTCGGATGCCGTAATAACGATATCTCATTCTGAAGTCGATAGAGAAAACCAATTTCAATTGGCTTACGTGATTCTTTTTCAATTCCTGTCTTATGGAAACGACATATAAAACTAGCACCAATTAGTTTATACGATTTATCAAAATCTCGTATCGACAAAATTAAAAATATTGTCGTTTTAGTCATCGCAAAGGAAAAATCCACTTTCGTGGTCGATGTATGGTTTCTTGTAAATAAATAGAAACCATATACATGATCCTTATCTAACGGACAAGGATACCAAATTTAATTGGCCGTAGGTTTTTCAACCATGCATGTAAACTAAATTGCAATAACACCAATTGTTGGTGATTACAGTTTCATTAGAGGAATAGAAACTGTAAACCATCTTTTGATGGATTTGTTTTTCTTTCTCTACGAGAAAATGGATTTTAATGGTACCCGAAAAAGAAAAAACGGACATGGCCGCAATCATATCTGGTTGGGTGGATATATATATAAAATCCATAAAGGAGAAATACACGATGATGATACACCGGTAGAAAGAGAACCCCATAGTCCATACTCCTTTAATAATGATAGGTGAAGTGTTCCACCATGTACATGTTTGGGAATAACTTTTCTTTTTCACTAAAAGGAATAAATGTCTTAATATTCGGATCAAAACAAAATTTAACAAAAAAATAAATAAATCAGAAAAACTATGTAAAGATGAATAGTGAAATACTGTTCAAGATTACCTCCTCTCTTTAAGTGTTCCAGTAAAGGACTCATGCGATCCGGTAAAGATACTACAACCCTTTTTCCGGGATAATTAGTTCTCGACATATACCTAGAATATATAAGCCAATAAAAAATATGTTAGTATCCTTTTAATAAATAAAAGAAGGAAAAAAAAATTAATTTAAAAAGAGTTAGATATAGATGTAGAGGAATCTTCTCCGTCTCCATAACTCAGGTGGTAAGAGCAACGTACGTGATAACGTCTTGCAAATATAGTAAGAAGAAAAGGAGACACAATGTAGAGAGAGAAAAGAAGAGAGAATTTTTATTATTATGTGTATAGATTACAATATTTAAGCCTCTATTTATATAGATAGAAGACTTGGTGTCCAAGATATGTAAACCCTAAACTTAGACACGAAGGGCATCTTAGTAAATAAACTTGGTTTATAACATTAACTTGATAGCTACTAAACCTATTATTTCCAGGAACATAACTCTGAGGCTAGTTGTACTATAAGACCCCTATACCCATTCTCTCTCTCTCTCAAATTTTTTTTCTTCTTCAAAGTTTCTTTTTTATAACTGTATATTGGGTTGATTAGTTTGAATGAATAATGATGGGTTTGTCTTTATCACAACTCAACATGACAACAATTTTCTTGGTAGTAAATGAGGTACACGAGTCTGAACTAGATATTTTCCTACTTTATAAGCTTCACTTAGTTTTCTTCATGACTAGAGTTTCAACAATCGCTTTTTGCGCGTCCAAGAGAACCTCGTATGCCATAGTTTGTGAAACAGAGGGTTTAATAAAAAATGTTCTAGAAATGTAAGAACAATAATCATTATAGGCTGAGCTTGTGCTGACTACAATCACACTTTCAGGCTCATAAATCAAAGTTATATTGTTACTTGTAACGAATAGTCCAAAGTCGAAGTCCAAGCCTTCCCCACTTTGTCGGACATGGGGATAACAAACATTGACCCATTCGTGATCCAAGTCTACTTGCAATAACTTTGGATTCATTGTTGCTTTCATTATACCTTGTGTTAAAGACGAATGAGCTTTCTCTTTTTTCATTATAATATCTGTAAAAACTTTCACCACCCAATCATCCATCACATATCCAGTTAAAATTGTCGATCGTTCTATAATGGCAGGTACATATTTTTTATTGACTATAAATAATTCGGCAAACCCATTTGATTCATCAATGATGCGCAAATCAATGAGCTTCCTCTCCTAGTATTATTTGTGGAAGACACTCACTTGTGAACTTTACAGTATGCAACCAACATTGATATTACTTTTTCCAGTCACTTGTTCATGGATTTCCATGAATATTTCATCCATTTGTTTAATCCCACCATCTGTTTTATCCATTTCATGTATCTTCAGAGTCAAATCACTGTTAGATTTCGGTATATCTTCTCTTAATAATTCAAATAAATCTCCATTGTACCTACTACATAAGATTGATAGTACTTTCTCTAGTGATTGTTTTCGAATAATTTCCTTAATCATTTCATCCATTTTTTTGATCCCTCCATCCCTGCTTTAAACATTTCATATATCTTCAGAGTCAAAGCATTATTAGATTTGTGTATAGCTTCTCTTAATAGTTCAAATAAATCTCCATTGTACTCGCTACGCAAGATATATACGAATACGTGTTTTTGTGAACACAAACATTGTGTTTGGATTCCAGCCCAAGTATCCATATACTGAAAATAGATGAACTCAGTCATCTCATTTGTTTATATGGTGGAGGCGTTTTAAGAAGAAGAATTTCAGAATCTTTCCAAAAGGTTTTCAAATGAGATTGGCAATGTGCATAAAATATATCTAACCAATTGGGAAAATCTGGAACATCTATAGATTTCATATGACACCTACCAACAGTTGTCCTCCATCTTCAGCTATAGAAAACAACCTGAAAATTAAGACAACTTTATAAGTGAATAAGACATTAAAAAAAAGAGCAACATTGACACTAATAGTCTATCCATGCTCAAAAAAAAAAAAAAAAACAATTGATGCTACTGGTTAGCATATTACTACACAATCATCTACCCATGCTTTAAAAAAAAACATCCATCCCGAAATTTGATATTCAAATCAAAAAGTTTAGACTTATTATTATAAGTTTGGTTAGCATATTACTCTACAATCAATCTACCATGCTTTAAAAAAAAAACATTCATCCCAAAATTTGATGAAAATATCTAGTTCAGACTCTTGTACCTCATTTACTACCATACCAGATGAAATCCACTGGGATGGATGTTGGGATTAAATTCAGTAAATTTATACTTAACTTGGATGCCAAGAATGACAGAATTATGGAATCAATGATGGGTTTCAAGGTTATACTTGGGTTTGATCACGTCATCGCTAAATATTCTCCATGCTGCTAGGAGATACCGTGATTGTATATGATGAAAATCCTACAGTTGTTACCATGAGCTTCAAAGAATTAAATTACTTGACATACCTCTTTATTCTAAATAAACCAAAGAAAAAGAAAGGTCGTATTTAAATGCATCAGTCAGGAGGTCAAAAACATCCGTCAGGGGGTCAAATACATCAGTCATGAGGTCTGTATATTTATCTCCACTCTTAGTTTTTCAATTTGAGGGATTTTATAATATTGATGCTCAATCATCTTATTTTGGTGATCAATCTAAAATCTCTTAATACATACTCAGTTCTATCTTTCGAAGTTATCATTTCAAGTTATATATTATCAAATGACTTACTCGTGATATGTCCTTATACTAGTTGATTTATCCTCAAATATAGCTTAGGTAGTGAAAGAACTTGAAAATGAATATAGAAGTCACCCTCCCAAAGGAAAGTGCCACCATATTTACCTGTGCGCGTGTGTGTATGTGTCTGTATGTGTGTATGTGTCTGTATGTGTATGTGTCTGTATGTGCAAAGAAACCTTTGACATGGTTAAGAGTTTTTCCTAATATTATGAGGTCTTCTTCCTTGAAACTGGATACGACATCGTTCCATATCCTAGCACATTTTGTTTATAAGCCTAAAAGTATCTTCATCACGTCCATTTGATAACAGTTTGTTTGGTTAAAGTTATGATTTCAACAACAAATTTTGATCTAGCTCTGTAGATTTTACTATTTCGCTATATTTGATTATTCCAAACCTATTCAAATCAAAATGTGATTATAGTACGCATAAATAATTTGTATTTCTTTAGAAGCATACAAGCATTTTAAATCGATTCATGTTTTCGTTCAAAAGTTACCATAATTCGACAAAAAATGTGCTATTTTAAGTTTTCATTTGACAATCGTCCAATTAATAACCCAACTAGTGAAACCAGTTTATACTTTACTTAACTTATTATGATCAAATAAAGTTTTTAGATTTGACTGAACACAATTAATGCTAGTGATTGGAATTTTTTTTTAATTAGTTAAAACAATAAAGTGAAACTACATCACAAATCTATGTTTGAGAAACCAAAAAAAAATACATCAATCTTTCACTCAACAATATTAGGCCCATGCATAAAAAAAAAGAAAAGAAGAATATTCATCCCAAAATATGATTTTCAAAACAAAACTTGAAAAAAAAAAATGAAAGTTTGACAGAGATAGTGGGTGAAGGGGCTTACAGCTGTATCAACCAGTAAAAACCGATGGCTAAAATATTAAGCTTACTAAGTTGTAGGATCACGCTCCAAGATTATATGGAATACCAAGAAAAACGAAGGATCTAAGATAATTCCAAACACAAGAAAAAAAATCTATAAGATTTTCTAAAAGCCCAATAGATTTATATAATTCATTTAAACTCTACTCGAAAATTGCAACACGTACGTATTTTATTAAAGAGTCGGAGAGTGGGACATACATTCTTCTAATCCAATACGTAAACCACAAAAGCTGAAAGTAAACATCATACAATTAGTTTTTTTTTTGATGCAAAAAAAGAATATTATTAATGAGTGAAATCTATTATAGAGACTCTATCCTTTTCTAATGCTGATATAATGAAATTGGGAGGATTTGAAATCCATGAGTTCGAAGTTTTAAAGACTCTTGCATGCCTAGCCATTTTGTCGGCTGGTCTATTACATACTCTACTAATAAACTTGCATATCCATAATGGATTCTTGCTTAACATTATTTTTATATCTAGAATGAGTGTTTGGTTGCTCCATGCTACCTCATGGTAGTCGCCATTGACTGCCTTAACAACTGACTGTGCATCCAGTTCAAAATACACCTGCTGTATTCCTTCCTTTTGTGCCCACTCCATTGCTTGCAGCAGTCCACCACACTCAGCCTGTTCTGAGTATATGCATCTGCATATGTGCAGCTCCCAAATTCGAAAGATCCTGCAAAATTACGCACAATTAGTCCAATGCCCGAATTATTAGTATTGTGCAGTTTTTTATATGAAGCGTCACAACAAATTGAGAAATATGGAGCAGTGGGGAAATTCCAACGAGTGTCTTGTTGTTTGCAATGATATGTGGTTGCTGCTATCTTGTGTTTTGCTCTCATGATTTTCCCTGTTCCCATGTTCAACAGCTGAGTTCTTTTGACAATTCCAACTGGGTTGGGAATTATCTCTTGGAAGGTGTGATCACATCGCGCTTTCCATATCTCCCAGGACGTATTGGCCATTTGAACCAACCAGTCGTCCACTAGGTTGTTCATTCCATCTTGAAACCAGCTTCTAATCCAATTTCCTACTGAGTCTCCATTGTTTTGTATACTGTGAAGGGCTCCAGGAACTATAAACCACACAACTCTTGAGTAACTGCATTCCATGAGAATATGTCGCGTTGTTTCAGTTCCGTGATTACATATGCTGCAGTCTCCTCCTGTGTAATTCATTACTCTGGCCATTCGTTCATTTGATGGGACTATATCGATGAGGCACTTCCACAAAAAATGTTTCACTTTAGGTAAAGTATCAATATTCCATAATTGCCTCCAAAATTTAGCTTCCTCCCCGTCGTAGGAATTTGCACCATTTTGTTTGATTTCCAATAGTTTCCGATAGGCTGATTTGACTGAGAAACGACCATCTCTTGTTAATGTCCAGACTAGCCTATCCTGACAATGCCTAGGTATTCGTATCTTGAGTATTTGATCTGCATCCTCCCTGCTGAAGATTTGTTGCACCAAGTGTGTTTTCCAAGCCTTTGTATCTTGATCAATTAAATCCGAAACTTGTTTATGGATAGCTGCCTCTTCAATTGGTACAGCTGGGGTTGGCATGCATGCTCTTCCCTGGTAGCCAAGCATCCTCACATATGCAGATTTTTTTGTCCATCTCCAATGCTCCGTGTTTAATTGCTTAATGAAGGGTAACATGTTGAAAACACTCTGCCAGGCCCAAGAACAGTTCTTCTTCTTTTTGCATGCATTGCATTAGTATTAGGAAAATAGCACTTCTTCATTGCAGTAAACCACAGTTGGTCTTGTTCATTGCACAGCCTCCATGCAGTTTTAGCCAAAAGGGCTTTGTTGAAAGAAGACAAGTCACGAAAGCCCATACCTCCTTGTGATTTTTCTTTGCTAACAGATGGCCATGATATGAAGTATAATCCTCTGGCCTCCTTTTTTTCCCCACCAAAACATACGCTGAGTTTGATCAAGTTCTTTGATTGTAGCTTCTGGTACCTTAAAGACACTCATGTGGTGAGATGGCATTGTACTAAGGACGCTTTTCACCATTACAGATCTTCCTACTTGATTCATGAATTTTCCATTCCATTTGGAGAGTCTGGACTTCGTCTTATCAACAAGCCCTGAGAAAGAACTGGTTTTCTTTCTGTTTAAGAAAAGTGGAAGTCCTAAGTATTTCTCATCCAGCGACATTCTCTTCATTTTTAGTCTTCTCAGCAAAATTCTACAGTGTCTGGGGTGTATATGTTTGGAAAAATAGACAAATATTTCCGAAGTTCACTTGTTGCCCTGAAGCTTCACTGAATTTATTTATCACTTCCAACAGTGTATTCACATTCTGTATGTCAGCTTTTGCAAATAATAAATAGTCGTCAGCAAAGAGGAGATGTGTTACTTGTGGTGCATTCCTTGAGATTTTAATTCCTTACATCTTTTTTGAGTTTTCTGCCTTGGCTAACGACCTTGTAAGCGCTTCCATTGTGAGAAGGAATATGTAAGGTGAGAGCGGATCACCTTGGCGAATACCTCTGGATGGTTTGAATGATTTACATGGTGTGCCATTGAGAAGAATCTGTATTTCTGTTGTGCTTATGCATTCATGAACCAGCTGACACCATTTATTATCAAAACTAACTTCAACATGACGTTATTTAGGAAACTCCATTCAACACGATCGAAGGCTTTGCTCATGTCCAATTTTAGAGCCATATAGCCTCTTTTTGTCTTCTTTCTCTTCATACAATGAATAAGTTCTTGTGCTAGAAGTATATTGTCACCTATCTGTCGACCCGAGACGTATGCATCTTGCATAGGAGAGATGATTTTCTCTAGATGTTGCTTTAACCTGCATGCCATGATCTTAGTAATGAGTTTGTATGTAGAATTACATAGAGCAATTGGACGATAATCACCAGCAGCGTGGGGAAGCTGAATCTTTGGTGTAAAGCATATATTAGTTTGATTCATCTTCTTTAAGATCTTCCCTGAGGCAAAGAAACTTTGAACCATTTAAACAACATCATTTTTGACAACTTCCCATTGAGTCTGGAAAAAACCCGGTGGAAATCCGTCCGGTCCCGGAGCTTTCCAAGGTTGCATGCTTTTGAGTGCTACTTCTATTTCTGTGACATCTGGGATTTTGATGAGAGCTTCATTGTCTTCACTGGTGATGCAAGTTGGTAGAGCATCAAGAAAGTCTTCATCAATGCTTGGTTTAGTAGTGCTCATTATGTTCTGGAAATGGTTGATGAGTAAGTTTTCCAGATCATCCCTTCCGCTATCCCAAGTTCCATTAGGTCTTTGAAGAGATTCAATTCTGTTTCGAGCTCTTCTTTTGTTAGCTTGGAGGTGAAAATATTTTGTGTTCTGGTCTGCTTCAGCAAACATAGTGTCCCTTGATTTTTGCTTATAAAACTCTTCTTCTCTGCTGTGCCATTCACTGATTTCTTGCTCAACCCCTAGTATCTTTGCGGTGTTATCGATGACACTTCCTGGTTTTTGAAGTACTGTGAGCTGTTGTTGTAGAGTACTTAGTTGCTGCTGGATGTTACCAAAGGTGGTTCTGTTCCATAGTGATAAAACCCTTCTTGTTTCCCCCAGTTTCTGATCCAGAGAAAAAGCTGCAGAGCCTCTGAACTGCTTGGCCCAAGCATTGTTGATCTGGATCTTACAGGAATTATCACGCAGCCAACATTCAAAGAACTTTCAGTTTCTAATATTTTGTTTTCCATTTGGTGACATATCAAGAAATATGGGGCAATGGTCTGATCCAAGGAAGGGTAGGTGCTTAAGACAAGTGTTAGGAAAATTTATTAACCATTCTGTATTAATGAGGCCTCTATCTAGCCTAGATTTAATTTTTCCAGTGCCATGTTTGTTGCTAGTCCAAGTAAAGGGATTACCATGAAATCCTAGGTCCATTAAACCTATATCTTGTATAGTCTGAGCAATGGGGGAGGCTTGAGAAGTAGAGCTATTGTTATTTATTCTTTCCACACTATGCAGAATGATGTTCAGATCACCTATTGTAGGATCAGAATATCGCGACATCAATACTTTGCGAGGTTAATAAATGACGACATCGCGAGGGAGTCGCAGGGAAGTAAAATGAATGACGCAATGAATGACGACATCCGAACACGAGAAAGATGTGAAGATTTAGCGAAGTTTAAGAGCGTTGCGAGATTACATACTTGTACGCTTGCGATGCTTAAAGCCATTCCCGAAAATAAAGGACGGCTTAGTCACATCATCCACCGTACACTACCCTATATAAAGGGTTGAGTAAGTCTGTTGAAGGGAGAGTTCTTTTTGAAGTGTTAAGCAAGTTTTGAGGAGAGAGAAAATTCCAGAGTGATTGTAATTCTTTAACTCATTTCTATTTCATATTGTAAAGATTCAAGTATTCAATTAATAGAAATTATAATCATTGATCTTAAAATGACTTAATTGTGTAAATTCTAGTGAGGGGTGTAGTGTAGGATTTCCTGCAACTACATAATGGCGCTAGAAACAGGGATTGAGTAGAGATCAACCTTGTGAATTGAAAGAATCAGGAGTAACAAGAAATAAATTTCGCATAATTTTCAACAACTTACTAAAATTGAGAAATGGCTAGAAGAAGGAATGCATCAGAACAACCAACAATTGTAAGAAGAAGTGGGAGATTAGCTGGAGAAAGGAGGAATGAAGTGGGTGAACCATCAAGAACAAACGCAAGAGATAGAGAAAAATATCAAAATCAACCACCAGTTCAACCAGCACCGAATAGAGTAATAGATTATGATAGGGTAAGTGTGCATACATGGAGATCAGATTCTATGGAAGAAAGAGACGAAGTGCAACAAATGATAAATAGTGGACAAGAGGAGAGAAATCGAGAAGATATGGGAGAAATAATTCATAGAAATGAAGAACTCGCAGCATTAGAAACATTGAGACAAACAATACATGAAGAAAGGCGATTAGAAGTGGAAGAACGTGCAAATTTAACAAGGCAAAACCATGAGTTAAGAATGAAAAATATGAGGTTGCAGAATAGAAGGTCGAGAAGTAATACCAGGTCAAGATCAGGATCGGTTAGAGATGATATGAGGAGAATATTACCTGTAGAAAATGTTAATGAAGAAAATCTAGAAAGAGAACCAAATCTCGGTGAAGGACGCTGCGAAAGAAGGAAGTGGTGTGTATTTCACGTCCCGAGATTTTGGCGAATGACCAAAATGATGGAATCAAGGAAATAGGCAGCGTGAGAATATCCCAATTGGTGAAGAAAATCGGGAAGAAGGAAGAAGAATACCGCATGGGAGAGAAACACGAGAGAAACAAAAAGAGATTGAAGATGACATCGAAAAGCATTATATCGAACAAGCGCGTCTAGCTTGCGAAAGGGAAAGATTAAGAGTAGAAATGGAAGAACGGGAATTGGAGGAAGCAATTCGGCAGAACAATCATGACAATCGAGAAAGAAGGCGCAAGCAAAATCGCAACAATGGAAATATCAATGAAGAATATGAAAGAATACAAAGGAGAACTGATATACAACCAAGAAGAGAAAATGATAGATACAATGGTGTGTGAATTCATGAACGAGATGAAGGAGAAAGTCGCAGAGAAAGAAGAGAAGAAAATGCCGAACAAGAAAATCAAGGTAGACATGAACGCAGAAGGAGAGAGGCAGAGCTAAAAAGACCAATAAATTCGAACCCTAATGTAAATGAACAAATCTTAAGAGAGTTGGCGAGAGATGAGAGGAATGTTGAACAATAGGAGAGGAGGAGGAAGAAGACAATTGGATGAGGCCATAGAAGAAGTCTGCGAAAACCCCTTTACACTAGAGGTGCGGTTAGGAGGAATACCCCAAAATGCAATTTACCCGCATTAACCAGCATTTTTGATGGGACAACTTGCGCAATACAACACATCAAAGCGTATGTGAGATGTATGCTACTGATGGGAAAATCATGACGCCATATTGTGCAAATATTTCGCATCAAGTTTAACAGAGAAGCACCGAAATGGTTTGAGGGTTTACCAAGAAACACAATCACGTCATTCAACCATTTACAAGCTATATTCTTAGGGGCATATATAAGTAACAACTCCTCGCGACCAGGAATTGAAGATGTATTTGGGCAAAACAAAGAGTTGGCGAAAGTTTAAGACACTTAACTTTGTGAGGTGGAAGACAATGTGTAGCGAAATGGCTAGACGAGTGGATGAAAGATATCTTATTTTATCATTCATAAACGCTATGTTCGCAACCAATTTGTTATATATTCAAATATTTAGAGTCAAGAATACAATTACAATGACTGAGTTGCGAGAACTTCGTGGAGGAATATATTGCTCTAGAGGAAAGGCAAAACGAGATGGAATCATACCCAGTTGCGAATACAAATTCAAACGCTGCGAATGCAAGATTATTACCCAAGTTGATAAACACAGTGGCGAGCACTTCGCAAGGACAACAAGAAAAGGTAATAGATGATGGACAGCCAAAGATAGTAGCTATGGGAAGCCGTGATCAGGAAGAGTTTGAAAGAGAAAGGAACTACTACAACCGTGGCGGCAATAACAAAATTCAAAGACTTGATCATCCGCAAGAAACTTATGGAAGTCGAAGGTAGAATTATCATGGAGGGCAGCGAAGTCACAGAGTAGTATGGGAGGAAATCAAAATGCCACCATTAAATACTAGTGTGGAAAAAATATGGGAAGCTATACTCTTGATGGAAAACATACTTGCACCGTGGAACATGGGGAATGAGCCACTACCAAATGACTTGATAGAAGTCACGAGTTCTATTATTACCACCGCTTTCATGGACACTTAACAAATGACTGCAGAAATATAAAAAGAATCATCTTCAGAATGATTGACCAAGGAAAGCTGAGTCATTTTCTAAAAAGTGAAGAGAAAGTTCAACCGTTACCACCACCGCTTTAAATGCACAAACAAACTCAAAAAGGGGAAAGAAACGTTAAGTAATAGAAGTTGGATCGAAAGCTAAAAATTTATTTCGCAACTCCATTGTACATTCATACCGAACAATTGAAGATTTTCATGATAATGTTCTCAGAGAGTTTTCGCGAGGGATGCTGATAATAAAGAAGTGATGAACATCGCGAAGACATCGCAGATTAAAAGGATGGCAAATGCATTATTTCTTTCACCGCAAAGAAATTCTGAAGGCGAGAGACGCATGATATCCCATTGGTTGTAAAATTGGAAATTAATCCAAAACCACTGTAGATGGCGAAGATGATGAGGCAGAGAATTCCTGGGCGATCAATAGAATCTTAATTGAGGATACCCTAAAGGATTATCAACTGAAATTTTGTTCTGTGTAGTCGATGTGGAGTCCCCTTATAATGCATTAATTGGAAGGCCATGGTTGCATGAAATCCTGGGCGTGGCGTCGACTTATCATCAATGTATAAAATTTCCTCATCCTAGCGGTGTTGGAATTATAAAGGGAGATTGGGTGGAAGGACAAAAATGTTATGAGATTGATGTAGAGAGTTGCGAGGAAAGAGTTGCAAAAAGAAAGGGCTGGAAGCAAAATATAAAAGATGAACAACGAAGAGAAAGGTTGATGGTGGATACCATAGATACAAGAGGTGAAGATACATTGCGAAGCAAGTGCATGAAAACATTTGAAAATTATGATGGAAAGGAATCATCAAGAGACTTGAATGATGCAGAGGCAGAGAGCAGCAGGAGCAAAAAGTGTAAGAAATGAATAAACACTAATTGAAGAAGAAATACGCGAGAATCTCGCCATCAAGAATGTATGAAAATCTGATTGAAGAATTGAAAAAAAAAATGAATAAATAAAGCAAGATTGTGCGATAGCCTCATAAACGAAATAACAAGAGAAAACCAAAAATGAATGATTGAATGAATCAACAAAAATGAAAGAGTGAGTGAATGGGACGAACCTTTATGGCGTACACCTAGTTCGCGAATGATATTTCGCAAGAGGCAAATGTAAGACCTAAAGTGCGTCATATAAGGGGTATCTCTTGACATGGCTCGGTGAAAAGGTTACACCGCTCCTGGAACCTGAGTCATGGAGATTTGGGGCCCATGAAAGCCTATCCTGGAGAGATACCTTGGATTTCCAACTATATATATAAGGTTATACCCTGTTGGACGCCCGAGGGTCTCTTCTAAGGAGTCAAATGTGTATGCTCAAGGCGCCGGGTACACGGTTGAGCCAAGAGTGCCTGGGCATTTGAAGTGTCTCGGCCATTCTTGGCAAGTCTTGGCATATGTTGCACTCGGCCCGAAGAAAACTCCACTTAGGGTGCGGTCTCTCTAACTATAAACCATATAGGTATAAGGGATAAGAGGTCATGCGAAAACAACTGGTTGTTGTTAAGACCGGATGGGAGGAGCTAGTCTTGTATGGCCGATGTACGCCTCCTTGAAGGGGCAACCAGGGATATGATAAGGGCGGCACCCTCCATTAGGGAGCTGATAAGTGTCACAAGACGGCAATGTCATGGGGCTTTATATTCGCAAGAAAATTTAGGCCTATCATATTGTCGCAAATGAAATATCCTGCAGAGGCAAAAATACTAAAGAAATGATAAGACAAGATCAATGGGTCATTACATAAAAGTGTAAGGACGTCCTGCGATCTTGTCGCAAGACGTCAATGTCATAGGGACTACATGTTCGCAAGAATATTTAGACCTGTCATATTGATGCAAACTGAGGGGTGGAAAAATAAGACCTTTACCTAGGAATGCAAAATAAGACCACACAAAAACAATGATAAGACAAGATCAATGGGTCATTACATGAAAATGTAAAGACGTCCTGCGATTTTGTAGCAAGGATAAAATTTAACATAAATGATGATAAAATAACACAAGAAATCAAGTAAGCAAACAAGCTTGCGAGTACGATTATATTTCCTCATTTATCTATGAAGAATCAGCAACAACAGTTGCGAAATTAAGAAGTATCATTACTTGAAGATTATCGATTTGATTTATCTCATATGAAAATAAATAACAGAGGCAAGTATGGGAATGATCAGAATAAAAACTTGTTATTTATTTTCATATGATAAATTTACAATGAGAGATTACAAAATGGAAGGTTAAAAGGATAAATATATAAATATCACAAGAAGAGAAAGGAAAATGGAACAATCTAGCAACTTATTCTTGTTTATCAGATTCTTCTTCTTCGCTTACATCACTGTCAGAGATATCTGAGCAAGGCATATTATCAGGAATTTCATCGAGAAGACAAGGATATGAAGAAAGAGGAATGTCGTGATCGTTGCAAATCTGTTCAATAGTTTGGTTGCGGAAACGAACAGCATCATTATTGAAATTCGCCACAGTAGTTTGTAGTTGCTTCTTTATCTTAGAATATTTGTCATTGCGAAGAGAGAAGTTTTTGGCAAGCTGTGCTTTCTCAGATTCAAGTTCTTTGATTCTAGTTTGAAACCTCTTCTCAGATTCTGCGAACAAACGATAATGAGTTAGCAGCTTAATAACAGTTTCGTAAAAAAGAAGCGGAAAAATAATGAAGAATAGTAAAACAACCTTCTCTGTCAGAAATCATATCTTTAACCAAGGCATTATGCTCGGCATGAAGACTAACGTTAACACCTAAGTTATTTCTGGCATTATCTAGAACCTTCGCGGCCCAAGCGAATTCATCATCATTATTTATAACAAGAAGTGAACGAATTTGATTTTCTCGCTCATTAAGAATGACATTTTGGCGAAGGGATTCATCTCGTTCAATTTGGACTTCAAGAATAGTTTTTTGGAACTTTGCTAATGCTTGTGCACCTTGATTAGCAATGCGATCCTTATCATCTATGAGACTCGCTAATCTTTTTCCTTAGAATACTATTACTCTCCGGGAGTCAAGATATAAACGTTTAAATCGGTTGGATAAACCTAAACTAGATCTATGTTCAATTTCTAAAAGATGAAATTTGGTTCGAAGTTCATTTAATGAGAGAGAATTAATTTTGTTTGAAGAACCACTTAAAGATTCATTGAAATGAGCGAGAAGAGCATCGTCATCCATAGGTTCAGGGAATGAATGGAGAAGGATGGCTTCGTCAGAAAGATTATAAATGTCTGCGAAAATAACAAGTCAGGCAAGGGAAAATAAACGGCAAAGTAGAAATAGAGAAAGAAAGAAGGTGTTATACCATAAAGTTGTTGATTAGCACTTTGAAGTGTAGATATTTTGTCTTTCTGGGAAGAAGACTCAATTTCCAACTGTTGAATTTTAGCATCCTTCTTGCGAGATGTCGCAACTTCAATTTCTAGCTCTTTGTTCTTCTCCTTAAGTTGAAGATTCTTCTTCTCAAGATTGTTGCGCCTTTTCTCGAGGTCTGAGGCAACAACAAAGGAAGCTCTCCCAGACTATAAAGGAAAGCAAAGAAATTGTTAAGATAAGGTTTATAATCAAAATCGCAAAGAAATAACGAAATATGAACATACCAAAGCACTGAGTGCATTTAAGAGACTGGAGTCATTATTCGGGAAACTCCCCGAAAAGATTCACTATCCTCTAACAGGGGGGCATCGCAAATTTTAGCAAGAGCTTCGCAAGTAGCAGATAAATGATCATCTCCGAATCCTTGCATAGAATCGGAGAAGACACTAGACAACTGCGCCATAGCAGAAGAAACCGAATGATTCTCCTTCGCAGAGGAAGCACCCACCTCATTTTCATCTTCGTCGAACTCTCGCTGGTTTGGGAACTAGAACGAGAAGAGGGATGGATCTTCCGTTTCTTAGAAGATGGAGCAGAAGATTTATCCTTGCGAAGAGTGATTTTATCCTTGCCCTTGACCTTCGCAGCTTCGGGAATGTTAATTTCTTCAATAACCTTCGCACACGAATGAAGATAAGAAACAGAGGCAACAATATTGTTAAAAATAGCTAAAGAAAGTATTTCTTACTTCATCCGTGATTGATCGGGAGTATCGCAGAGTACTCTCCTTGGGATGTCTTTATAACTTCTTTTCAATTTGGCAATCGAAAATATTACAAGTATAGTAAATATGAGAGGAATGAAATATCGCAAAGTAAATCTGGATTAGGAAGTATACCTCTTTTGCCTTCTCGGGCCACTTAAATTCCCAAGGACAATAGTTTTACGAGATTCGCAGGGAGTGTATGCGAACCTGCAATATAAGGTCCACTCAAAAACAGAGGAAAAACCCACCACTTCTCATCCTTGGAATACCGAGGAACGTTATTTTTTGCCCGAGTGCCGGTCAATATCTTGCATGAGCAACTTATCACTTTGGAAATATTATCTTTTCTCTTCAATCGAGCACCCCAAACAGATTTATCATTTCTCATATTTATTACTTCATAATTTTCAAAAAAAGTTTTCCACAGTATACTTCTCAGCGTCTATTTCTAAATCCGCGAATTTAGGATCTTTGACATCATCATGATATAAAGATCCCTTTCCAGTATACGGTTGGCGAATTCAAGCATAAGACGGATGCAATCACCGCTTAGTTGATAAAATGCTCGCGAGAATTTCTCGTGAGCAAGAATCTCATAGAATAAAGGTATCTCGGGATTATAGAGAGGAATGGGAAGGCTGCGAGGATTTGACCTAGCGAGACTATGATTTTCTCGATCATCACACCGATGATCGAAAAACAACTGCTGCGAAAGTATAGATGAAGATTCTTGATCAGGAATGGTCGATAAGATGAAGACCTTCTCTTGAAAATTCTTTTGAGCATTATTAAAAAGGGGTTTATATGTGCGACCAAGTGAAGCCATTTTTAGAGTATGGGAATGATTAGAAAATTAAAGATCAAGAGAAAGAAAGAAGGAAAGATTTACAGCAGCAGAAACGCAAATTGCGGAGGAAGAGTGATGCGTGTCGTAGGTGCAATCAAATTAATTCAATATTTCCACTCAATTAAAAATAATATAATGGAAGTCAAGTTCGTTCCCACGAGGAGCAAGAGATCTTAGTTGTAAAAGTTGTCACGAAAGGGGGTGTAAAAAGCAAAATAAAAATAAACGAAGTAATTAAAATCGAAAGTTGAAAGATGAAAGCAATAAGAGAGAAGATCAAGGAATCCTTCTTCGTTACGAAACAATGATTAAAGTTATGTTCTTTTCTACTTGTTATTAGTCACAGTTATCACCAACCGTAGGATAGCAGGTCCGCTTAGCTAGCCCCAAAATCCTAATTTCACCGAGTAACAGTCCGCTTAGTTATCGTATTCTATTCAAAAGAACCACCTTGAGGTCCGCTTACAAGATGTAATTCCCGAAATGCATTAAGATTTATGAATTTAGGTTTAGTACTAGTAGTTAAACTCGGTTCGCTTGGTTCACTTTCTAGCGTTGTTTCTACACACAATTGCTCCACGGAATCCCTCCGCAAGGTCTCGTGTTTTCTACTTGTGTAAAGTGTCGAGAACGATTACGTATTCCCTAACTTATACTAGATATAGATCAATTAACAAATTAATTTAGCGTGCACTCCAAACAATCTATCAATCAATCATGAATGTCTTTAAGATCACTCCTATTAGTAAAAACAATCGATAATCATGTGAAAAATCTCAAGATAGAATTGAAAACAAAAACTCAAATCATGTTAAGAACTAGGAATTCATCCTCAATCAATAAGAAAATTAGCTACTCATGTTTTTGAAATTCACACAAATAATAATTATTAAAAGAAGAATTTTCAAATTCACACAAGTAATTAAAAAGAAAAATCTTAGAAGAAGAGCAAAAACACAAGTGTTGTGTGTGTGAGAGTGTAGAAGTTGTAGAAAACTTCTCTATTTATAAACTTCAAAATTCTCCAAATCTTCCAAGGATTAGAATCCTTTTCCTTTTGCAATTCAATCTCCAAATCCAAGCTTTTCTCAACTCTTCCACCTTCTCTTTCCAAATTTGAGTCCAATTCTCCATCCAATTCCTAGCCCAAGTCTTCATACCCATGAGAGAAGTCCATAAAGTTCTGGAATTTTGCTCATGGAAAACGATTGTGGCGAATTTGGCGGAAAACGTCACCGCCGGCCACCCGGAAATTTCTCCGTCGAGAATATTCGACGGAATATTCCGTCCGGTCCTCCGTTAGGACTAACGGTCAAACTAGTCAACCGTCGTCAACCAAAGGTCAAAGGTCAAGGAGAAGGAGTGAGTCGACTCGAGTTAACCGACTCACTAATCGAGCTCACTCAATTGAGTCGATCAGTCATTTGCTTACTCGACGACTTGATTAATTCGGCTCACCGAATCCGATCATCGGGCTCGGTTGGGATCGGTCATCCAGGATCGTTCGGATCGGCCCGAGTCGACTCGCGGAGAGGAAATTTGGCAGTTCTGTTCGATTACAGGACTTCCGGCCAATTTCGAGCCTCTATTTTCTTCATCTGCTAAGAATCCTAGGCATACATCTAGTTTCCATTCGATCAGAATTTCAATTGTTTCATTAGCTCTTCAATTTTCAGTTCCGTAGCTCAAACCATCACTCAACCGCAACACCCTCTCACAGACAATACCCATCACAATTCGATCCATTCCTCTATCCCTTCAATCAACCTTCTATATCTTCAAATCGCCACAAGAAGAACCCATCCGATTCTCTACATTCATCGGCTCAATCTCGACATTAAACCTTCACCACGACTCGAGCTCAATCAACACCTAGGATCGAGAACAATCGAACCCCTTTCATCTAAACTTCAACAGGCGCAGGAACCCATCGATGGCGGGAATCATCTCTATCTTCTCGATCTCTCCTTGCCACCAGTTCGAACCCTAACCTTCTCGGTTTGCCAACTCTCAACGAGATCGAACCCAAATCAATTCCACTCTCTCATTCTTTATCTGTTTCATAGAGAGCTTCTTAACAAGATCGGTCTTGCCGATTCTCATCGATCTCTTCTCAGTTCTCTAATCAACAGCAGCTCAACTCGCCTTTGAACAAATCTTCTGAGCTTCTCTGTGTATCGACTCGCGCTTAACCTCTCACCTTCTCAATCGACACCAAAGAAAACCCATCAAGCTCAATCACCGGCCTCACCCTCATCTCACCGATCGCTCCTTTTCTTCGATTTACGGGCGGCAGCCATGGTCGCTTCTCATTCTTCGCTTACAAAAATGAATTGCAAGAGAAATATTTCTTGCTTTTAGGGTTCGAACCTGGGACGATATTTGCACCCAGTATAGCCACCCATTGCTAATTACAGCCTCTTATAAATGATAAGGGGTACTCCAATGATAACCCCTTAACCATAGCTGGACTCCAGATAGTGCTTTCCCTGTGAAATGACCTTTTTGCCCTTTTTGCTCAAATTGGGTGATTTCTTCTTCTTTTCCTCCGTGCGACTCCAAAGTAGCTATAAAACTCAAAACAAGCGTAAAATACATAATTTACAAGAAAAATAGCAAAGAAAGCATAAACTACTAGATAGTAAATTAGGTGTATTCTACACCTATCAAATTCCCCACACTTAGACTTTGCTAGTCCTCGAGCAAATCAAACTAAAAACTCACAACTTCAAAGCGTTCAAGCGTCACAAGCATCCAAAAAGCTATGAGGACATAGAGTTTCTGCATGCTAGTAATAAGAAATTAGAAATACTAAAGAACATATTCTCGTTCTTAATTGTTGAGTGAGAAATAACCACACCATAATGAGAGAACGCGTGTTTGAGAAACGATCAATAAGCATTTCGCTTCGACTTCTGCCTCACCAAATAGGATTTTATGATAATTGCACTCAAAAAGACGGCTTTTTTATGGGTCACACATGTGTGCAGGTAGGAATGAAGAGAGAATTCCTGCGACACGTTGAATGGTGGGAAGGACATCTTCCGAAATTTTGAAAAACCCACATCTTTTAATATTTTGAAAAACCATTTTTCTGACGATCTCTAAGAAAGGAAATCAACCATATTATCGAGGATGAGATTACTTACTTACCTTCACATCCGATTGCCAATTATGATAACACTACTCTCACGGCATCCAATAGAAACGTCTTCCGCTCCTCGTCTTGATCTTCATAGTCTTCGTCTTCGGTTTCAACTATTGATGATAAACCCTTGAATTTCATAGATCCTTAACAATTCTTAACCCTTTTCCTTGAAATCCTTGTCGCTTGAAACTTCCTTATATATTTTCCTTCCCCACGGCTAATAAAAATAAGAACAAATATTTCTCTTGTGTTTTTCTTTTTCTTTCCTTTTCTTTTTTTTTTTTTTTTTTTTTTTTTTTTTTTTTGAAACAAGAGAAATTAAATACAAAATAAACCATGGCCGTGGGAGAAGTATTTTACCACTTGATTCTTCACAACTTGTATCGTCTTGAAATCATAAACTTCAAAAATTTTCACCTTTTAATTTTCTTCGCTTTCATGAATAAGTCTTCATACTTGAATATAAAATTACCTCATTGTAGTGTAAGTCCTCAACATATTATGTGAATTCCGCTCATTTGTATGTTGCTTTACTTGTATTTAAAATTTGCTCTTTTTCCCGTTCCGTTGCTTGTAAACCTTAAACTTTTCCAACTTTCCTTGTAGATTTTGATGTCGCTCCTTGTTGATGATGAATGTGTTTCTATGGATCCGTTGTTGTCGAGAGAAGAATGGTGCTAACTGCAAATCGTACTACAAGAAGGAAGCTTTCATCCATGGACGTCACCCTCATGATTGACAAAATTAGCACTCAAGAGATCAAAGAGTAGTGCTTCTATTGGTGGGAGGTTGGGTAGCTCACCATTCTACCCGGAATTAACTTACGGTGACACACACTCAAAAGAAGCTCTTTAGTAGATGGAAAATTCTGGTCGGTGCCTCACATGATATGAATACGGGTAGTCTCCACTAATGATTGATCAAACAACTCTAATAACGCAATTCTCCTGCACCAAATTCGCATCACCGGCATGATTAAATCCATTATTTAACATTCAAACAAACAAGAAATCCGAATGTAGTTCTCTAACATTTCCAAGTTCAATTATGTCGGTCAAAATCTCTATGTAAACATACCTAGAAATATGCTAGTGACTCTAAAATCTTTAAAAGTTGGAGTTTTTATGAAAAACTTTTTTTTTTTCTCAATTTTTTAATTTTTTTTTTAATTTTTGTTTTAAAAACATGCTTAACCACTCCCCCACACTTAAACCTTACATTGTCCTCAATGTAATTGAATCCTCCTAGTAAAGTCAAGGTGGGAAATTTTAACATGATAAGAAACAAGAAAAAGAAATAACAAATAAAAAGCAAAAGGATAAGAAATACAAAACCGATGGGTTGCCTCCCATTAAGCGCTTGTGTTAAAGTCGACGGCCCGACTTAGCTCTTGCAAGATTCATTAGCCCGGATCAATCTCTTTCACGGGAAAACATGATTCCACATCATTAGGGTATCGCGTTGTCTCAAAGATATTGAAGTGAATGAGTGTACCATCAAACTCCATAGTCAAGGTGCCATTTTGGACATCAATCTTTGTTCCGGCGGTGCTTAAGAATGGTCTACCCAAAAGCAAAGGTGTAGACTTGGAAGAATTCTCATCATTCATGTCTAAGACATAGAAATCGGCCGGAAACACAAGCTTATTAACCTGCACCAAAACATTCTCAACAATCCCTTTCGGGTAAACATTAGATCGGTTAGCAAGTTCAAGAACCACCCCGGTCTCTTTAAGAGGTCCGAGATTCAAAGAATCATAAATCGAGGAAGGCATAACATTAACCGACGCTCCCAAATCTAGCAAAGCTCGAGTAAACCTTGTTTTACCAATTGTGCAAGGTATATTGAAACTAGGGGTCCTTTAATTTTGGTGGGAGTTTCTTGAGAATAAACGCCGAAGCATTCTCCCCCACACTCATGACTTCATTCCCTTTCAACCTTTTCTTCTTCATGCACAACTCCTTTAAGAACTTTGCACAACGAGGAATTTGACGAAGAGCTTCTATGAGTGGAATATTGACTTGTACTTTCTTAAAGATCTCCCAAATATCCATGTATTCCAAGTCTCTCTTTGATTTAGCAAATCGGCTAGGAACGGAGGTGGAGTTGTGAAAGTAGGAACCGTCTCCTCGGGTTGGTTGGTTGGAGATGTTTTCTCCTTTGGTGCGGTTTCAATTTCCTCTTTCTCATCATACACCTTATCTTGTTGATTTGGTTGCTCCACTTGTTTCCCACTCCTCAAGGTAATCGCATTAACGCTCTCTCTTGGATTAACAATTGGTTGTGAAGGAAGTTTTGTGGACGCTTGCGCTTTCAATAAGTTCACATCGGTCGCTAATTGCCCCACTTGAATTTGTAACTCCTTGATTGCCGAATCGGTCTTTTGTTGGTGTTGTTGGCTTTGTTGCAACATAGAAGTAAGACCTTGCATACCTTGCATTAACACATTGAGCTTGTCATCATTCAAAGAATCACGCTCCTTGACTTGTTGTGGTTGAAATTGTTGAGAACCACCATGTTGTTGAGGTTGAAAGCGGGGTTGTTGAAAACCACCTTGTTGCTCATACGGATTTGGAGCCGCCGCTTGCTTGTTTGCATAACTAAAATTAGGATGATCCCTCCACCCGGGATTATAGGTATTGGAGTATGGATCGTACCTTGGCCTTTGATTTGGATATAAAGCATTCACTTGTTCGGTCTCACCATCCGGAATAATTACCGCGGCCATCCTTTGAATCATTGTCTCCATGTTACTCATCCTTTGATCAAGATGTGATGAAGAATCACTAACTTCATGCACTCGCCTAACCGTTGGTTCATCCCTTGTGTAGAATTGTTGCGAGTTTGCCGCCATACTTTCAATCAACTCTCTAGCTTCGGTCAAAGTCTTGTTCATTAGTGCACCACCACCCGCGGCGTCAGAAGAGACCTATCACTTGGGTGAAGAGCTTCATAGAAGTATTGGAGTATCATAACATCACTAAATTGATGGTGTGGACAGCTTGCCACCAACCTCTTGTATCGCTCCCAACATTCATACAATGATTCTCCCACTTGTTGTTTCAATCCACAAATCTCCTTGCGAATTTGAGTAGCTTTGGATGCGGGAAAATATCTCTCGAGGAAAATTTTCTTCATCCCATTCCATGTTGTGATACTTCTAAGGCAAATAATATAACCATTCCTTAGCATTGCCCGCCAAAGAAAACGGGAAAAGCTTTCAACATTGCTCCATCCGCATTAGTTTCCGGTGGAAGCATGGCCATAACTATGGCATAGAAGTCCATAAGATGTTTGTTTGGGTCCTCATTCACCATGCCATGGAACTTTGGTAACTCTCTAATCAACCCCGGAAACGATTTCGAAGGGTTGAGTTAGTTTGGATACACCATTGTTGTGTATCAAGCTTGTGAGAAGCTAGGTCCTTTAGTGTACGATCAGCCATTGTGTCTTCCTCTTTGTCCGAATCACTTGATGAAGAAGGAGAAAGTGGAGTGTTAATCCTTACTAATGAAATCCTTTAGTTGAGTGCCGGATCGAAGACGTATTGGACTCGGTCTACCCCTTTTAGCATTCACCAAAGGTATAACACCTGAAACAAGATTCTCAAACTAAGTTAGATACGGTAAAGAATCTAACAAAGCAAGAATAAAGCAAAAAGAAAAAATAAAAAAACAACTAAAAATCGCCCGTTGCTCCCAGAGCAACCCGCGAAAATTTGATGCGTGTCGTAGGTGCAATCAAATTAATTCAATATTTCCACTCAATTAAAAATAATATAATGGAAGTCAAGTTCGTTCCCACGAGGAGCAAGAGATCTTAGTTGTAAAAGTTGTCACGAAAGGGGGGTGTAAAAAGCAAAATAAAAATAAACGAAGTAATTAAAATCGAAAGTTGAAAGATGAAAGCAATAAGAGAGAGAAGATCAAGGAATCCTTCTTCGTTACGAAACAATGATTAAAGTTATGTTCTTTTCTACTTGTTATTAGTCACAGATTATCACCAACCGTAGGATAGCAGGTCCGCTTAGCTAGCCCCAAAATCCCTAATTTCACTGAGTAACAGGTCCGCTTAGTTATCAGATTCTATTCAAAAGAACCACCTTGAGGTCCGCTTACAAGATGTAATTCCAGGCATGCATTAAGATTTATGAATTTAGGTTTAGTACTAGTAGTTAAACTCGGTTCGCTTGGTTCACTTTCTAGCGTTGTTTCTACACACAATTGCTCCACGGAATCCCTCCGCAAGGTCTCGTGTTTTCTACTTGTGTAAAGTGTCGAGAACGATTACGTATTCCCTAACTTATACTAGATATAGATCAATTAACAAATTAATTTAGCGTGCACTCCAAACAATCTATCAATCAATCATGAATGTCTTTAAGATCACTCCTATTAGTAAAAACAATCGATAATCATGTGAAAAATCTCAAGATAGAATTGAAAACAAAAACTCAAATCATGTTAAGAACTAGGAATTCATCCTCAATCAATAAGAAAATTAGCTACTCATGTTTTTGAAATTCACACAAATAATAATTATTAAAAGAAGAATTTTCAAATTCACACAAGTAATTAAAAAGAAAAATCTTAGAAGAGCAAGCAAAAACACAAGTGTTGTGTGTGTAGAGAGGTGTAGAAGTTGTAGAAAACTTCTCTATTTATAGGCTTCAAAATTCTCCAAATCTTCCAAGGATTAGAATCCTTTTCCTTTTGCAATTCAATCTCCAAATCCAAGCTTTTCTCAACTCTTCCACCTTCTCTTTCCAAATTTGAGTCCAATTCTCCATCCAATTCCTAGCCCAAGTCTTCATACCCATGAGAGAAGTCCATAGAAAGTTCTGGAATTTTTCTCGGGAAAAGCTGGGATTGTGGCCGAATTTAGCGGAGAAAACGTCACCGCCGGCCACCTGGAAATTTCTCCGTCGAGAGAATATTCGACGGAATATTCCGTCCAGGTCCTCCGTTAGGACTAACGGGTCAAACTAGTCAACCGTCAGTCAACAGTTAGTCAAAGGTCAAGGAGAAGGAGTGAGTCGGACTCGAGTTAGCTTCGACTCTGTTGCCCCGGGCTCACTCGGCTGAGTCGATCGAGTCACCGCTTACTCGGCGACTTGATTAATTCGGCTCACCTAATCGGTCATCGGGCTCGGTTGGGATCGGTCATCGGGATCGTTCGGATCGGTCCGAGTCGACTACTTGAGAGAGGAAATTTGGCCGAGTTGTTCAATTCTGAGGACTTCCCGGCCAATTTTCAGGCCTCTATTTTCTTCATCTCTAAGAATCCTAGGCATACATCTAGTTTCCATTCGATCAGAACTTGATTGTTTCATTAGCTCTTCATTTTCAGTTACGTAGCTCAAACCATCACTCAACCGCAACACCTACTGCCACACAATACCCATCACAATTCGATCCATTCCTCTATCCCTTCAATCTGGAACCTTCTCTATATCTTCAAATCGCCACAGCAAAGAACCCATCCGATTCTCTACATTCATCACCTCAATCTCGACATTAAACCTTCACCACGGACTCGAGCTCAATCAACACCGGCATCGAGAACGAATCGAACCCCTTTCATCTAAACTTCAACAGCCTGCGGGAACCCATCGATGGCGAAATCATCTCTATCTTCTCGATCTCTCCTTGCCCTGAGTTCGAACCCTAACCTTCTCGGTTTGCCAACTCTCAAATCGAGATCGAACCCAAATCAATTCCACTCTCTGTTCTTATCCTGTTTCATAGCGAGCTTCTTAACGACGCATCGGGTCTTGCCGATTCTCATCGATCTCTTCTCGGTTCTCTAATCAACGGCGGCTCAACTCGGTCTTTGAACAAATCTTCCAGCTTCTCTGCGTATCGACGACAGTTTAACCTCTCACCTTCTCAATCGACACCAGCAAACCCATCAAGCTCAATCACCGGCCTCACCCTCATCTCACCGATCGCTCCTTTTCTTCGATTTACAGCGGCAGCCATGGCTGCTTCTCATTCTTCAGTTTCAGTGAAAAATGAATTGCAAGAGAAATATTTCTTGCTTTTAGGGTTCGAACACAGGGACGATATTTGCACCCAAAAGATAGCCACCCATTGCTAATTACAGCCTCTTATAAATGATAAGGGGTACTCCAAATGATAACCCCTTAACCATAGCTGGACTCCAGATAGTGCTTTCCCTGTGAAATGACCTTTTTGCCCTTTTTGCTCAAATTGGGTGATTTCTTCTTCTTTTCCTCCGTGCGACTCCAAAGTAGCTATAAAACTCAAAACAAGCGTAAAATACATAATTTACAAGAAAAATAGCAAGAAAGCATAAACTACTAGATAGTAAATTAGGTGTATTCTACACCTATCAAAGAGAAGTTGCAGAAGAGAAGTTGCAGAGGGAAAATAAAAGAGAAGAAGAGAAGGGAAAGAAAACTATATATAGAGAAAAGAATCCTCTAGAAAACAAATGCATTTAATGCGAGATGGGACGTGAATGGTCAAGAATAAACGGTTGAAAGAGACGTGTCAAGAAAAGAGTAGAAGAGGAAACACCTGTAATAAATTCCGTGTAAATGTACGGGAGTGAAACAGATAAAGATGAATAATTGCGGCATTTCAAAAAATTGGTTCTCATGACATTCTCTCCTTCGCAGAGAAGACATGACAAGAGGCAAGATGTAGGATCAGAATATCGCGACATCAATACTTCGCGAGGTTAATAAATGACGACATCGCGAGGGAGTCAGTGGAAGTAAAATGAATGACGCAATGAATGACGACAAACGAACACGAGAAAGATGTGAAGATTTAGCTAAGTTTAAGAGCGTTGCGAGATTACATACTTATAAACGCTTGCGATGCTTCGCAAGCCATTCCCGAAAATAAAGGATGGCTTTTAGCTGTCATCCATCATACACTACCCTATATAAAGGGTTGAGTAAGTCTGTTGAAGGGAGAGTTCTTTTTGAAGTGTTAAGCAAGTTTTGAGGAGAGAGAAAATTCCAGAGTGATTGTAATTCTTTAACTCATTTCTATTTCATATTGTAAAGATTCAAGTATTCAATTAATAGAAATTATAATCATTGATCTTAAAATGACTTAATTATGTAAATTCTAGTGAGGGGTGTAGTGTAGGATTTCCTGCAACTACACCTATTATAACCCAAGGTGCTGAGATATTATACATCTCACAAATATTTCCAATACAGTTCCATTGAGTGGTTTTCTCTTGTGGGTATGGAGAACCATAAACACAAGATAACAGCCACTTCGGTTTAGCTGGATCACTACAAACTAAGCAATGGAACATGTTTTTATCCTTATATAAGATTTCCAATTCAAACCCATCCTTCCATAGAAGGCAGATACCCCTAGCTTTACCAATAGAAGGAACGTAACAATTATTGGGGAAGTTCAAAGGTCTTATGAAGTTTAGAATTTTATCAGAATTAACTTTGGTTTCTTGAAGGAAAATAATATCAGGGTTTAGCATTCTATTTAGATCTACCAAATAATTCCTAGTATCTTTAGACCCATAACCATTGCAGTTCCAAGAAATTATTTTTATAGTGTCAATCACAGTAAACAAAGTCAAACTCTTTTGATGATTGGAATGGAAATAAGAATAATTGAAAGCAGAAAACCAAATATTGGAATTGACCGTTGAGAAAAGTTTTTTTATGGTTACCTGAGCAGATGTTCCTTGGCTTTCAATTGCAGGGTTCAGATCAGCTGCACTTGGAATATCAGCTTCCATCAACTCAGCAACATTATGTCCATAGCATTTTGGTTGATATTTCCCCTAGAGTTTGGAGGTAGAACATGCAGATTATGAGGGTTCATTGACGGAGCTTGGTTAAGTGAAGAGTTTCTCATTCTTTTGTTCTGCCTAGCTTCATTGGCCTCAGCATCTGCTGCCATTTCCTCAGCAAAAGAATTATCCATGCCACGTTCATCATCTCTGGCTTCATATACATCAGCTTCTTCCTTCATGTAAGCTTCATATTCCTCAGATGATAAGCTGTCTAAGTGCAAAAGATAATTTGTTTGCATACATGTATCATCCACATGATCAATGACCCAGCATTTATCACAAATGTTATTTGGTTGTAGGCACCAGTGATATATGACCCAAGCTTCTTTACCATCTAAAGTTTTCCACCATCCACCACGATACAACGGCTTTTTGAGATTTATCTCTATTCTGGCAGAGACAGTACTACCATATCTGGGTCTGCAATTTTCTGGTTTCGTATAAACCTTTGTTCCCATGAATTCCAAAGCTTCATCTATAATTGTGACATTCATGTGCTCAAGTTTTAGATACTTGAACTCGACAGTGTAAACTTGAGTTTTGAATTGATAATCTTGTAGGGGGATGTGTGGGAAGTATTTTTGAACCGCGAACAAAGCTCCACCTACTATCCAGGGGCCATTCCGAATGATTTCATCTTGTTCTTCCTCATTATTGAGTTTTACCAACATCAAATTATGGCCCATAACACGAATCTCCTTACCTCTGTATTGTCTCCATAGAGAGTTAACTCCGGCTCTTATGATTTTCATGTTGATCTTGGTTTTCGATTTGAGTTGACATAATAAAGCATGAGTCCATTCTTCTGCTGCAGCATTGATGTTTTGGGAAGTACCCACTACTCGTCTCTCAGTTGCAGGAATTGCAATGGCTGCATTTCTGAGTTGTCTAGAGAGGGTATTGATGCGATTTTCATTGTTTGTAGCCATGGAAGGGTTTTCTAAAGAATCTAGAATTCTAACTGTATGATGAATTTGCTTTGAGAAGACAAGGTGATAGAGCTCAAAAAGAGTATTCTTTGTTATATAGATGAAGACCTTTCCGTGATGGTTTGATATGAAGATCCGGGTATCTTGCTTCAAATCTTTTGAAAATATGAAGAAATTAATAAGATATCTATCCATCTTGGAAGTTAAGCTGTAATCTTGTGTGGAATTTCCTTTTTTGTTGTCAATATGCCTTTGATATAGCAGCAGTCTAGGATGCGCGAGATTTGAAAATTTGCTTGATTGATTTGGTTGGTAACATGCACAGCAATGACTAGTAGTTTAGGGGGCAAGATTTTTGAAACCTGGTTTGATAAAAACAGTGGATATTGTGATGAGTATGCCTGGTTTGATTTATGAGGGGACGATCATAACGATTAACAGAGATATTATGTTTTGCTATCTGGGTAAAATTTATAGGATTTCTATTGCTATGGACCACCTTGGCTGAGAAGATGGTGAACACCACTGTCTGTATTCCAAGTGCAGGAAGCATCTTGAAGTTCCACCACTGGTTTCCCTACAACGTACTAACCAAAGAATCTGCACAAGAAAATTAAGCTTCCATCGACAAACCAAAGCTCGAAAAGAGATAAGCGAAGCAGTATGCTTAATAGAAATAATCAAAGAGAACAAATGAAATCTAAGATTGTCCTGATGTAACAATTCCCAACTGTTGGACAAGCTATAAAAACATATCAATCAAAAGAAACAGTGAGTCTAAGAAAGTCAATAGTTGAAAGAAATCATAAAATCATAAAATCATAAGAGAGATGTCTCTCATATTCTTTTGCTAAGATTTCTCTTTATTTGTTTAGATTTTGTAGTACATCATACAATTAGTTACTTGCTTAACTTTCTAACTAATATAAATCTAAAGGATATATGTTGTCATACTTACCTTAATCATGTAAGGTAAGTATGATTAAGGTGGTTGGCCATGTAACTCGGCCAAGATACCGGACTCCCATAGATCCTCGATGCTTGAAGAAACCCATAGATCCTCGATGCTTGAAGAAACCATGTACTCCATTCTGGTGGTTGATAAGCATGTAAATGCTACATTTTATACCCATATTTATATTAGCTAGGATACAATATTTTAGTTACTAATACTATTTTAGTGCTTTTGTAGAAAGTACAAGTGAATTCGATCATCCAACAAATAAACACAAAATGTGAGACTTATTGGTGTTTATGCGGCGAAAATGGCAAAATGTGGTTGGCTTTGGTATCTCCATGTATCAAAGAACCACAATGATCAAATATGCTTTGCCATGGTATTTCTATATATCAAAGAACACTTATTATGCGGACATGGTATTTTTATATATCAAAGAGACTTATTATGCTTGGCCTGGTATCTCCATATATCAAAGCAAAGAATGAAATGGGTTGGCCTGGTATTTCTATATATCGGAAATGGGTTGGCCTGGTATCTCCATGTATCAGCAACCACAATGATAAAACGGTGTTGGCGTAAATTTACGTATAGCATGAACAAAATTGAGTTTCCAAAGGTAGCCGCATTAATTCTTGAAGCACCTGCTACACTTCCAAATTCAATATCCAAGATTGTTTCCTTAGTGGCACACCTCCATCGGGTAATGACATGCAGAAAAAAAATATATGGGGATAATTAATTGGTGTTAATTTATTAATGAGAGAATATTGTGATTGTCAAGAGGGAATCATTATTCAATGTGAAAAGATTTTGCAAGATGGTGTATGGCATGACAATATATTCATGAAGTATTATGGGATCCACATGCATGCAACTATCACTCGGAAAAGGAAAGAAAATAAAGTAATGAAGTAATATTATTTTACTTACCATTATTAGTGGGAGTGAATTATATTAAATGTGGGCATGAGATTGTGAACATGCATTTTTGGTTGGTGGTTAAAGATACATGCAAGGGAGATTAATTGTGATTGGAGAAAGAATTATACTTCTTACTTTAATTATTCACATGCAAAAAATTGATAAGGAAAGAATATGCTATTCTCATGTACACTTTAATATGTGTGAAGTGGAGGAACGAGAGAGAGGGGGCAGTGACGAACCAAGGAAGGGGCGGCTACGGCCATTTAGGGAGAAGAGGGTTTTGCGGTTTTGATTTCCTTTTCTCATGATTTGCTAGATTGTTTGTTAGGGTTTAGGTAGAAATCAATTAATTATGAAGACTCTACATTGATATATGCTTAATAATGATTTGATTGATTAATAGTTTTTCTTCACATAGCTTGGTATTTAATTGCTCATGTCATTTTCTTGATTATTTATGCTTTTGAATTGATATTTTGTTCTTCGGTTAAATCCCTTGGTATGCAAGGATAGATAGGTAATGCTTTAAAATCACTACCCATGAAGCGAAGGAAACTATAGCGGAGAAACATTAATTTGAAAATGCATGGAATATATTCTTAAAGATTAGTAGAGTTTGAGTAATTAATTGGTGGAAACCGAAAATCCTAATAACCCATTCTCAATTGTTTATCACTAGAATTATTATTATTCATTTTGTTCCAAATTTCTGAAAAAAATTGCTAAAACATCATCTTGTCGATTGGTTACTTTTGATATTAGTTAGTAGTAGTATTTCACACTCCTTGTGGGAACGACCCACATTTGCTATCGATACTACAATTGACCCGTGCACTTGCGGATATAACTATGTTTTATTTAATCATTAATTTGGTCATATAAAATCTACATCAACCAAGTAACCATAAAATAAATACCTTGGCAATTTTTGTATCCGAGACAAGGTCATATATTCCTACTCAGGGTCGTTATTCTGTAATTTATGATATCCAAATGCGTTTAAAGCGAAATTAGGAATTGCATCACCTCTTAAGTTCATGTGCTTCGGCTCTGTTGTTACGACAAAATACAACGAAAGTTCATCTTTTTATCCATCTTCTTCCAACCAACTTTCTTGGTCAAATGGAACATCATCTCCCAAACCGCAAGGTATCCCAAGTAGAAAATAGAAATCTAACAGTGTTATTCCTGTAAAACATTAAAATTGTTAACTTCATCTACATCTTCGTATTGATTGTATGAAAAACCATACCTATTTCGAAGTCTTTTAAAATGAAATGTGTGTGTAGTATACCACCAGCGGTCCACCAATACAAACAACAATTTGTTAAGATATTTGTTCGCATCAATATGGTACAAAATAAACCAAGAAAATTTATCGACAATAATTATAGCACCATGATGTAGCTCTGCATATACTTTGTTAACTTCGAACCAACAACCTCTTGGTTTTTGAGCAGCGCTATCTCACTCCATTTTTGTTGACAAACGACCTTCACCTCTGGCTAATTCTGGACCATAAAGTAAACAAGGATTGTTCTCTTTATCCGAACTTGATTGTGTCGTCAGTATAGGTTGACTATATTTAGTCCTAGGTGGTAGGTATTTCTTGTTCGCCTAATATCTAAATATTGAGGCATTTATTTTGAGAATCTTTAGAAAAGTTGTATAAGAATTAGAAGTTTTTCAAGTGGAGAAAAACTGCAAAGAAGATTGAATTTGGTGTGAATAGAGAAGTTAAATGAGTGTGTTACTTATGAAGGCACAATTTGGGTATACTATAACAAATTGGGGGATACTAAAAAAAACCATTATGAAGTAATTTAAGAACCCCTTATCCAAATAATTTTTATAATGGATAAATTACCCTTAAGTATCCCCCAAGTGTGTTAACAGTCGACAGTGGAAAGTGTTACCCGACAATACCGATCATGGAAAATATCAAATCTGAGAGTTCAATTTAATTGTGTAAATAACAATCAGCATTGGTTCAAATAAAAACCGCATTAGTAACTAACAGTCGGTATTTAAATCATGAAAATCGACTATGCCGACTCCTAACATGCAAAAATACCCATGTAACTTAATATCAGTCGGTATTGAATTCAACCTACAAGCAATTGACTAACACATTTGGTATTGGTTTCATCAACAAAAAAATACCGACTATAACAGTCAGTATTGCATTCAAACTAATATCAGTGTCGACTGTTACCATTGCGTACCACAAAAAGAATATCAAAACAAACCCAATACATAGATTGACCACTCGGTCTTTTGGATACAAAATTTTCCTTCTCGGATTCCAAGCTTAATTATTTGATGCCACAAGTTATGATATTAAAGTTCTACTTGATGATTTTACTGTTAACATCACTAAGATCAAATTATTTATTCGGAGCTTTGACACTGTTAAGGCGTCTTGATTTGGAAACTACTAAGATTAAAGTATTGTCTGAATCACACAAAAACTAGTATCGGTATTGAAAATGATTTAAGTTTTGAGGGGATAAAAAATTAAAAATACCCCCTTAGCCAAAACCCAACCTCATATAATCGTGAGTATCCCCTAATTTGTGAGAGTATCCTCTAATTGTGCTCTCTTATTTATAGGGTTTGAAAAAGTAACAATTTTTTGGATGTTGAAAAATAGTCGTTGTCGTAGAACATTGAGACGATCGACCCAATATGCAACGGTCGACTCAATGTTCTATGATAAAATATTGGATTTGTCTATCCACCTAGCTTATCAAATATCTTAGTTTGCCCAAATGTCTAACCGGACTTGCTCTTAGGCTGAGTCTAGTGGAGAAATTATGCAGGATGAAAGCGATGGAAAACCGTGGTCTAAAACCAAATAAATTTAAATGCCCGTTCTCTCTCCTCGAAAGCAAGGGATGTGGGAGGGGATTTAGACATGGGCGAGGATTCAATCCTCGCTTACTCTTTTGCTATAATAAAAAAGCTAATAAAATATATCAATAACAGATTTTGGACCCACCTTAGTGTTTTATATAAACAAAACACTCTTGGATCCTCACATATTCTTTAATTTCCTCCCTCACCACTAGACTCAGTCCTTCCCTCCTCCTCCTTCCCTGACACGACTGTTCAAATACCCACTCTACCTCTCCACTAGATTCAGTCTTAGTAACACATCTTGGTCTACCAACAATATATGGTCAGTCAGTGAAGTGAAGTCCACCTTCACATCTTTCAAAAATTCTATTTAAACCGTGGTTTTGAACTTAAAGAAAACCGCATACTCACACAAAATTAACAATGAGACCCCTATTTGCTTTGGGGAGGGTGGGGTCTACAATCTTTGTGTGTATTTTACATAGTCTAAAAGGGTGGTTCATACATAATCATCCCACATCTTTTAGTTTTGAAGTTAGCCGGGGAGCGATGGAGAGAGAAAGCCGCTCTATCTTGAGAGAAAAATTGTTTATCTCTCAGTGGAATTTTTATGATCACAGAAGGTAATCAAGTTGGAAGAAAGGCGAAGAGGAGGCTTCAGTTCATGGCTGAATTTTTCAGGAGAGATTGGGTGTTGGTTAGTTGAGGTGATTCAAGAGGAATTAGATAGCTCATCCAAAAAGAAATGGCCTAAGAGGGAGGGGGAAGCGTCTTTTCTTTGCGAAGTAAGATCTAATGATGATGGTATGTACTTGCGGATTTCGAGAGTCAGGAGAGGTGATGGAAACAGATCGTATGTTATATGCATTCCGTGTGGTAATAGTGGATATTATTGGGGGGTGCTGCTCAAGGAGTTGAATAAACTCTTGAAGGAGAATGATATGTTGAGGAAGGTTCATCAAAAATTTCCATCACGGATTGATTTCCAAGATTCTTTACCGGTTAAGGATTTCAATTCTACTAAGGAGACAAAGAAGGGCCAAGTAAAGTGTGAGTGGCGAGTTAAATGGTTTAGAGTCATTAGAGAGATGAAAAAGTTGCTGGATTGGAAGTGCTTTATTGATCTGGAGATTATCAACCCTAAGCTGGCATTTTTAGTGTCTCAGAGGTAATGTGGGCAGACATCTGGAAACCAAATTCTTTCTCCAGTGATGGTGCTAAGGTTACTATTTCGCGACAAACTCAGGGTGAAGTTGGGCAGTCAATATCCAAGGCAGTCACAATGGTGGATCACAAGTAAGAGGAGGAAGTTATAATTCCAATCCCATTGATGAGCAGGTATATCAAATGGTTCATCATCCGTGGTATTCCAAGCAAGTTTTGGAGGTATAGTTTGTTCATATCAATAGGAGATTCTTTGGGCGGATTTGCTGATGTATCTGATAGTATCTTGAAGCTTGAATATCATAGCTACTTCAGAATTGCTGTGAAAGGTGTTTTTGCTTCAATTCCGGCGGTATTATTGGTTGAAGATGGGAGTCATCAGTGGGTTGTTACCATTGAATGAGACTTCAATTTTTCACCGAAAAATAAGGCTTCCTTAGGGGAATATCTTCGACTAGTTCAAATTTTTGAAGATAAGTAGAATCTGTCAAATCTTTCAAACTTGGAAACTCCCGCGATATGTAGAGCAAAATAGGTTCGGATTTCTGGTTCTAACTTAGCCGGTTCTCAGGATTTTGTGGGGGATCGTACAGTTGGGCCCAGTAATTTTATGACTGCTGAGAAATCTTTGTCGACAGATTCTGTTAAGGTTTCTGGTGAATCTTCAGGTGTATCACCGAGCTCAGAATTAAACAAGACTCATCAGTTGACTGTTGGATGTGCAGGTTATGTTCTCACAGACACTGGCAAGTCAAATTTGATTTCTGGAACTACTGCCGTTGTTCCTAGTGTGGCAGGAGTGGTGTTGGATTTGTCTGTCAGGCTATGGTTAATAATGGTAGTAGAATGGAGGGGTTTTTGACCGGTAGATGTGAAGGAGAGGTTCCTACCACGATAAACAACTCCATTTCGGCCTCTACTTCTAGGGATCTCTTTTGTATGCAAGGTGGATGTGTAGGTGGTGTTCCCACTTTAAGTACATGATTGCAAACTGGAAATGAAGAAGAGTCTGGGGCCTTAGTGCCATTTCAGAATTTTGGTGGATGTGCAGGTGAAGTGCCCACTAATTCTGACGGACTGGGTTCTACACCGAACCTTGTGATTTTTTTGTTGCCAAATGCTTCAGAGGAGATATTGGCGTCTGGTGCGGTGTCATTGGCTTTGACAGCTCCTCCAGTGCCTTTGGCTTTAGCATCTACAGGCAATCTTTTTACAGTTGCGGATGACCAAGTGGTAAGGAAACTTGGTGATATTCATCAAGCAAAAGTGGACATCAGTGAGGTAATCTTGTCTACTTCAAAATTGGTTTTTGAATTGTACTGCAATTATGGGGGAATGCGTAGAAGAAATGAGGATCAATCTAAGGAAATCATTGAAGCAATTCTTACAAATTATAAGGAAATGTACGACAGAATTGCGGCTGGTAAAGAGGTGTAGGAGAGTGGATCTAGTGAAGTGCAATAGAGCGACCCAAAGTCTGTAGATGCGGAGAGAGATGAAGAAGTCAACTCAAGGGAAGTTGTAGTTAGTAATGGGATCTAAAATTGTGAACTGGAACATACGGGGTCTAAATTCTTATAGAAAACAAATTGCAGTGCGTGATTTAATTCAGTTGCATAGATGTTTGGTGTGCACGATCCAGGAAACAAAAATGGTGCACATGTCTTATTGGTTTGTTCGATAGTTTTGGTATAACTCGGACTTGGATTGGAGATTTCTTCCTTCTCAAGGAACAATTGGCAATAGCGGGGGATTGTTAACCATTTAGGATAGCTCAAGGTTGGAATTGTTGGATAAGAGAAGCGGGCTCAATACTTTATCAATATTGTTGAAGTGTAGAGCAACGGGTTTTACTTTTGTTCTCTCTAATGTATATTCGCCTTGCGAGTTTACACAACGGGAGGCGTTTTGGGTGGACCTGAGTGGTGTTAGGCAGTGGAAAGAAGCAGCTTGGTGTATTGTTGGGGACTTAAATGCAGTTCGAAGCAACTTGGAGCGTAACAGGGGGGGAAGCTGATGAGAGAAATATGCAATTCCTAAATGACTTCATCTCTGATTTGGAGCTGGTAGATTTTCCATTAAATGGGGGAGCCTTTACGTGGAGTGATATACACTCAATTCCTTTACTTTGCAGGCTTGATAGGTGTTTGTTTGACACTGCTTTTGATTTACACTTCAGTAGGGATACACAAACGGCCTTGGTAAGAACATGTTCGGATCATAATCCGTTGTTGATAGAACTTACTCCGGAGGTGATTTATAGATCTTCTTTTAAAATTGAACATTACTGGCTCAAACATAAGGACTTTATAAATAATATTGAAACTTGGTGGAGGGAAATACAGTTCAATGGTACTCCAACTTATGTATTATTCAGGAAACTTCAAAACCTGAAATTCTTTTTGAAGCAGTGGAGTAGGGTGACGTTTGGGGATTTGAAGAAAAAAGAAGAGGTCACACTAGAAAACATAAAGAGGCTCAATTTGCAGGAGGAAGGAGGGGTTTTATCGGAGGCTGAGTTTCTGGAAAGAGCAGGCGATGAGGTGAAGCTAGGAGATGTAAAAGTGGAGAGAGCAAGAATGGCTTTTCAAATGGCGAAGGTGCATGGTTTTGTTGAAGGTGATAAAAATACTGGTTTCTTTCATAGAATGGCTAATGCGAAAAATAGAAGATGTACAATAACTAAGTTGGAGGTGGATGGGGTAGATGTTTTTAATCAAGATGCAATAAAAGAGGAACTTCACAGATATTATTCAGGTCTTTTTACGTCTACTCACTCTGTTTTTCCAAGTTTTGATAACTTACACTTTCCTCATATTGATGCTACACAGAACCAGTAGCTGGAAAGGCCGTTCGAAGAGGAGGAGGTACATGGGGTAATTAAGAAATTTGGAAACAATAAAGCGCCAGGCCCTGATGGATATACAATGGAGTTTTATAAACTTTGTTGGCATGTTTTGAAGGATGACGTAATGTTAGCGTTACAGGAATTCTTTGAGAAAGGAGTAGCAGATTGGAGGTTGAATATTTCTTTTCTTAAGCTGATTCCGAAAAAGGAAGACTCTTTAACATCCAAGGACTTCAGGCCGATAAGCTTAATAAGCAGTTTTTACAAAATTGTTTCAAAAGTTTTGGCGGAAAGATTAAAGGTAGTCATGCATAATCTTGTTTCTCATTCTCAAGGTGCGTTTCTCAAAGATAAGCAGATCTTGGACGGAGTTCTTGTTGCCAATGAGTGCATTGATAGTAGGCTAAAACAAGGAAAACCATGTATTTTATGCAAGGTTGATATGGAGAAGGCGTTTGATAATGTTAATTGGTTTTCACTATTTTCTATTCTTAAGAAGCATGGTTTTGGAGATAAATGGGTAAAGTGGATTCATTGGTGTGTTACCTCTGCACGGTTCTCGATTCTTGTTAATGGGGTGGCTATAAATAGAATCAAACCGTCGAAAGGTGTTAGACAAGGTGATCCGCTGTCTCATTTTCTATTTATTTTAGTTGTGGAAATTCTATCTAAGTTATTAGAAAAGGCAGTTCAAGAGGGAAGCATTGAAGGTTTTCAGGTAAAGGAGGGGGGAACTTCCATTTCTCATCTTCAGTTTGCTGACGATACTTTGATTTTCTTAAATTCTTCTAAAGAAGAGGTTCGGCGGCTTCTTCTTATTTTGATAATCTTTGAGGTGTTAACGGGCTTAAAACTTAATCTTGAGAAGACCTCGATTACAAGTATTGGGGCGGATAATTTAGTGGAGGAGTTGGCAATGGAGATGGGTTGTAAGATTGTAGTTTTGCCATTAATTTATTTGGGTTTACCTGTAGGGGCTTCTTATATGAATGTGGCAGTTTGGGATATTGTGATTGATAGAATGAAGAAAAGATTGGCAGTGTGGAAGAATAAGTACCTTAATAAGGCCGGCAGGTTTGCTTTGATAAAATATGCTTTGTCCAGTCTTCCAACTTACTATCTTTCTTTACTTCATCTTCCAGCTTTGGTGGAGAAGAAACTTAATACCATCATGCGTAAGTTCTTATGGGGAGTAACTGATGAGGAAAACAAGATGAGTTGGGTTGGGAGGAAGAAGATGAACAAGCCAAAGGAATATGAGGGTTTGGGAATAAGGAATTTACGGTTAGTAAATAGATCTCTGATGGATAAATAGTTGTGGAGATTCTCCAAAGAGAAGCAAGCTTTATGGAGGCAGATTATGGCTGAAAAAACAAATGCTGATTCGAGGTTCTTGGTCCCAGATGAGAAGAAATGCAGTATAGGAAGGAGTATGTGGCTGGTAATTATGATGGGAAGACCAGATTTACAAGAGTGTGTTGAACTGAGAGTTAGAGGTGGAAAGGAAACTAGATTCTGACATGACTGGTGGTTTCAAAAGGAGTCTTTTAAACGTAAGTTTCCTAGACTTTTTAAAACCAGTTTACAGAAACAATTTACTGTTGAGGAAGTTATGGGTACGGCTTGGTCTTTATCTTTTAGCAGGGAGCTAAATCCAGCAGAAAGAATAGATTTTTTGGAGTTAAGAGATGCTTTGAACTCAGTTACTTTACAGGGGGGGGGATTATTTAGAAGGAGATTTTTCGCCTAAGATTTTGTATTCTAAACTCTGTAGGGAGGATGTGGAATGGGAGTTTGCAGGTTTATTGGAGGTAAAACATATTCCACCTAAGATAATCTTTCGATGTTGGGCTGGTTTACATAACTATATTCCTACTAGAGTAATGCTGGAGCATAGAGGCATGCGGATATCTAGTAACTTATGCCCTCTTTGTAATTCTGAGCCAGAGTCACTTCATCACCTATTCATTCATTGTCAGTGGTTGGCGGAGATTTGGAGTTATTTTATTCGTTCATGCAAGATTAGTTGGGTGCAGCCAAACTCTTTTGCTACTCTTTTACAATATTGGCTTTCTTTCAATTTTCACGATATAAGGAAGGACATTTGGAAGTTAGTCCTTTTTGCTGTTGTATGGGAGATTTGGAAAGAGAGGAATGCGAGAATACATGGGAAGAGGCCGAAGACGAAGGAGGAGTTTAAAACACTGGTTAAACAAACCATTCATCTTTGGTCGTGTAATTTGAAGATCTTCAATCATTACTCTTTGAATCAGGTGTTATTTCAATAGGAGACAATTTTGGGAATGTAATTGGTTATATATTGGTCGTGAGGAGTGCTTTTCTAGCTTTACTAGATCGTTGATCTAGCCTTGTATATTGTATATTACATTTTCTTTTAATATATCCTTGCCATTTTAAAAAAAAAAAAAATAACTCCAAACGTACGGCACTAAAAACCACTTAGAAACCGCCGTGTGAGTGAGGCAGGTGGGACCCAGTTGCAGGGAATTTGCAAGGGAGGCATATAAAGGTGGGTTGGGCCCCTTATATGTGTCACAAAGGTTTTGCCATGGTTTGTTGGGGGCGGTCTGTACAGATTTTTTGTAGTACAAAACGGGAAGTGAAGTGAAGTGTCCGACTGATCACTGTGTATCATTCATTTTTCTCTTCAAACTTTCTATTTCTTCTGTATCAAATTTCTCAATGGATCTCACCGTATCTACTCACTGTGTTAATCCTGTCAATGGAATTCGCATTTCTCCTTCTAATCTAGGGTTTCAAACTAATCTATCCAGAAATCTTAAACTTTTTAAGGTTTCTAATGATTCTTCTAATTGTAAAACATCTCGATTATATCTTCTAAAGTTTGGGTTTCAATCAAAATCTCGAATTTCCGCTGCTACTGCGGAACCGATTACAGAGAATATCGATTCAGTGGAAAATAAGGTTTCTTTGAATCCAACTTATACTAAAACGCCTCCAAATAGAGAACTGCGAACTCCTCACAGTGGGTAAGTCAAATTCTATGCTCAATTCGCCATTTCTTGTTCTTAGTTTTTGTTAATTGGATTCAAGGATGCTGTAATTTGTTCTATGAGTGTCTGGTGTAGGAAGGTTTTTAACTTTGTGTGATTTTGTGTGTGTGAAGGTATCATTTTGATGGAACTACAAGGAAATTTTTCGAGGGTTGGTATTTTAAGGTGTCAATTCCAGAAAGGAGGCAAAGTTTCTGTTTTATGTATTCAGTGGAGAATCCTGCATTTCGTAAGAAAATGAGTACATTAGAACAGATTTTCAATGGACCTAGATTTACTGGAGTTGGGGCTCAAATTCTTGGACCAGATGATAAGTACATTTGTCAATTTTCTGAGGAATCTCAGCACTTTTGGGGAGGTAAGCTTACTGCTTGTCATGTTTTGGTCCATTTTGTGATTCCCGAGGTTGGGATGATTTTATTTCTTGTATTTGTGATGCTTAACAATCAAGTTTTAATGCATAGGTAGGCATGAATTAACACTAGGGAACACCTTTACAGCTGGGAAAGCCTCGCCTCCCCCAAATAGGGAAGTTCCTCCTCAGGTCCATACAGTTTCTCTTGACATTCTAAAATCATTGCATTCAAAGTTTCATTTCGCTTCTTTTTTCTTTCTGGCCATTTAGTTTTTGACATTTTGATAAAGAATGAGGATATTTATAACCATCAAAGTCAAGCTCACTGGCTTAGGGAACTATGCTAGTTTCTGTTTGGAACATTCTTATTAGTAGCTAGGTAGTATATGTGTAACGTGTTTGCTTCACATTTACAAATAGATGAGAGTGAGAAATGTCGATATTCTTTGCTTGGTGCTTTATTGCTGACAGATAAATCACTAGAATGTTGCTCGAATAGTAGCTCCTTACTTATGAGATTTAACTTTTGAAAGTGCCCGTTGGTGTTTGTTGCGGATTTGAAAAATAGTTATTACTTATTAGTGAGCTTGTGGGGTTGATTTTTAAAATGTAGTAATCAGCAAATTCCCTTTTTATGGTTTTTTCCTCAGGAATTTGATGATAAAGTCTCTGAAGGCTTCCAAGTTACCCCACTTTGGAATCAAGGCTTTATCTGTGATGATGGAAGGTATGCCATGTACTGTTTAAAGAAATTATAGTTGGTTTAGTGAATGTATAAGGTCATAGTTTTACGCAGGTACCGGTTTCAATTTTGTTATATTCAGTGCTCAATGGTTTTAATGTTGGACCATTTAGCACTGATTTCATCTCTCCGGATCCTACAGTCAGAGTAGGTAAATTTGTATAAGTGTTGTAAGCTGTTGGACTTTCTTATACAAGCTGGTCTATTTTTCCATTGTCATTTTAGATCAAATGTGTTAACAACTTGATGGGGGACAAGCATTACCTTCTCTTTCATCCTTCCCACTTAACGTAGACAAAATACTCTTCGAGAGTCGGAAATTTTAATGCTTGGCATGGTGTTTTGCACTCCAATCCTGATATGCCTATCATAATATCACAATGCAGACTCTACAATGTCTTTAGGAATACATGATAAGTCAGGTTTTGGAAATGATTGTCGATGTTAAAAGCATGTATTTAAGTAGTGCAAATTTATGTCTGAAACTCATCTCTCGTACAATCCGAATGTATGATTCTCTGTTATGTTAAGCATCTAACAAAGTTGAATTATACTATTTAAACTCAAGCTGAAAATTTGATTGTTGGAGTTTCACCATATGGGGTCTGTAAATGTGAAAATGTGTTTCTTTCCTTATTTCCTTTCATGTCAAATCAAAGTAAAAGTTCTCCTCAAGGTAAATTTTAAGAAAAGAGTTATGTAAACAACAAAAAAAAGATCTTCCTATACGGTTGGTTGTTGCTCAAACTACCACAGAAATTATTCTTTTTATTTTATTTGTGTATCCTTGGGTGGTTGGTAACTTGATGATATACTTAGAAAAAAAAAAAAAAAGGTAACTTGATGATATCTCGCCTAATTTATCTATTTTATTCGAGTTGGCAGATCAAGTTACGTGAACACTGTAAAGACTGCGCGGTGGAAATATAGTACGCGTCCTGTTTATGGTTGGGGTGATGTTGGCTCGAACCAAAAAGCTACTGCAGGCTGGCTTGCAGCTTTTCCTGTATTTGAGCCTCATTGGCAAGTTTGCATGGCAGGTGGATTGTCCTCAGGTATGGGTCAATGTTCTTACTTCTGCCTAGTGAATTGGATATGATTTGCTCCACATCTAGTTTCTTTGTTACCCATTGATATTGGTCAGATATGTTATTTCTAATGAGGAAACAACCATTAGGAAGCATTATGATTTTGCAATGATGCGGAGGTCGCAAATTTTGCGTGATGTAAAGACACATACGATGATGCTGTGCATTCCACAAATTACTGTTAATTTGTGGTTGTGATAGCTCAGAGAAAGAAGTAGAGGACACAAGTCACACAAGATAGTATGATCTGTGGATACTCTTTTAAGCTACACTTAGATGGCACATTAAGGAACCCACTTAAAAAGTGATTCCAACTGTCTGTGTTTTTGTTATTTTGGTAATTGTAAGATATCTCAGATTCTTAACATTCATTCCAGGCTGGATAGAATGGGACGGCGAACTATTTGAATTCGAAAATGCACCTTCTTACTCTGAGAAGAATTGGGGTGGAGCTTTCCCAAAGAAATGGTTCTGGGTAAGAATCTAAATGTTTCCATCTATGAATGCTTAGTTCAAATGTTGTTAGTTCAGATGGTTCTGGGTATTCTGAAGTTTGCAGTATGTCAATTGGTGTATTATCTGCAATTGTTCATTTCGTTGCCAATGGTTAGCGACTCAGTTTGTTAACAAGATTACTCAGGCTTAAACATGATTATGATTTTACAGTATGCTGAAAGAATTGATATGTTCAATAACTTAGGTTAAACTACAAACATGATGGTTTAAAACAGCTCATACCCTCAGAGATAGAATTGAGTAGAGATACAGAAAGATATTTGTTACTAAGTTTTAGCACTCATCCTAGGTGAAGAGGCTTGAAGAGGTTCATACCATGCTTTAAAAACATGTTTTTCAACCTTACCACAACAAGTTGTAGAGACACCTCACACTAGACCATATGGACGTGTAATGGTGTCAGTAAGCTACTTTAGACTTGTTGTATCATCAACCAAATATAAGCTGAAGTACATAATTATAAATTTTTATCACACATTAGTGTGGAAATCAAGAGAAAGTGAATGGAAGAGTGTGAACCACTCAGAGGGTCAACCCCTAGCTTTGAACAGTTACAACTATACCCTCGAAGGGAGAAAATATCTAAACACTGTTCATGAATCACTGTACACTATTCCTACTCTGCATAACCATATGTACACAGACTATACATGTGAACAATCCTTGTGAGCACGTACTACACAACCTTATGTAACCTGACCATGAGACTCATATTTCAACAATTAGTATTTCACTGATCCTGTTTTACTCAAACCAGACATGCTTTAATGCTAAGCCATAAGAAAGCCAATATAAAATTTAATCACGTTAACTGGTATTATCACCGTTCCTGTTTTAATCAAACCAAGAATGACTTGTTGCTAAGCCATAAAAAAAACCATTACCTATAAGTTACTACTCCAAAATCCATAGTTGACATGAGGGTAGCGTATCTGCTGAATCTTTTGATTGTTGAACTGTTGAGAGTTTTTAGTGTTAAGGGATCGATGGTTGGTATCTTATTGCAGGTTCAATGCAATGTTTTTCAAGGTGGAGAAGGGAGAAGTCGCTTTGACTGCCGCCGGTGGTTTAAGGGAACTGCCTGGATTGAACAGCTATGAGAATGCTGCATTGGTACATACTTTATGGGTTTTTTTTCGCCCACAGCAATCTTGTTTGTCTTCTTCGCAATTGTCAGTCTCTTTTACCAAGGATTAATGCTACTATTCTGAATCTGCTAATTTTACTTAGTTTACTAATACAATTTACACGTTTAACTACTACATTATTTGTTTGTCATTCTTAGATTACCACACCGTTTAGTTAAAAACACTATTGTGTCTTTTATGCTTATTTTCCTTCTACTCCTTGAGGATTTTGCAAGATCGTATGAACTAACCAGATACTTATTGTTGTATTTATGCAGATCGGAGTTCATTGTGGAGGAAAATTTTATGAATTTGTTCCATGGAATGGTGTTTTTAATTGGGAGATTGCACCATGGGGTTATTGGCACATGTATGCAGAAAATGGATCATATAAGGTGATCTCTTCGTCTAAGTTAGCTAAGTTTTGTACATCAGTAGTCATTTTGCTTGAGCGTATATGTGCAAGTTTTTATCAATTTATGGTTGAGTTGATCTTCCTGCTTTAATGTGTACACTGGGGCATCAATAACTATAGTAATTGTTATTATTGTTTTTTTTTTTTCATTGCATATCACAAATCTTATTTTGATTGACAGGTTGAGTTAGAGGGAACTGGGAAGGATCCAGGAACTCCATTGCAAGCTCCTACATCTGAAGCAGGGCTTGCAGTAGCTTGCAGAGATGCCTGTTTCAGGGATCTAAGATTACAAATGTGGGAAAAGAGATATGATGGTAGTAAGAGCAAGGTGCGATTCTCTTAATTTTAATACTCATTTCCTTCTGTTATAGCCTACACAAAGGACCACACGAAACTATGTATCTGTATACCCTCCACATAATCTCCCTAATTCCATCATACTGAGATTTTTTACTATCACTAAAAAATTCAATTTTCTGAGACTGTTGGTATCTCTAGAGAGCTACAGAAGAAGTCGCAACGAATTACCCTCGTACTAAGTAGGTTACTCACGAAATCGACATTGGTCTCCATCAATCAGATTTTTTTGTTACTCGTGATTTGACATTGCATGCATAACCATTCCATCTTTTTCAGATTATTCAGATGGTTATGAAAAGCCAAACTTCTCATTGTGTTTTTTTTTCTTTCCTTTTTTGGTTCTATTGCTAAGTTGCTTTACTTGATCTATTTTTGTTTATCGATCTTTTTATTTATTTTCAAATTGGGAACTATCACCCTTGATCATTTGTAGGTTATTCTAGATGTTACAAGCAACATGGCCGTACTGGAAACTGGTGGAGGGCCTTGGTATACTACATGGAAAGCGAAGACCTCTTCACCTGAGATAATCAATCAAGCGCTTAACTTCCCAATTGACGTCAAAGGAAGCAGAATCAAAGTAGGAACTACTCACCCATTAAGTAGAAATTTCAGGAAGATGTAGCGTTCAAGATAGAATGCAGAACAAATTTTCATAACCATTAAGTGCTATAGACCAAACAATTGCAGGTTCTAAAACTAGACCAAAACGTACATGTAAAGTTCAAGCGCAAATTATGTAATCAGAGCAAGAAATACCTTCACACGTCTTTCTTTCGAGGCTTCTTCTTCATGTCTCAAGTAATTCCTCTACATATGTCCCGTCCCTAGGTAAGTACCAGAGTTGGGTGAAATTAAGCTTTCAACATAACTAAGATTTCTAGAGCAAGTTAGGTAACTAAGATTACTAGATTGTCAGAACCCACAAATAGAATCTCACCATTTTTAACAGTACACATAATCTTCAAAGAATTCCACCAACTGCTATTAGCACTGATTGTTCTGAGTATTATCTCATGGGTAATGCCGTTATTCTAGCCCAAGATGCAGAACAATATGTTTTTCAGATCATATCAGCTTAATTAAGAACAAAGAAAAACAACCAACACTTGATCTAAAAGAAAAACACAAATGAAATACCAAGCAGATAGACATAAATTCATATGAAGCAAAGGGATGTCTGAATGCGCTTTACAAGCCTCTCACCACTTACAAACATAAACTAAAGCAAACACAAATCAAAAAAAATTAACAGAACTCGAAGTTGACATAATTAGGCAGGGAAAAGGCCATTAATGAACCTGTAAATTCCCTCAAATGGTAGCTTTCACAGGCTGATTTGAGGACATATATATTAACATGTCTTGTGTGCATCAACCGATATCTCTGAGGCAAATGGCTTACGGGCTGCATAACTAGTTCCAGCATTGTTATACAAACCCCAAACAGTGGGATCAAATCTCGCCTCTTCTCTATTCGGTGTCAACTCTGCAACGTCCACAATCACTATAGGAAACATTCCTCCGTAAAAACGGGTAGATTGAACGTTAGTTGTATTATCATCTCCGAATTTAGGATTACCTGTGACTTTGGTGATTGCCAAATGAGTATTTTTCGGAAACGCTAGAACATCGAGTTCCTCGAAACGAACCCAGTTGCTAGGAACTGTTTGACCACTGATCCATGCTTCCTCAGTGGACGATCCACCGCCAGCAGCACCACAACACTGTGCAAGTTTTGCTGTCAAGTCTAGAACTTGTTTTTCGAGTAAATCGGCAAGTTTTTCCTCTCTTTTCAGACCATTCACAAGAGCACTTTTTTCATCCCTCTCTCTATTGACTTCAGCTTTGAGGCTGGAGTTTTCTGCTTCTATAGCTTCTTTCTCGACCTTGTTGCTGTTTATTTCGTCTTGAAGAGAGGAAACTTTTGCTTCCAAGGCCGAAACTCTTTCTTCAAGAGCTTGTTCAGTTACTGATTTCCCTACTGATTTTTGTTTAGTAATACCAGGTAGATTCCAGAAATGCGAATTTTGTTCCTCGCGTGACCAATAACCTGTCTGCTCGGCACCGTCCCAGTTGATCACCAGACCTTGAGAGTTTATAAACTTAGTAATCCCAGATGAAGGAAAGGAAGCATTGAAAGCATTGTAATCGCTCTCTTTATTGGTGCCCAAAGAGAGATGTTTCGAGAAGTTTAAATTTTCGTGCTCGTTATTAATAATATCATTTGTCACAACAGGGTTGATACCAAATTCTTTCCTAACTCTATGTACATAAGCGTATGAATATATAAACAACTGAGGATCACTATACCACGACATAGTTACTCGAGAAAAAAATAGTGATAATGAGAGAGTCTCTCGGAAGGAAGAACCTAGCTTGGAGAAAGAAATGAATGAAGATATGGAAATTTATTTATCTTCTAACTAGTAAGGCCACATGTGCGATGCACATGCTTGAATTGGATTATTTTAACAACACCAAATTTAATAATAATGGAGAAAAAAAATCTTAAAATAAAAATTTAATATCCTTGTTTGTACTCATTACATAGATAATTTAAAGAGCTTTCCAAATATATCAGTTTTGCAAAAATCCGATGTGTATTTTTAAAGATATTTAAGTTTTAATTTTTTTGATTTATTTTTAAAACAATGGCATTCCTGAATATACAAATATTAACTAAGTTAATGAGGGTATTATTGTCGTGTGAAAAGTTCTTCACCAAAAGAACGCCTACCAAAAAGTGCTTTTCTTTATTATAGTAAGATTAAGATCAAGAACTATGATATATATCATCAAAACACTACATGTATATATAGGTCAGGAACAAAGTAAAGTATTACATTTACAACTTGTATGTGTATTCACATGGAGAGTGTAGTTTCACATCATTAGCAAGTTCATATATACAGCCCAAACAATTAGAGTTCAGTATACTTATAGGAAGTCAGTCAATAAATATAGTTTAAGTAGAGTGCTACATCATTGATTACCTAGCCTTTGATGATGACATCTCATCTACCGACTAACTATTTTGTGATAATTCAAACTTGTCTGTTCAATGAAACCATTCAAAAGATTTCATCGTAAGTTTGGTACCTGGCTCTCAATTCCAAAAAGAAAACTGCACCTCCATCTTGAGTCCGAAAATGCTTTATACCCCAAAACATTTCCCCAATTCCTTCCCCGTAACGTGTCGTCACCTCACTAATCAACCTCCCGTTTGCTCCTAATCCTTCCCCGTAACGTGTCGTCACCTCACTAATCGACCTCCTGTTTGCTCCTAATCCTTCCCCGTAACGTGTCGTCACCTCACTAATCGACCTCCTAATGGTGAGGTGTGAGTGGGGGTAGGCAGCTAGGTCGTCTTAAGTCAACTTAACGGGTGCAGCTAGCCTGTCAGAAATTGGAGGGGCTAATCCATGATGTAACACCATGACTTTGTAATAAAATACTAAAGTAAAACTTAATTCTTATGGTTTTCCAAGGAAGTGTTGAACGAGTAATCCATTCAAACTCTCCAGTTGTCTCAACTCCCAAGGAGAATTTATAAATTAGAGCATCCACAATCGACGACTATAACCAAAATTTTGGTCAAAAAACCAGACACAGTGGAAGGAGTAAAGATTAAAAACTAGACCAAAGATTAAAAACCAAACCATATTTGGTCTTTAGTTTGGTTTTGGTCAAGCGTAATTTAAAACTACGCCCGACGTGAGACGCAAATATTAGTTGCGTTTGGAGTGGGGCGCAACTTGAAGTTACGTTTGAATGGGCGTAACTTGATAATACGTTTGAATTGAATTGGGGTGTAACTTTAAAATTCGCCTGGAGTGGGGCGTAACTTTAAATTGCGCCTGGAGTGGGGCGTAACGTTAAATTTTGCCTAATTAAAATTGGGGCGTAACTTTAAATTTTGTTTGGAGTGAGGCGTAACTTTAGAATGTGCTTGGAGTGGGGCGTAACTTTAAATTGCGCCTGACTAAATTTTACTCTATAATAGCGTAACACCACGGCCTAAACCCGAATTTTTGAATTTTTTTTGGTTTTTGGTCTTTGGGTATGGTCGCACCACTGCAGTTGCTCTTAAGGAGTAGATGGGATTTTTTTTTTTTTTTTTTTTTTTTTTGAAAATGGATATATTGATAGAAAGCAGAGGCTAATAATCATATTGATTCAAATTCCCATCGCTTACTAACTCAGAATGAGTAATATTTCCGATGGCTGGATCTGTTAGATTAATCCCCTCATAAGCTGTTACAGGAAAGTTGTTTAAATTACATATTTCATAAGCTTTGACAGTGTCATAAGTTATTGTTGAAATTAAAAAACTAGGAGCTTGGTCTGTCCAAGAGGTCGTGATGTTGCTTTTCCTTCCCTTCTTTGCCAATAGATCAGCTACTTTGTTGGCCTTTCTGTCTACATAGTGGAAACCCAAAACAGAAACTAGGTTGTCTGCTATCTTCTTTATTTCTTCAAGAATGGCCAGACTTTGCCATTGTATGGTTAAAACTTTCCTTGTAAGTGCCTCATTACTGTCTGATTATCCCCTTTAATGACCAAATTTTGTAAATTCTTTGAGATGGCCCATTTAGTTGCCTGCAGAACAGTTAAAGCTTCTGCTTCTTCAGATGTGGAAGTTCTGAAGACGCCTGATTCTGCTCCTTTGAAGGTTCTTGTCCAGTTACGAAAAATAAAACCAAACCCTGCATTAGTATTCTCAGATAACCAGGATGCATCACATTTCACTTTGAAAGTGTTAATGACTGGGAAGTTCCAATATGGTGTTGGTTTTATGATTCTAAATTGACGTTCACTCAAATTATTCAAGATTGCTGGATGCCAGTAAGCATAATGTCTAGTGATATATGATGTAAGCTGTTTAGGTGTTCTAGATTTATCGTCAAAAATCCTAAGACACCTTTCCTTCCATATGAACCAGCACTTAGATGCTGCAAGTGCCATTGATATAGAATAACACATGCTATCCATTCATTGTATTTATGCAAGAAAGAATTATTGACATGGTTTAAGTTTTGAGTTGCTCCCTGTGAGGCCATTGGTGACAAATTCCACACATCCTTTGTATAGTCACAATCAAAGAACATGTGATATTTAGATTCCACAGCATATGTAGGTGAAAATAATCCACAGAGCTAGGTGGAACCATCCTGGCTAAGGGAGCACCAAGAAAAGTAAACACTAGAAGCATTGAATCACCCCACCGTGTCCGGGGCGCGAGGAAAGAGGAACTAGGGACAGCTCGAAAAGCCGACATAAGGGAGAAAAGCTCGATGTGACACCCATCGAGTTCGAAGACAATTAATGCCCCGACGGGGTTGGTGAAGAGATAAGAGAAGCTCGTCCGAAGCAAGACTCGCCAAGAATCTAAAGGGCGACATCGATCACTTCTACCAAACGAACGACATCGGGTGATGATACCACTCGGCTAGATGATTCGTCTCAAGAAAAAGGAGAGATCGACCGAGGCACCAAAGAAGTCGCCCGAGAAGAACATCCAGGAAGTCTGTACCAGTGCTCAACACTGTAATATCGATGTATCACCACCTGCAGCTATAAATAGAGATCGTGTAGGAAGGTAGAAGGGAGGATTTTTTGGGTAGGAGAGAAAAGAAGTGAGAGAACAGTGCTGAGTGTTTTGTGAGCATTGTTGTGCATATTTGATCCTTGTAATCTTGTGTGAAGTAATAAGATCATCCCTTAACCCCCGTGGACGTAGGTAATCATGCCGAACCACGTACATCTTGTGTTCTTCTATGTCTTTTGTTTATTTACTTCTTAGCATAGATCTTTGGATGTAGTAGTAGGATTTTCTACATCTACATTCTGGCGCCGACTAAGGGGACCGTGTAATATCTTCGGATACCTTGAAATCGGTTACCAAAAGAGAGAAATCCAAGCTCCTAAGTCACCATGCGTGTTAGTTGAAGCTAAGCGAGAAACTCTTTTGGTTCGAGGGTTGATAGGCGAGAATTTGTGAAAAGTTTTTGTCCTCGTTTTTAGCCAAACCTTGTTGAGTTTTGAGGGTAGGATTGTTTTCTTTGGCTTTGACCGCTTCAAGTTTTCATTAGAGTCGAGTCGTCAGGGGTTAAATCATCCAACTAGGTCTGTTTCTCTAAGTCGTCTAAGCAGGTTGTAAGAAGATCAATAAGCTCCCGAAATAACATCTTTTGATGTTGGTAGAAGCTAAAAATGAAATTCCACCTTGCTGACCTTTTTCTTTTCATCTCTAATGGTTAAAATCCGTGTGCTGCTAGATTTGTTGTTCACCTTCGTTTTTACTTACTAGAATTCACGAAAGGCTCACGGAAACTTGGTTTAAAGGAAAAAATTTGTTTAGTTAACTTCATCGTCTTAACTCCATCAAACAAGAGCCGGGAAATCTCTTACCTTATGAATAAGGGATTAGGTTGAAGTTTGACTAATCTGCGTAAAGATAAGGGTTTTCGTTAAAACTTTTCCGGTCAAAGGTCGCCTTGTCGTCGATCTAAGGTAAAACGTAATGACACCTCAAAAGCTCCCGTATGGATCATCTTTGATGACCTTGTAGAAGCTAAGGTGAAACGTTGCTTCGTTATTTGGATCTTCTAGTTAGCTAAATCAAAGTGTGACAAGTGGTAGAGGCAAGACTAACTTGAAATCATCGAGTTCAGGTTTTCCTAAACTATGGTCTGAAAGGAGTTTTAGTGGGCGCTTCATTATCAAGCCTCATCTTGATCCTACACTAAAAGCCTCACAGCATCAGTAGACGATCGGTACAATAATTGGTAAAGGTTATCGCATCATCAACTGTAGTCAAGAAAGAAATCTTCCAACTTAGCATACGGATGATTAATGACTTCTGGCACATGGAATGTTAGGACAAATAATGATTAATGCGTAGGAAAGTACCGAAAGCAACGTGTCGAGACAACTTTTCAAAGATTGTCCTTTATGGTCAAAACCACTTGACTCAGCGTGATCAACACGCCAAAGATAAATGGAAGTGTACTCGTGAAAACTTTTTCCACCTTACACGCGAATCTATCGTAATTCATTCTTAACCTTTTCGAAAGCAATTCAAGTAAGTGTTGTATGCTTTGTCGACGAGGTACGAATGGGCAAAGCGAGCCGAGGAATGAGGGCAAGATCGCAGTAAATGGCGAGTACCTCCAGGACGAGCGTAATCCTAAGGAACCGAGTCACAACGGGATCTAGTGTACAAGAAGGACTCACGGATTCCCGACACGAAAGATCATCGGCCAAATAACCCGAACGAGCCTCGGGCACCGGTCAAAGGCATGACTACCGGGCCGACAAGGAGGTCGATTTAGGCCGAGACGATGATCTCCCTCCAAGAATGCTGAGGATTATCCCGAGCCAAATGGGGCAAGGGAATGAGGACGACATGATAGATGGAAGAACTGCATCGGATACTGAGGAAGAAGAGGAAGTGCAGACGATACAGGAGGAACGAGGGCGAGAAAGGCAACCATCAGAGTACCTGCACGACCTAGAGCGAGAATATGAGAGACTCAGGCAAGTGCACTTAGCAAGGGGCAACCACAACCGAGACATTCCCCCAGCAGCGGCTGGTCATCCCGTAGCTCCAATCGATCCCCCCGTTATTCTTTCGACAAGGCCTCTGATCGCACCACCCAATGTGACAGAAACCAAGTCAATGGCCACTCTAGCCATGAAAGTATCGACCAATGTTACTTGCTATATTGGCAAGCCAAAGAAGGCAAGAAGACCTTATGAGAGAGCCGCAAAGGAGAAACCTAGCTCTAGAACATGAAAACTACCCCTCCCGTAATGCACGGGCGGGTCGAGAGGATCATCGAGCCGAGGCGCTTCTAGCAACCACCCCATAAAGAAACACCCCACCCCCATCTCCGAGCCGAGAACGCATACCCGACCCTAATCGACCAAGAGAAGGGTATGGGCCAGCCGACGATTCTTCGACCGAGGAAGAGGAAACCAATGGGGGTACGAATGCGACAACCAATCAAAAGATCGAACAACTGAGCAGATGGTCAGAAAACTAACAGGAAATAACGAGGACGACAAGCTAGCAGAAGTAATCAGTGAAGCCCAGAAGACACCGTTTACCAAGGAATTGGATCGGGCTCCATTCCCGCCCAAGTGTACATTGCCGATTTTCCCATCTAGGTTTGACGGCACGGGTGACGCGGAGAACACATCAAAATGTACAAAGCATGTCCTTGTTACAATGGAAAAATTATGATGTGGTCATGTGCAAATTCTTCCCAAAGAAACTTAGAGGGCGAGGCAAAGAGCCGGTTCTACACCTTGCCCGATGAATCCGTTGGAAGCTATGGAGTCCTGGTGGAAACCTTCCTTGAGACTTACATGCATAACAGTATTGCTCGGCCCAGGGTCAATAAGCACTTCACACTGGCACGAAGATTCAGGGAACCATTGCGTTCTTTAACGGACATGTGGAGAAAGTTATGCACTGACATCGGAAAGGTGCCGGTCGATCAACAGATATTCGGTTTCGAGAATTCATTGGGGAGAACAGATCCCATTTGGGTAGTAATGTACACTGAGAAACCGAAAACATTAAGAGAAATCCGAAAGATGCAGGAGCACTACATCGCCTTAGAGGAGATTCAGTAAGCGGCACAAGGCAGAGGAATACAAGAAGCAAGCGTCACCGTAGAGGCAACCCCACGACAAGCCCCAAAACGACTTGAGAAAAGGCCGAGCACACAACATCATGGGGAAAACAAAAGAGTTTGGGTCGAGAAAGGAAAGAAGCCTCGACACGAACCTAAATCTTACACTCCACTAAACGCACCATTAGAAGAGATATTCAAGGAATTCGAGAAGAGGAATGACATCCGATATCCTAAGACTCGGGAATTCGATTCGACGAAACAAGGAACCACCCATAGTTTTGCCATTACCACCGGGCTGAGGCCATTCAACTAATGATTGTCGGGAGGTGAAAGACATCGTCCAACACCTAATCCGAGATGGATATTTACGGCATTTCGTCAAGACATCGCCAACACCTGCTCAACCCGACGTTCCAGTACACCAAATAAGAATCAATCGTGGCACCCAGTTCACCTGCAACACCATATCGCACTCGGTAACCCAAGGGTTCGATTTGGGAACCCCAGATCACCTCGAGGATTCATAAAAGGGATCGATCGGGCAAGGAAATATTCAAAGTGTGGCTAAAACCTTGCCCATGGAACCATGGATGATGCGGCCATCACCTTCTCAAATAAAGACGTCCTATTAAATGGTCAAGCACATGGGGATCCCTTAGTAGTAACTCTGCCGATCGAGGAATGGGGCGTACGCAAGATATTAATGGACATCGGCGAGCTCTCGTCGAAGTCCCGTTCTATGACACTTTCAAGAGGATGGAATTGTCCGATGACATCCCGATCCCGTCGAGCTATCGACCTACGGCTACCAGCGGTGACAAGACCAAAGGAGAAGTCACCCTCGCAGTCTCGGATGGGGAGGGATTCCTCGACACACTCACTACCTTTGCATGGTCGACGTGGTGTCACCATACGAGGCGATTCCGGGTCGGCCTTGGCTTGCATGGAATCAAGGGAGTCGCCTCGCCTATCATCAAATATTGCGGTTCCCATCGTATCGAGGAATAGTGGAGGTTCTAGGCGAACCCGGGCGGCAAGGCAAGCGTGCGTGCGAGATAGACGTCCTAAGAGAATGAGGAGAGGCGATCGAGGAAACGCCAAGAGAAGAACAAGTCTAAGGAAATAAAGGCGGAGAAGAGTTGGAAAAGGTGATGTCACAAGCCATCGCTACTTATGAAGTCAAGTGAGAAAGAAATCTTATAGCAATCACGAGGAGCCGCGACGATCGGCGAACCAAAGCAAAATTTTCCGCCTTAGAACCTACTCGACAAATCAATCTGGGTACCGAGGAAGAGTCAAAATAGTAAGAATAGGAACTCTTTTGACAAACGAGCAATCCCAGCAGTTGACAAATCTTTTGAAGGAACACATGGATGTATTCGCCTGACAAATGCACGATATGGAAGGAATTGACCCGGAAGTCTGCTCACATCACCTAAGGATAAACCCAAAGTTCAAGCCTATCCGACAAAAGATGAGAAGAATCGCACCCGAGCTGCAAATAGCGGTGGAGGCCGAGTTGAAAAAGCCGCACTGAAGCAGAATCATTAGGAAAGCCCAATACCCGCAATGGATATCTAACATGGTAATAGTCCCCAAAAGAAATGGAGGTGTTCGAGTCTGCATCGACTTTAGTGACTTAAACAAAGCATGCCCAAAGGATAGCTTCCCACTCCCCAGCATCGATCAGCTTGTAGAATCCATAGTTGGGTATAAGGCGATAACACTCATGGACGGATATTTAGGGTACAATCAAATACACCTGGCCCCCGAAGATCAAGAGCATACATCCTTCTTCACGCCAAGGGGGTTGTATTGCTACACCAAAATGCCGTTCGGATTGAAAAACGCAGGCGCCACCTACCAAAGGTTGGTGGAAGACATGTTTGAAGATAAAATACACGACACCATTGAGGTATATGTAGATGACATGTTGGTCAAGAGCAGGGTGGCCACCAACCACATCGACGATCTCCGAAACATATTTCAAACCATGAGAAGGTACAAGATGAGGGTAAATCCAGCCAAATGCACTTTCTGGGTCACATCGAGCAAGTTTTTAGGGTACATAATCACCGATAAAGGCATCGAAGCCGACCCAGATAAAATCAGAGCCGTCGTGGAAATGCCGTCGCCTGTAACAGTCAAGGACGTGCAACGATTAAATGGAAATTTGGCGGCCTTAGGACGATTCATCTCTCGATCATCTGACAAGTGCAAGGACTTCTTCGGGACATTAAGAAAATGAGAGAAGTTTAAATGGACTGAGGAGTGTGAAGAAGCATTTCAGAAAATTAAGCAACATCTCGCGAGTCTTCCGGTGTTACAAAGACCAGAGCCCGAGGATATACTAACGCTATATCTTGGGGCAACCAGTTATGCCATTAGCGCCGTACTAGTCAAGAACATTGAAGGGGAGGAAAAGCCATTGTATTTCGTAAGCAAAACCATGAATCCAGCAGAGGAACTACACCAGGATCGAGCAACTAATATTAGCGTTGGTATTTGCAACACATAAGCTCCGGACGTATTTCCAAGCCCACAAGATTCGGGTACTCACGAAGTCATCCATAGAATCGGTACTCGACAATGCAGCCAGGTCGGGACGAGTTTCTAAGTGGAGTGCCCAAATAAAACAATTCGACATTTTTTACGAAATGAGAACAGCAGTAAAAGCACAGGCGGTGGCCGATTTTTTGGCAGACTTCCCTCTCAGCGATGAAGATGAAGTAGAAGACATCCCCGGAATGGAGGAAGATCGAGAGGACCCGTCCGACCTACTCGAGACATGCAACCCGACACGATGGGAGGTTTTCGTGGATGGGTCGTCCAATAAAGACGGATCCGGTCTAGGATTGGTCTTCACGACGCCAAAGGGCAAAAAGATGGTACACTCCTTTAGGCTTGAATTTAAAGCGACTAACAATGTCACTAATACGGCGATAATACATGCCTTGCGTTTGATAGTGGAGATGGGAATCCAAGAGGTACGGCTCACAAGCGACTCTCATCTAGTCGTCCGACAAATCAGCGGACAATACGCCATACACGACCCTTTACTACAGAGATATTGGGAACTCTCCCAATTCTATATCGGCCAGATACCGATCATCAAGTTCCTAGATATTTGCGGGAAGGACAATCGCCACTCGGACGCCCTAGCATACATTGCTTCCATGTTGACAGATTCAAGCGTCGAAGGCATCATAGTTATGAGAGTCTTAATGCCCTCAGTACCTGAGACTATGGACACCGGCGCACATGTCGCAACAACCACTACTGATCAGTATCAGGCCGATGATTGGAGGAAACCGATTCATGAGTATATCGAATCCGGAAAGTTGCCCAAGGGGCGACCCGAGATCAATAAGATCAAGAGCAAAGCGGCCACAGACGAGCTTCGAGACGGCACTCTATACAGAAAATCGTACCTAGGACCATTACTAAGGTGCCCGAGTAAAGAAGAAGGACACACTATACTCAACGACCGCACTACGGAGCGGAAACCACACGGCTCGTGTCGTAGCCTAGCAAAGACGAGCCAAAACCATGGGATATTTCTAGCCATATATGAATGAGGACGCAAGACACATGGCCCTCATCTCGCGATGAGTGCCAAAAATTTGGAAAGAAGATACATGCACCGGCAAAGGACATTAAACTCGGTTATCGGTCCCCCGGCCCTTCGCTAAATGGGGAATAGATATCGTGGGACCATTGCATGTCGGATCGGGGCGGAGGAAGTACCCGATTGTAGCACCGACTATTTCACCAAGTGGGTAGAGGCCGCCCCATTGAAACACATACGGGATAAAGATGTTTTTCGATTCATCTCGGGAACACATCATATGTCGCTTTGAGTACAAAGAAGAATTGTCTCGACAATGGGAAAAAAACTACAGGCAAGAACATCGACTTGCTATTCAACACCTACAATATTCTAAAGAGCAAGTCTACACCCCCTACTTAAAGTAACGGACAAGCCGAGATCACAAACAAGACCATCGCCGATAATATGAAGAAGAAGCTCGACGGGGAATATGGAGAATGGTGCGAAGAACTTTATAACGTTTTGTGGGCATATAGGACAACTCGCAGAGAGGCAACCGGGTTGTCGCCTTTCATGTTAACATACGGGGCCGAGGCCATCCTTCCCACGAAAATGATACCTACAACAAGAATCAAGCATGGAGACGAAACATCTCATGATCTTATTCTCGCTAAATTAGACGATCTAGAAGAAACAAGAGAGATGGCTGCGAGAAAATGGAAGATTACCAACGAAGAATCCAGCGAGAGTACAACAAACGGGTTCGACCCGAGAATTTCAACCAGGACAGTTGGTACTAAAGCATCTACCCAGTTATGAACGTGATAAAAAAGGCGAAAAATTAGCAGCACGATGGGGAGGACCCTACACCATTGTTGAAAAGGTCGGTGAAGGGGCATACAAGATACTAAAATCGGAAGGAACACACGAGCCACGACCATGGAATGCTACGCGACTAAAACTATATCACCCATGAAAACAGTACGATATATTGTCATCCATTTCCGTGAAATGCCACGAGGGGTTGGAAATGTGGCAAGTGCGTCTAAATGGTCGTTTCGAACCCGGGCGATGGCATTGTGCAAGTGCGGGCGACTTACACTAAGACTCGACTATTCGAACTCTGGGGCGATGGCAGTGTGCAAGTGCCGAGGTAGTCCTAGGGCCCTGGCGGTTGGAAACTAGTGGCCGATTGTCGGGTCATGAGTACTCGACGATCGAGCAGTCAACATTGCTCCCCTTGCAAGTGGCCGAAATTACTTTCCCAAGAAAGTTAATCGATAACTTATTGGGATATCGATCCCCTAGATATTAGGAAGGACTAACTACCCCGCCACTAGATCTTGAAAGACGGTGATGAGATGCCTCCAATCGGGACATGGCATTGGGCCCGATGACCCTCCCCGTTGAGTGTGTTCGATGAAACGACATTTATGATTAACCAACCTACTCATGTTTATGCGAGCATATACAACTTAGTCGCACAAATAAACCATAAGTTGTCTATTAACATAAGTAAGAACAGTAACATGCATAACAAGTGTTCGATAACCATAAAAACAACCAAACTGGCGACGCAGCGCCCCATTCAAAGGTGTACGAGAAATTAAAGGCGTTCGAACGGATTACAACCCATGACAAAGGGTAAGACAAATACAGCGCTACAAAATACTAGCTTACTCTTTAGAAGGAACTACTTAATCGCTCTCTTAGCGGCGATCTCGGCTCGTTTCTTATCAAGCACCGCCTTTACACCTGCTTTGACCTTCGCGACGAGCTCATCGTTAAACTTCGCCTTCTCAAAGGTAAGATCCGTGTCGGCTGCGTCCGACGTGATGACGCATTTATGTGTCTAATGTGTCCTCAATGTTTCGTATTGTTAGTACTCGTTTTTGTCCTTATTATTGTGTTTTTATGTATTTTTAGGTATTTTTGGAAATAAATATTTTTGGAAAAATCGGCTCGAAAAATTATGCGGAGCACCCCGGAGGACATTTGTTATTCGGACTCCGAAACGGATAAGGGGCGACCACGGATAAGGGTGACCTTCTTTCTCATTTCAAATTTTGAGAAATGGCGGGAAAAAAGGTTCTCGCTTTGCAGTTTAAGGTCGAGAATTTAAGCATGTTACGGTGAGACTAAATGGCCGAGATTGTTTGGGTATCTTCCTTTGGGCCTAACAGGACTGGTATGGGTCTTGTTTCGATCCAAATTGGCTGGAATTTTCGAGAAGAAAAACAGAGAGAGCATGTGCCGAGAAGAGATATACACGGGATTGTATAGGATTTAGACGTGTAATGGGTGTGTTTGGAGTGTGCTATGCTTTGCAAAGGAACGTGTAGAAGATAAATATCGAGATTTGATAGCAAGGAAACATCGTGAGAAGAAATAAAAAGAAAGTAAATCCGGTGGCTTGAAGAGAAAATATTCTCGAATAATATTGAGTTAATGTGGAGATTTGAGTTGTTTGTCGGGTATAAAAAGGAGTGTATGAGGTCATAGAACGAATAGGGAGAGTTTGGGAGAGTTGGGAGCGACCACAGAGCAATAAAAGTCGATTGGAAAATTTTGCTTACTGCTTCGCGCCATTGAAGAACACGAAGAACATTCAACGCACGCCTTACTCGGACCGTCGTTTTGTGGGTCGTAGTCCATATGCGCACTTAAAGCAACAGTCCACAACGACACTCTCATTTTATCGTTCTCTGTAATAGATTGGTTTGTAACAAATATAACTCATTACAAACCCTTTCATTATTTTTCTCCATTTCATCATTTGTACACCTCCATTTCATTTGTAAAAATGGATTTTGAGCGTGTTTCCAACATGATGAGCTAGAACCCATCACTGGGACGAAGGAGGAAGCTGTTTAGCACCCATGTGGTAATTCTAATTAATTCCTTTATGACTATTTGCACTATTATAATTGATTTATGATTTTTTTGATTATTTGTGAATTAGACTGTTAGATGTCGCATGCTTAGTCTTAGGTACTTTAGATGCGCCATGCTTGTGAGTTACATATAATTCTTTATAAAATCTACCTTGGCAAAGAATTAGAGTCGATTTTTGTTATTTTATGAGCTTTAATTGTCCAGAATTAATAGATGAACCGCATGAATGTGAGAATTGGTGGAATCCAGGAGTCCCGTAACTCTCTCCATCTTGTGACATAAATTGTATATATATTCTTTTCTTTTTTTTTTTTTATTGAATCCTAGAATAGATTTCATCAAGTCCGAGTGAACGACAACTCTACTTACCACTATTCAAAATTCCATCAATTTTTGGCGCCGCTGCCGGGGACTTGTGTATAGATTTGTTTTTTTGGTTTTGTTATTAATTTTTTTTTTTTTTTTTTTTGTTCTTTTTTACGCGTTTTGGTATTTCTGTTTTCTTTCAGATTTGGAGGGAGCGAAAGAAAAGAGAAAGTGCGAAAAGAAACGCAAAGCCAAAATAGGAAAGAAAAGAGAGATCCGAACGGAGTGAAGAAGAAAATTTTGTATATAGTGTAATTAATTTTTTTTTTTTTTTTTTCTAAACTAATTAGGTAATTATTATTGTAATTTGTATTTTTATTTTTGGACTTTTTGATTTTTGGACTATCGGACATTATTGATTTTAAACCCTAAGGAAGGGTAATTCAAATATAAACTGCACAGGGAAGGACGGTGATTGCGATATCACCTCGGCCCCTCGGGTTCGTACACGACATAGGAGTCATGGCCCGAGTCGACTTCAACGGTTCATCCCGTCCGGGAACGGGAGGTAAGAATTTTAAACACCCGCGAATCCCCCGTCGGGGGTTTCTTGGATGATTTTGTATGAATATATGTCGAGGAACTGAATCCGGCTGCTTTAATTTCTTAGTAAAGGGCAAGGACTGGCCATACAAGATAAGAGTTCGGATTTCATCACCGTTATCTTCTTGCATGCCTTAGGAAAACGAAACCAAACACGAACCTAAGCCTAAAATTTTGACTTGAACGAGACCGATAGGGTAACGAGCTTAGTAGGAAAGTCTTTCGAAAAATATTGGTTACTCTTTTAGCATACTTCGAAGTTCATGATGGTTTCTGTGAAGTTAAATGCGTGACTGCGCCGCCTTGTAATAGCGGTAAGGCCTTGGGTATCAAAGCTCCACTGAGCTTCCCTCACCTTGATTCAACTTACTTAAACTCGGATTGATTCCAGAGGGGTTTGCTCAGATTGTAACGAATTCCCTTTCGAAGGATTAGAATCTGGTCTAGAAAACAATCTAAGTGGAGCCATCATGCTTTTTGTTTGCTAGAAATCAGTAGTTTGCTGTGGTCGAGTCAGCCTTGTTTGTGTTTGTGTAGAATTCCCTTGCAGTTAGAATGTCAAACTGGTATTACAATAGCCATCATAATGAATATGAATATCCAACTGAACAATATGGACATCACTCTTTTTATGACCATAGTGTGAATAGTGGTTGGGAACGCCAAACTTTTGAAGGTTATGGGTCATACCATGGTGAGCCCAATTACTATCCACACACCAACCGGTCGTACGAGCAAAATTTCTCCCTACTAGAGTCAACACGTAAGTTAGCTGAGTCGACACGTAAGTTAGCAGAAATGAATAACTTAGTTATGGACGAAAGCAATGCAACGAGTGAAATTTCTTTCCTAGATTCAATAAGGAAGTCATGTGAGTCGAGTCACGATATAATAAGGAAGTCATGTGAGTCGAGTCACGATACCATAATGAAGTCATATGAGTCGATTCGAAAGCTTTTGGCCCGTAACGGAACTATGAGATAATCTTAGTGTTTCCAATAGTACCCCCTAAAGTGAGGATAGTTATTTATATAATCAAGATGACGAGGATAAAATTGGTAACACTACTTGTCTAGATGAGGTTCAACCATTTTCATATTATTATAATGATGATTATGATGAGGATAGTGTTGATGAAGAATTTGAAATCAGTAGGCATAGTGATCAGGAATTTGTTACTCCAATTGAGCTTAATGATGATAATATTTCTATTTCAAATCCAAATAATTTTAATAAATATTCACCTATTCAAAAGGATGAGGATTTGACTAGAGATACCACCGTTTTAGACGATGTAGTATTTCCTTTTGATTATGAAGCCAATGATGGTTTAGAGGAACGAGTATATTTTGAGTCTAGCGATTTAGAAACAATAGACTTAGAAAAAGAAAATGAACTCGTAGAGATGAGTGAGGATGTACCCGACTTAGAAGAATCAATTGACCATTTTCGTGAATCGATGACCTTGAAATTAGGGAAGTTGTGACTAGTCTTTCTAGAGACACTGAAAACTCTAAGTTTGGGGGTGATTATCATTCTCCATGTGCCTTAACTCTTAGAAAGGTCCCTCACTTGGGACTTGACATATGTGCCTCAACCATTTTAAAATATTATCTTCATACACGTTTTCCTGAACCTAGTGATGTCAATAGGGAAGTTCAGCTGTTAGAAACCCATCCTCTCGGTTGTTGTGGTTAGCCCAGGCTATGATACCCAGATTGACTTTGTTTTCCCACCAAATATTTTTCAACCAATTGTGGGAACGTTTAAGTTTCGGATGTGTCAATTATTAAGTTTTGAGACTGAGCCTAAGTACTTTAGGAAACTAGTACCGACACATTTGCTTAAGATTGACCGCAAGTTTCATCGTGGTCAATTATGTGAGTCAAAACTGATTGACTTTAAGGATCCGTAATTATTCAGGTTATTATTATGTGCTTCTAAGTTCTTATCTGAGTTTTTACAGACTTTACAACCTGAACTGGATCTTAGCTTTGAGTAAATCCAGCCGATGAAAACTTTTTATCTAGACCCTTTTATAGAGCCTGAACCCGAACCACAACTAGATGTAGTTGTCTTAAACAAAAAAATATATGAGGGTGTGTTGGATATCTTCCTGCTCTGTGGCAGTTTCCTCTTCTTGTGGTTAGCACTTTTTGATCCAGATGACCCGCAGTTATTCCGACCTTTATATGATTCTTCGAGGTGACTAATCCTTTCCAATGTCCTGGTCAAGACTTTAAACTTAGCACTTCTTGGGAGGTAACCCATGCTCTTGCAACACGGTAATATCTTTCCTTAACTCTTTTACTTCAAGTGGTAACAGTTTCTCTTTGTTCATGCTTTTAATTTCATCTTTAGAACATTGAGGACAATGTTAGATTTAAGTTTGGGGGTATGGGAGAAACTTTTTGTTAGTTGCAATAAATAAACTCCGTGAGCCTAGAAATTTATGCTTATTAAGGATGGCACTAACCAATCTAAGTGGATGGAAGCATTTTGGTTGTAGGAGTTGAGGAACCAATCTGATTAGATGGAAACATCTAAAGAGTCTATTCATAAAAGCACAGAGGTCAGGTGTTAGAAATAACATGATAGTTTCACCATATCTCGTTGATGTGACTCAATAATGTTGTTGAATGTGGTAGTAAGGTTGTCGTTCACTCGGACTTGTTGAAATTGATTCTAGGCTTAAATATAAAAATACTAAAGATAAGAAATTATATACAAAAATATGTCACAAGATGAAGAGATGGGCTGGGACTCAGGATTCGGCCAAACTCATAACAAAAGGTTCAAATATTAATTCTTTTAACAATTATCGCTCAACAAATAAAAACATGGACTCTTATTTTTGCCAAGATAGATTCTCAAAATATTAGTTATAAATCGTAAGCATGGGACATCAAACATTTAAGCAAGCATGACCCATCTAATAAAATAATAACTAATTTAATCAAATCATAATTCAATTTTTAATCAGTGCAAAAGTCATAAAAATAATTAATTAAAATTACCCATGTATGAAATTCGTCTTCCTCCGTCGTCCCAGTGATGGGTTCTAGCTCATCATGTTGGAAACACGCTCAAAATCCATTTTTATTGCTCAAAGGAGGTGTACAAATGATGAAATGGAGAAAATGATAAAATCGGGTGTTTGCAACGATTATAAGTGTTGCAAACACATGTTACAAAAGAAGGTTAAAACCGTTACTGCTTTTAAGTCTGCATCCAGTATTGCGACCCACACAGAAGTGTCGTCAGCATCGTAGAAGAACGATCGCTTCGGTGGTCTGTTCTTCGTGTTCTTAGTGCAAAAGAAGAAGAAGAGAGAATAATGGTGCAACCGATTTTTGGCTCTGTACGTCTCCCGAACTCTCCCAAACTCTCCGTATCCCCATTCTAATGATCCTATACAACTTATATAGCATCACAGGCAAGAGAATCCTCCCTCATAACTCCGAGTATTCTAAAAAATCTTCTCATGCAACGCGGAGATAATTCCCAAAATTAACACCTTCACGCGTCCGCAAAGAATCTAACCCCTCCAAACACGCTTCCAAATCATCAAATATTGGGTCAACACGCTCAGGCCACACTAAATCTTCCCGGAATAACAAGAAATCCCGAGAAAAAATTCACCGTGTTACAGGGGCCTACGGCCCATGGATGTGCGGTCCATGGGTTATCCATTTATATGTATATAATGTAAACTATGTAACAGAACTAATGATCTTCCTAATAAGATTCTTCTTCTTCTTCCTCTCATCTCTCCATGTTTCACCTCTAACTCTCCTCAAACACGTTATTATGCACGAGTTCTTCCCTGCGCTAAAGAATTTTTTTCTTCTTTTCTTTGGATGCTTATCGTAATTTGGGGTTTATGGATCTAGATTTTGGTGGATGAAATTTATTGTTGGTGAAAGAATTTTTGAACCCGTCTGGGTTCTCCTGTCGGCGATGAAACCAAAATTTGGGTGTTTCTCGTGTTGAAATTCTGATCCGGCTGCTTGCGGTTTCCTGTTCATGGGTTCTCCTGTTCTGGGTTGGTACTTCTCTTTGTTCCTGTTTTCAATCCTATGCTCAAAAGGTATGCCTAAACCTAATTTTTGTTTATTATTTTATCCACCGGAAATTGTCTGCCAAGCCTTGAGAAGTAAAACCATTTGTGTTTTTGATTTACAATCCACATATGTTTTCTTTGCTTTTGATGGTTGCCCTTATACGGATCTGAGAGTTGCCTATTTTATTCTATATTTTTTTTTCTTTCTACGATTGATTGCCTATTTTACAATCCATCATAAGACTGTCTGTTTCATGCAATCATCTATTGATAATTGATTACTGAAATCATCAATTTATCTACCATGTAACTCTGTCTATAATCCTACCTTTTTCCATGTTTTTCCCTGATTTTGGCATATGGGAAATCAACTTTGTAGCAATCCGTTCAATTTCATTTCATTGTACAATGATGTATTCGTGTGTTTATGTTGTGATTGATGGGTGCGGCGGTTGGAATCCTCTGGGGAACGAGGTGAAACGGAATCTAAAATCTGTTCTGTAAGAAACGAAGAGTTTCTGTAAACTGTCTGTTCGTGGAGAAAGAGGAGAAATGCAGCTGGTCCGGTCCATCGAACCCGGTCCAACCCGACCCGGTCCAACCTGTTTCTGGCCCCTGTTTTTGGTTGTCCTGTTCCAGCTTGTTTTCTGGATATGCGCGACCAAGGCTGTTCCGGTTATGTGTATATACATATACACCGGGAACCAACCAATATACGAGGTATGTCACTAATGTAACGTGGATTTTTACATTAAATACCTGCTGGGCTTATTTATTTTATTGTTTTTAGAACATGCCTAGTTCTGTTTTTTTTTTTTTTTTTTTCCTCTTAAGATAAGTCCATAAACGGCCAAATTTAAATTATTAGTGTTGATCCCGATTATTAAGTATGTTGGTCTAAATATTATTTTGTTCTTTTGAATATGATATTGGCTATGGTTGAATGATGTTTATCTTTTGTTCAATTGGTTGTACCAACTCCATTCCAATGTATGTATTCATTTGGGATTTAGAAGTACTTGGACAATTATTGCGTACTTGATATTTTCTTCCCATAATTTGAATGTTCCGTGGAATGTAATCCATTTGCTCGACTATTAATTTTTCAGTAGTTTCAAAATACGTTCAAATAAAATCACATTTATTCAAATTTTTGTGGAAGAACTCACAAAAGATGATATGAGTCAGAAAATTTCAATTTCTCTACTTCATCCATGATACTAACGAACCAGTATATGTTGAAGTATGACAACAAGAGGACAATCTTTAGTAATATATGCAACCTAACGTAAGTGGTTGACATGTATAGTGATATTCTCTTGGCCTGTTGAGATAAAGAAATTTCTCAAATTAAGCTTAATGCAGAAAATTGAAAATGGAAAGAATCCCGAAGTAATGAGGGTTAGACGTACCGACTCATGTAAACCATGTGAAAAGGGAGATATATATCATGAGAAAAAGAAAATGTAATTTTTCCCCAACAATAATGACACCAAAGTACAGGTATCAATTTAACATGGGATGAGGCTAAGATGTGATTCTAGCTCTCACCAAAGAGTTGGGAATGAATCTTCTTACCGGTATTGGTACAAGCAATGTAATGCGGGTACCATAGTAGCAACCAATTTCCATATGAAGGTCATATTTTAGACATCAAATTTAATGACAAGAAGAACTTTGTCTGGCCAATTGACTTTTTAATTGAACTAGATCCAATATCTGCGCTTATGGAATGAAAAGTATACCATTCCCAAGAAACATAAATTCTATAAAGCACTTGAGATATATCTGGATGAAACGTAACATACATTCACTCTAAAGTAATTGAGTTGAATCTCACTTTTGTTACGAATAAGGCCACACCACTTATTTAATATCTCAAGACTCAATGTCTAATAGATAGTGGTTTCCTCCCACCAGCTTAAGGTATTTAAACTAGTTGTTGAACTATTTCCTTATAATGTGACTACGAGGATTGGATCATCGAGAGCAGCACTACTCAAAATTTGTTTTCGAGATAGAACAAAGACGTCACAAAATCTCTACATGTACCGAGAGATAATCACACCTTGTTAAATTCCAAAGAAACCCATGCAAATGGATATCATGTGGAACCTCATTGTGATAAAAATGTAATTGATTGCATCTTTTATAGTCTCTAATATATTTGGAATATATTTTAGAGAAATTTATGAGTCAATTTGGTGAAATGTAAATCACTAGTATTTGGATTATTGAGTCCATATTAACCCCGACAATGAAATGTTGGGCATTGACTCGTATAGGCTTTGGCATAACCATAAAGCCACTTTGGTTGTGATATGATGATCGGTTTGAAAGGACTCATACAAACATCACTTTATTTGAGTGAACAAAAACGGGAGAAAGATTGACAGAATGCGAAATGACGGCATATCTCTCAATATGTGTTTTCTAAAGTAATAGATGCACACCAATTGCTTTTAAGTAACAAAGCATATCACTCATTTCACAAAGTCTTCAGTAAAACAGGATTGAGACCATCCTAAGATGCAAATGGTAACTAATCCATATTACAAATAAAATGAGGTGAAATTTAGAAAAATATTCATGCAGAATGCGGGCCATTAAAGTGACTTATGGCTCAAGTGAATGTTTTGACATTTTGGACTAGTTATAGTTCCCAAGAAATTTGCGTTTGAAAACTCCTAGCACATATTACACAATGCAAAGTGCAAAGGCTAACCACCCTTGTTAATGCTAGAGAATTTACATCAAAAGGACTTGATGAATATTGCATGTTTAATAGGATCAATATAGAGCATCTTATACCCAATGGTCTCGCAGAGGCTACCATCAAAGGTTACGATGGTGTCTAAGGAATAGGTTATTCGTACCAACCTACCTTTTATTGCTTTGGGGATATGCAATATTACGCGCATCTTTACTTAATTTTTGTAGAACCCAATATTAGTCAACCTTTTCTACGTACCGGTTGGTAAATCGAATTTAAGCCCGACGTTTGTGTTATTACGTATTTGTGGTTGCACTATATATGTGCCATTACGAGTCCACATCGTACTATGATGGGTCACGAAAATGATTAAGTAATTTTGTTGGATATTTACTCTCAACAATTATCCGCATTTTAAAACCTTTGGCAGGAGATCTCTTACTGCTAGATTTGCGGTTTGTCACTTTAGTGAGACAGGTCTTCCGTCGTTAGGGGGAGATAAGAAAAGTATTTTCTAAGGGAACGACAGAATTGTCGTGGTGTGTTCCCACTGTGTCACATATTGATTCTTGTACTCCACAAATATAAATGTGAAGTGACAAAGAATAATCAATTTTCGTAATGTACACTCGATGTCGCTAAAGTGACAAGATCACACATACCAGCTGCAAATATTCCCCGCAAGGTTAGAAATCCTCGTGTATGGGGTACACCATAGACTAAGATGTTGCAGCTACACTTGGTGGAAGTGTAGTTGAGGCCGTGGCTCCATAAAGGAAGATGGAGAGACCACCAGGTTCGATCAAAGCTCACCTAGAAAGGAAGTAGATGAGTAAGGCACAACCTAATTTGTATCATTAATGAAAGCATCTCATTTGATTGTCTCCGACTATGTCCTTGAATTAATACTGGAGGACGCTCCGAAGTTTTAAATGATTCTAGAGAACAATGAAATCCTGACGGATTATGAGAATGCACATGAGTCAACGGAAGGATCATGTGTGCACAATGATGATATAATCCATAAATAGTTGCTCCAGAAGTAGAGCACAATGAGATCGAACCATGCTTTATTTTGATTAATTTCAAATAAATAGCATATTTGGCCTACGCAATCCAGGTAGAACTTAGTTCTTTGGCAAATATACGGGTATTTGGTGTGGTAGTGCTAACCAACCAAGTGTAAAGCCTATTGGACATACATAATTAATTTGTCATAAAGCATAATGAGAAGAAAGTAGTCTTAAAGTACAAAGACTCGCCTTGTGGCGCGAGGTTTCTCACAAAGCCCTGGAATTGTTCTCTTGTAATGAACGTTATAGAGTTCCGCTACTTAGTTAGCTTGGTAATTTCAAAAGGACTTGAAACGCAACATATGTATGTGGTTGTTACGTATCTCTAAAAGCATCAAGAGATAGAAGATATTTACAAAGTACTTGATAGACTTTTGTTGCCCAAATCAAATGACTCTAAACCACAGAGTGCGTTTACAGTTAAATCTAACGCTCACTTATAGATTCAAGCAATCAGGCGGATGTGGTATACCCGTCTAAGTGGCTATTTGATTTGGAGGGGATAAACAAGTTATTTTTCCTTGCGTATTCATAAGAAAGTTCCCGATTTGGAATTGTAGCTATTTATGTTGATGGTACAGACATGATTTTTACTCTTGATGTAATAAGAGACCTTAAAAGCTATTTAAAAATCCGAATTTGAGATGAAAAATCTAGGGAAAGCTCGATCTAATACTTGAGCTTGTGGTATATTATTCCACCAGTTTGCATATGTCTAAAGTTGTCGTGCAATTTAACAAAGACATGCATCCTGATAGCACTCCCATGATTAATCGAGGTTCAAATGTAAGTAAGTAACCATTTCGTCCAAAGGAATATGACGAAGATGTGTTGGGAGATGAAATTCCAATATCTAAGTACAATAGACGCATTGTTGTACTTAGTATAATAATGTACTCGATTAAATTTTACATCCTCAGGGAACTTGTTAGCTAGATATAATCCGCGCCAACGCAACGTCATTGGAATGGTATAGTGAATGTAATCATGTAATTAAAAGTAACCATTGACATAAATTTGTTTTATCCCTACAAAGACATTAAAAGGAATGCTAATGAAAGTGCAATCCAAAAGTTGTTGATTATGAAGGAACAATAATCTCTTCTCCAACGAAAGTAATCAGAGAAAAATATTGTAGATTATTTTCTAAGTCATTACTAATATTAAGTTTCGAAAAATACATGACCAAAGAACCTGTCTGGAACAACTCGAAAGTAATCGGGGAGATGCCGACATCAGGGGGAGGATCCAAGGATATGATGTCGACATATTTTACTTCGAAATTGAAGCTAGGTTGTACTCATTTTCCCTTCGATCGAGAATAGTTTTTCCCAAAGGGTTTTGTTACTCGACAAGGTTTTTAGCGAGACAACACTAAAAGCATCAAGTATGTTGAACGTTGAAGACATAAAGATCGCGTTGATATTACTGAAATATCTGAATCAAAGAAATAAAACACGATAGTATGTTAAGCAACGTAACTTCCAGAATCAACAACAAGGTCTTATAAACATTCAAGTCACCAAAGTAATGTGTGATAAACTCCTTTTGACTGCATTAGACTAATGAAAATTGTCTGACATCAGGGGGAGCATCTAATGGTGTGTTGAACTCTTTTCCTTCACCAAAGTTACTTTTTCCCACAGGGTTTTGTAGCTCGGCAAGGTTTTTAATGAGACAACAACAAACACCGGGAATTAACTTCCCAACTAAGGCTATTGTTTTTCCCACAAGGATTTTATGCCTTAGAAGTTGTGAAGCAACTAATCAACTTCAACGAAGCAAAATGATCACCTGCAACGGATCACCTTTACTTGCATCTGTCACGTAGTACTCTTTCCCCTTCGTCAAGGTTTTGTCCCAATGGGTTTTCCTTGTCAAGGTTTTAATGAGGCAACATATACGCATCCAACTATGTTCTAAGTTTAATCAATATTGTACTCTTTGTTTTAACGAGGCAATTAACTTAGACTCATCGATCTTTAAAGAACTTATTGCATGTGACGAACTATATGTAAAATACGAGACAACATGTGAAGTACTACATGTGAAGAGCTGTACCAAGGTTTTATCCCACTGGGTTTTTTACTTGTCAAAGTTTTAAATGGGGCGATTGATTTCGGAACAAGACATCAAGGAGAGGACGTCATTTGAAGAAATACATTCAAAGCACTATATGTGAAGCACTATGTATAAAGTTTTGATATTGAACCGCACAAGGGGGAGTGTTACAGGGCCTACGGCCCATGGATGTGCGGTCCATGGGTTATCCATTTATATGTATATAATGTAACCTATGTAATAGAACTAATGATCTTCCTAATAAGATTCTTCTTCTTCTTCCTCTCATCTCTCCATGTTTCACCTCTAACTCTCCTCAAACACACCGTATATATGGTTCCATGTTTTCTTCTTGTGGGATTTCCAGCCAAATCTACGCAATTAAAACACCAATACCACGCCTGTATAGTCCATAGGAAGATACCCAATGATTTTCAGCCTTTGAATCTCCTCCAATCATGTCCAGAATCGACGAGAAAAAATCTGCAGGAAATAACTATTTTCGCGCCAAAAAAAATCATTCAAACCGTGGGGAAGAAAGTGTTGCCCCTTAACCAGCGATGGGGTGCGGTTAGCAGGTGGGTACCCCTTAGTAATTGGGTTACCCCTTATCCAATGTGGGAGTCCGAATATCAAATGTCCTCCTAGGGGTGTTCCGCGCAACTTTTCGAGCCGATTTTTCCAAAAAATATTTATTTCCAAAAATACCTAAAAATACATAAAAACACAATATTAGTACAAAAATCGAGTTCCAACAATACCAACACTGAGGACAATTCAGACACAAAAAATGTGTCTATCACTCGTTGAGTCCTTTTCACTTCTGTTTTTATTTTGTTCTGTTCTTTTTAAACTATGTTTCTCTAAGTGATTAGGTGGGGCCCACTAATCAAGTTGTTACCAATGCTAGGGTGAATTATAGTGATTGAGATACAAAAAAAAAAAAAAAAAAAAAAAAGACCGAGACCATCGGACCAACCTAATAAATTCAATAAAGTCGACCACTTTGGAACCCTTGTATATGCCGAGTTGTGTTGACCTAGAGTTAGGATTATCGACCACTGGTTCCCTTGTATATGCCGGTGTGTTGATATTAGTCGAACTAGTATCTCAGTCCATTAGGATAGGTTCATTTTGGCGGAGGCCTTGAGGCGGATATGGGAAACACCGTTCACTTAGTAAACATCAAAACCATCTATGTTTTTCTCTATATCCATCTTCTTGATCTATCCATGTGATTAGTTTTGACTCAGGGTATTGATGTCCATAGTGCGACTATCCGAGTAGAGCTCACACTTTATATGAATTTTAGTATGCTTAAGTGCAAAATCGTGTACAACAATTGGAATTTCGCATCAGGGTACTTCCTCCTGTAATCAATAAGTATGCCAACCAAGGAGATTCTTTAGTGCCTTCCAAAGTTCTGCGTAGATAGTTAGGGTCTGGAGTAAAGGTTTTGTGGGTACACCTCTGGTAAACCCTCCGGAGACAACACTCCGCCACTAGGGCCACCTAGGGGTTCAAATGATTTTTATTTTCTAGAATAAATTTGCTCGAGGACTAGCAAATAATAAGTTTGGGGGTATTTGATAGACGCATTTATGTGTCTAATTTGTCCTCAATGTTTCGTATTGTTAGTACTCGTTTTTGTCCTTATTATTGTGTTTTTATGTATTTTTAGATATTTTTGGAAATAAATATTTTTTGGAAAAATCGGCTCGAAAAATTATGCGGAGCACCCCGGAGGACATTTGTTATCCGGACTCCAGAAACGGATAAGGGGCGACCACTGGATAAGGGGTGACCTTCTTTGTCATTTCAAATTTTGAGAAATGGCGGGAAAAAAAGGGTTCTCGCCTGGCAGTTTAAGGTTGAGAATTTAAGCATGTTACGGTGAGACTAAATGGCTGAGATTGTTTGGGTATCTTCCTTTGGGCCTAACAGATCGGTATGGGTCTTGTTTTCGATCCAAATTGGCCGGAATTTTCGCGAGAAGAAAAACAGAGAGCATGTGCCGAGAAGAGATATACACGGGATTGTATAGGATTTAGACGTGTAATGGGTGTGTTTGGAGTGTGCTATGCTGCAGCAGGAACGTGTAGAAGATAAATATCGAGATTTGATAGCAAGGAAACATCGTGAGAAGAAATAAAAAGAAAGTAAATCCGGTGGCTTGAAGAGAAAATATTCTCGAATAATATTGAGTTAATGTGGAGATTTGAGTTGTTGTCGGGTATAAAAAGGAGTGTATGAGGTCATAGAACGAATAGGGAGAGTTTGGGAGAGTTGGGAGCGACCACGAGAGCAATAAAAGTCGATTGAAAATTTTGTTTGCTGCTCTTCTTTACGCTGCCATTGAAGAACACGAAGAACATTCAACGCACGCCGGACCGTCGTTTTTGTGGGTCGTAGTCCATAGGCAGACTTAAAGAAACAAATCACAACGACACTCTCATTTTATCGTTCTCTGTAACAGATTGGTTTGTAACAAATATAACTGTTACAAACCCGGTTTTCATTATTTTTCTCCATTTCATCATTTGTACACCTCCTTTGAGCAATAAAAATGGATTTTGAGCGTGTTTCCAACATGATGAGCTAGAACCCATCACTGAGACGAAGGAGGAAGCTATTTAGCACCCATGTGGTAATTCTAATTAATTCCTTTATGACTATTTGCACTATTATAATTGATTTATGATTTTTCTTGATTATTTGTGAATTCGTTAGATGTCGCATGCTTAGTCTTAGGTACTTTAGATGCGCCATGCTTGTGAGTTACATATAATTCTTTATAAAATCTACCTTGGCAAAGAATTAGAGTCGATTTTTGTTATTTTATGAGCTTTAATTGTCCAGAATTAATAGATGAACCGCAAGAATGTGAGAATTGGTGGAATCCTCCGAGTCCCTAGAACTCTCTCCATCTTGTGACATAAATTGTATATATTCTTTATTTTTATTATTTTTCTTTATTAAATCCTAGAATAGATTTCATCAAGTCCGAGTGAACGACAACTCTACTTACCACTATTCAAAATTCCATCACGACGCCGCTTCGGCAGTGGCTACCCGCTCGAGTAGTTAAGTCGCCCTTAGTCTCTTTGCCCTTAACACTAGGCTTCCCACCTACAAGGGTAGACGAAACATCAGAAGTTTTCTGAGGCGACTTCCTCATGAAATGCGATAAAGGCAGCCGATCCTCAAGATCCTCACCATCTCTCGCCGAAGCACCACCGGCTTCATCGATCCTCAGCAAGATGAGCCAATGTCAGAACCATTCAAGGCAACAAATAGGGGCAAGTACATGTACTACAAAGAAGGAGTAGTATATTTGTTACCTTCCCTGTTTCCTCCTTGGCCCCTGCACCAGAACCCCTATCCCTTTTGCGAGGAATGAGGGAATCAGAAGGAACGCTCGGGAGCTTGGACTGAAAACACACAGAAATTAAAACATCGCCCTATCAGTTACCGCGGCCGATCAAATAAATCTGAAGCCAAGAAACATACTCACCCGATCGATATTGACCACCCAGAAGGGATAAGGCTCGGACGGAGAAGGAAAATTGCCGCTCAGAAGGGGACCAGAGACAACCAAAGGAACTCGGTCCCAAGCCGCATCACTAGTTGTTGATGGTGGATTTTCGTTCAAGGTTAAATTTGTAAAAAACCATAAAAATCATGCGCTGACATCTTGTAAAAGATAAAGCCATTTATAAGTGTTGGATACTCCTCACTTAATTCACCAAGAATGGAGCATGTAGCAACAATCCCATTCTCAGTGAATACATGAAATTCTCCGAGGTTGGAGCATGTGGCAACAATCCCTTCCTCAGTGAATTTCATATCAGCCTTGTATTTCCAAGTACTCATTATCGGTGCGGCATGACGACTGAGTGTTACTCTTACAGAGTAACACGAACCTCCAAGCACTATAATGAAACCATGTACGAAATACCCGTACAGGCCGATTCTCGGTGTGTTATACTAGCCCGAGCCCTCTCGGTGTGTTATACTAGCCCGATTGAGCCCCTCTCGGTGTGTTATACTAGCCCGATTGAGCATCCTGGACCGACCGTATCGGTCCGGATATGATCTCGATCACGGTCATCCAACTCCATAAGCATGATTGGATGACCCCGGATCAATTCCATCACCCCCAAGCGGGTATGGAATACCCACGGCCGACCCGCATGGTCGGCCATTGGCCTTTGCTTGCCAAAAGACGTTCATACCAAGCATTATGGACGGAAAACCCTAAATAAGGGTTTGCGGCATATTACATGTGTCGCAAAACAGTCTCAACCATCCATCTTCGCAGGTATAGATGGAGGGTGTAGATGTAGACTCAAAGGGCCCAGAGCATGTCAACACGATCACCGTGGGCCCGCCTACACATTTGACCGATCGGTCAAGACCAACAATGTTTGGCCGTGACGGAATCGTCACCCAAACAAGAAGTGGCGCACGGCTTTTGAAAGCCAAAATTAGGGTTTCAAATCATCACGCGCGTCCATCTTCTCCGGCACGAATGGAGGGTCACGATTAGATTAAGCAAGGGCGGTCATACCAAAGATGACCACCGTGCGCCCATCTACCTCCTCATGCGATCGGCCAAGGCATCCCATGCCCGGCTAATCCAAAACGCCCGCCCAAACATGCATGGTTACACTCCCAAATTGCAAACTGATCTCGACCACTCAACTTCACCGGATGATTTGAATGGCTTAGATCACGTTTTCATGGGATAGTAAGGTATAGGCATGATTACCGGCCTGCCATCTTCCCGTCAAACCCATCGACCAAGACCGACCAAGATGTGTCGTCTTGAAATGCGTGCCCAAACTAGGGATCTCGCGCCGGTTTCCAACTCCTTTGCGGCAAGGATTTACGCAAACCGATCTCAACCACTCCTCTTTGACGGTCAAATTGAGTGGCCTAGATCGCACCTTCATGGGACAGTGAGACATGGACGTGTACACCAAAGCATACCATCTACATACACGTCCTGGTCGGTCCTCTCCAAAATACCTCCCATGTTTGGTTTCGACCAAGTCAAGAGTCATGCTTGCGCTCCTCTTCAAAAAACCCTAGTATTCATTAATGATAGGGTGTAGAATACATCCTATTTACTATCTATTGTTTATGCTTTCTTTGTTATTTTTCTTGTAAATTATGTATTTTACGCTTGTTTTGAGTTTTATAGCTACTTTGGAGTCTGGACGGAGGAAAAGAAGAAGAAATCACCCAATTTGAGCCAAAAGGGCAAAAGGTCATTTTAAAGGCGATTGATATATGGAGCCCAGTTGAGGTTAAGGGGCAACCCAATTTGGAGGAGTACTAAAGCCGGGACCAATCAAGGCTAAGGGGGGTTGTCATCAGGGTACCCCTTATCATTTATCGAGAGGGTGTAATTATCCCTCTGGATATCCCTTATCTAATGAGAGGGATGGTCCTCATCACTTGGGTGCAAATATCCACCCAAGTACTTATACCCTAAATGTCGAGAAGATATTATCTTCTCTTCTTTTTTTCCTTCCACCCGAAACTAAAATCAAGCGAGTCATGGTTGCCATCGCAAGATCGAGATTCGAGAGAGAAATTGAGAGACGGAATTGAAGTCTGCAATTGAGGAGATGGAAATCGGGAGTCTGCTGGTTACGATCAAAGTCAGGGTTGATGATGGAAGAGAAGCTGTTGCTGTTGATTATGGATTCGATCGGTGAGACTCAGGGTTTAGCTGGATAAATTGATGGAGAAATTAAAAATGGTATTGATGTGATTTTAGGGTTTGTGCAATTGAAGAACTGCTGCTGTTATCCGAGAGAGAAATTGAGAGATTGAAGAGCTCGTTCCTGCTTCTATGGGTATGTGGATTGATGAACAAACAATGAGTATTGATTAGGGTTTGTGACACAGCTTGAATTATGAAATGTTGATCTTTGTTAGAATTGCGAAGAGGAATGGGGGATTCAAGGGTTTTGAGCATTGAGAAGCAAATGTTGGTGGTTAGATTGAGAAAGTGTGGTGGTCTCTCGAGTAAGAATGAGGAGATGGGAATCAAGGAGGAAGTAATGCTCTGCAACTTGATTCAAGAGCAAAAGATGGTCTTGAATTTGCAATGGAATTGCAGTGAAGATCGATAATGGAATTGCAGGGAAATAATTGGAACCTTGCTGCAGAGTGGTTTATGGCTTGTTGCTGTTGCACAGGAAATATGAGTTGTGTGAGGCTGCAAAATGGTGTTCCTGTGTGTTAATACAAGGCAGATCAGTGAAAATGGGTTTTGAACTGGGAATGTTTAATATCATGGTGTGAGTTGAATTAACCTGGTTGTGAGCTGATGAAATGGGTTTGGTTTGAATTGATCTCAAGGAGGTGTAATTGATTGGTTTTACTGTTGTTTGGCTATTTGAATTGAACTGAGATGAATGGAAGGGTCATGTGTGGCTGCTTTGGTTTGAAATGTTTGGCACTGCAATAGACTGATTTACGGTGGTTGGAGCTAATGGAGTTGGTCTTTGTTTAAGTGGTGTGCTAATTGGTGTTTAGCAGTGTAGGGCAGTTTGTACTTACAACTAAGGAGCGACAAAGTGATTCTTGGTATGAGGATGGTTCGATGTTGGCTTGGCAGTGAATGGGAATTGCTGCCAGTGATGTGGTACTGGTGTTAGTTTGGATCTGACCCAGGCAGTAGCTCAAATCGATGTGAGAGTCGGAAGTGACAAGTTAGAGGTTTACGGGAATTGCAGGTGATAATGGGTTTGATGGTGAAGCTTCATGGCTGCAGTTTGGAGTTACTGACAGCAGTTAGGGCTCAATAAAAGGCTGAGAAGAAGTATGAGAGGAGTTAGCAGCTGAGTTGCAGGACAAAAGCTACAGGTGCGGCGGGGCCATAATGGTCAAGCTACTGAGTGTTTGCAGTTGGGGAAGAGCATGGATGGATTGCGAGGTGGAATTGAGGGCCAACATGGTTTGCGAGAGATGCTTGGCTGTGCAAGCTGTGCAATGGCCTAGGCATGGGTCACTCAGCCGAGTAAGCTCGGGAAGACCGACTCGAAGGCGACTCACCATCCCCGTTTGACCTGATTGACTAACGATTGACCCGACGGTTGACCCTTTTGACCGTTAGTCATAACGGTGGATCGACGGAATATTCCGTCGAATATACCATTGACGGAGAAATTTTCGGTGACCGGCGGCGACTATTCTGGTCGGATTAGGCCATAATACCGATTTTCCCGGCGAGCCAAAAATTCCAGAGTTTTTTATGGACTTCTCTCATGGGTGTGAAGACTTGGACTAGGAATTGGGCTCAAATTTGGAAAGAGAAGATGAAGAGTTGAGGAAGACTTGAATTTGGAAATTGAATTGCAAAAGGAAAAGGGTTCTATTCCTTGGAAGATTTGGAGAATATTGAAGCCTATAAATAGAGAAGTTTTCTACATCTTTTACACATATCTCTACACACACAACACTTTTCTTTTCTTATTCTTTGTGTGAACTTTTAACATGAGTAGCTAATTTTATTATTGATTGAGGATGAATTCCTAGTTCTTAATATGATTTAAGTTTTTGTTTTCAATTCTATCTTGAAGTTTTTCACATAATTATCGTTTGTTTTTACTAATAGGAATGATCTTAAAGACATTCATGATTGATTGATAGATTGTTTAGGTGGCCAACTAAATTGATTTGTTAATTTGATCTAATGCTAGTGAAAGTTAGGAGATAAGTAATCGTTTCTTGACTCTTTACATAAGTAGCAAACACGAGACCTTGCGGAGGGATTCCGTGGAGCAATTGTGTGTAGAAACAACGCTAGAAAGTGAACCAAGCGAACCGAGTTTAACTACTAGTACTAAACCTAAATTCATAAATCTTAATGCATTCGGGGAATTACATCTTGTAAGCGAACCTCGGGGTGGTTCTTTTGAATAGAATCTGATAACTAAGCGGACTTGTTACTCAGTGAAATTAGGGATTTTGGGGCTAGCTAAGCGGACCTGCTATCCTACGGTTGGTGAAAATTTGTGACTAATAACAAGTAGAAAAGAACATAACTTGATTCATTGTTTCGTAACGAAGAAGGATTCCTTGATCTTATCTCTCTTATTGCTTTCAACTTTATTTTTTAATTGTTTTGCTTATTTTCTTTTGCTTTTTACACCCCCCTTTCGTGACAATTTTTACAACTAGAATCTCTTGCTCCTCGTGGGATCGACCTTGACTACCCTATATTACTTGTTAATTAGGTAGTAAAGTATTAATTAATTTGTTGCACCTACGACACGCATCAATTAACGGTCGCAGATGAGTGTCTCAAACATCATCTCATCCGTTCAACTTCACCAGCTTGGTTATACAACCCTGGTCAGGAGTTAATTGGTCAGTGAGGAGTCATTACCCATCACTTTACCACACCGTAATGCAGTACCTGCATAAAATACACACGATACATCACAAGTATCGACTTCCCGAATAACACAGTTATTCAATTCAGCCTTACATGCTATCTTTCGTGGATCCACGATCCACACATTCCAGACATCAATCATGTCACAACCGGGGGATACATCTTGGGGTATTGGTGCAGCGGTTCTACGGCGTCTGCAACGCGCGCCATCACAAGAACGTGTTAGGAAGTCATGGACGGTTAGAGATGAACAGGAGAAGTGGGCAAGACTGGTCGACGCAAAACTCCACTACTCCATCACTCCACTTCCTCCACTTCCCACAAGAGACGTGAATGAGGCTCAATGACTTGTATAAATAGGTTCTCCTCCCTATTTCAAACAACAACACAAGTTCGAGGCGAGACGGAAAAACCAAGTGTTAATACAAATCGTATTCAAACACCCGAGCTTGCTTGCATCAACCGCAAGCCTGCTCATCTTTCTGTTACAAGTCATAAGCAAGCCAACACCTTCACAATCTCAACACCTTCTTCGCTTCCCTCCCTAAGATCAACCCCATCTCCTTCACTTTGTGACCAAAACAAGTCCGGGCGGCCATTTCTTGGTTTAGGCCGGACTTGCACGAATTGATCTCTCGAATCTACAAGCACTCACCGCGCAGTGCATTTGTTTAAAGGTTTTAATTCATTCCTCATCCACACCCCAAATTACCAAATTCTGCAGGAGTAGTTTTCACCCATAAACAATTGGCGACCACAGTGGGAGGTTGATCTCTCGGTTGTAAAGTCAATCTCTTCAATACATTTCAATCAATTCTGAGATGGTTGGTCTTAGGACCGATTCGACAGTCTCAAATCCTGGTGGCTCCCCCAACGGAGATGCCCCTCCTCCTAACGGTGTATCCGACGGCATACTCAGAAGACTTCCAACATTAGGCGAACTAGCACGGGTACAGGAGATTCACACGAAGAACATGGAGCTGATCAAAGAAGCGATAAACGGCATACTTGATCTCCTCATCAAGATGACGTCAGAAATGAGCATTCGGGAGATTTCTACACCGGGACTAATTCCCCTCGGATCAACGGTTTTACTACAAACCGAGAGACCGGTGGATCGGAAGCGGCATCTCTAGTAGAAAGCTTGTGTGAACTCTTGCACCTCTCGAGGAATCAACGGGCAGAGACGTTTGCTGCAATTAATAAAATAGCTCTGGATGCACACCTGACTCCTTCTCGTCCAGAAGTCCTAGCTGCGTCGGAAATATCTGTAAACAATGTCACGTTTACGGAAGACGACATGATGGCGGAGCGCTGTCACAACCGGGCCTACATGTTACCGCGCACATCAAGGGTTCGAAGTTCGGGGAGAGCGCTCGTCGACACAGGAGCATCTTCGAACGTAATCACTCTCAAGACTCTTAGGACAGCCAAGGTTAATCCATGCAAGATTGTACGGCAGCCTACCACGATGACGGACTTCGAAGAAAACCAAACCAGCACATACGGGTATGTCAATCGAATTTATCGATAGGACTGTCCGGTCGAAAGCAAGGTTTGAAGTCATAGAAAGGGAGCCGGACTACCATATGATACTAGGGAGACCATGGCTTCATCACAACAAGGTCATTCCCTCGACGTATCACCAGTGCCTGAAGACCATGCTAGACAAGAAAGTCATCCGCATTCCCGCATCATTATCTCCGTATGCACTAATATGCGGAGTGGAGCTGTTCGAGCCAAAAGGTACCACACAGGGAGGATCAGACAAAGTCCTGTGCACCCCACTACCCACGTGGGCTTCAATCAAGGAAGGAGACCGACTTACACCACTTTGGAGGCCAAACACTACAAGACACGTTACTCGTAACGAGGCGTCCATCTCTATCCGGTGAGACTCCAACCCATGCTCACACCAAAAGGGGACGCACTTTCGAGGTGAAACGTGATCGAAAAGGAGAACAATATACCGGCGCCGCTGTTAGCAATTAGCGGGAGAGATCGGAACCCGGCCTCTCCGCCCAATTGAATCTTGCAAAAATGATGAAACGCAAGATGAGGTACTAGACACCCAGCAACTACAAGATGGAACCAATTCCACAACTGACGAGCTCGAGACTGTTAACATCGGGAATGAAGAATTTCCCAGGCCGGTCTCTATCAGTTCGACTCTATCCACGGACGAACGTACGAGTCTTGTTCAACTACTCAAGGAGTACCAAGATGTGTTTGCCTCGGACATACGAGGAAATGCAGGTCTGGATGAAAAATTGGTCACCCATCACTTACATGTCATACCTGGATCCAAGCCAATCAAGCAATCTCCGAGGCAATTCGGACACGAAGTAGAGGATCAAATCAAGAACGAAATTGAAGCGCTAGTCACTGGCTTCATCCGACCTATTCATCATCCAACCTGGTTAGCCAATGTGGTCCCAAAAGTAAAGAAGAAAAATGGACAGATCCGGTCTTTGCGTAGATTTCGAGACTTGAACAAATGCTGCCCCAAGGACGACTTTCCTCTACCTAACATCGACATGTTAGTAGACGCCACCAGCGGACACGGCGTGTTCTCCTTCATGGATGGTTATAGCGGATACAATCAGATAAAGATGTATGAGCACGATGCGAGTAAGACAGCTTTCCGAACCCCTCTTGGCAATTTTTATTATACCGTTATGCCTTTCGGTTTAAAGAATGCCGGCGCAACGTATCAACGTGCTATGACGGCAATCTTCCACGACATGATGCATAAACAAGTAGAAGACTATGTGGATGATATCGTGGTCAAGTCAAAAGCTCGAGCGAGACCACACAAATGTCTTGAGGCAAGTGTTTGAGAGATGTCGAGGATACAAGTTGAAGATGAATCCTTTGAAATGTGCTTTCGGTGTCTCTTCGGGTAAATTTCTAGGATTCCAAGTGACCCTTGAAGGAATAAAGGTAGACCCGTCCAAAACTCGGCAATCCTCACAATGCCGCCTCCCGAACCGTGAAAGAACTCCGAGTTTCATGGGCAAGGTGAACTACATTCGACGTTTTATACCTGGTCTAGCCCAACTTACCGCCTCATTCACCACCTTGCTGAAGAAAGGAGCCAGTTTTGTTTGGACTGCAACCCAACAAGAAGCTTTTCAAAAAATTCAACGAATACTATCATCTCCAACCGTCATGAAGTCTCCGGTACAAGGGAAGCCACTGGTCCTCTACACCGCCTTCAGTGACATTGCCGTAGGGGCTTTACTCGCTCAGGAAGACGATGAGGGAATCGAACGTCCCATATACTATTTCAGCCGAATATTGAGAGACGCCGAACTCAGATACCCCAGAGCGGAAAAAGCGTGTTTAGCCTTAATCCATTCCATTCAGAAGTTTAGGCATTACCTGCTGTCTAATAGGGTGATACTCGTGTCTAAATCCGATCCTGCAAAGTTTTTACTTTCAAAACCGGTCCTGACTGGGAGGACAGGCAAATGGCTCCTCCAAATGTCAGAACTAGACATAACGTGTGCATCGCCTAGAGCTATCAAGGGCCAAGCAGTTGCAGACTTACTGGCAGCATTTCCTGGAGAAGACACTACGGGACTACATGAAGAACTCCCTGGAGAATTTCCGGACGTCTCTATTCTGGAAGAAGAAGTGTGGCTCTTGTATTTTGACAGCTCCGCTACCCCTAGCGAATACTCGGAGGAGCAGGCGTGGTGTTAGTCTCTCCAACCGGAGAAGTATTTTCACATTCCTTCAAGTTAGACTTCGAATGCACCAACAACTCCGCAGAATATGAAGCTTTCCTCATAGGGCTTTCAATAGCTAAACAAGCAGGAGTCACACGTCTGGAGATAAGGGGTGATTCCAAGTTCTTTGGTGAATCAAATGAATGGAGTATATGCGCTTGAAAGAAGTAACGCTAGCCCCGTCATCGATCATAAGCACAAGAGGTTACTAAACTACTTTGCCGATGCAACCATAACCCATGTTGGTCGCAGCAACAACAAACACGGCGATTGCCTAGCAACATTGGCTTCCAAACTGAAGTTTGAGGGAGCGGAAGAAACCACGACGGTGAAGAGGAGAACCGTAGAATCAACTTGGCTGCCGCAACACAAAGACACCAACACCGACGATTAGCGAACTCCGATCATTCGAGAGCTCAACAGCTCACTCTCCCAAGGAAAGGTCAGTCTCAAAACCCTGCAAAACTTCTTCATGCTTCATGGTATGTCAGTATTATCGGAATCCATATGGCTCCTGTCAAGATGTCCGGGAGATGACGAAGCACAACTACAACCTGGATCGTATTCACAATGAAATTTGTGGACAATCACTAGTGGTAACGCTTTACCGACGACTTCAACGCTTCGGGTTATTACTGGCCAGAGATGGAGACTCAATCCGTACTACTTCGGAAGTCCCGCTCAAATTGCCAGGCACCACCACACCAATTGGAGATTTTTAATGTGAACCGCACCGGGACTTGGAGAGAACCCTACATTAGCTATCTCCCGTGATGGGATAATTCCTGCTAGGTCAAAAGACGCCATTAAGATGAAGCAAAGAGCCAAGCGGTTCATATTCCATGAAGGGATCTGTCAGCAAGAGCTTCGGGGGTTATCTACTGCGATGCCTGGCCGGAGAAGAAATCCCAGTCATGCTGAAACAGACGCACGAAGGAGAACATCAAGGGAAGAGGAAATTGTTTCTCCAAATACATGAGAAATACTATTGGCCGACCATGGAAGACGATGCAGCCGTTTTTGTTCAAAGCTGTCACAAGTGCCAAATCCATGGGAACCTTGTTCATGCGCCTTCTACCCCTCTGCACTCTATAAGCAGCCCATGGCCGTTTTACAGCTGGGGACTGGACATTATCGGGAAAATCAATCCACCTTCATCGAAGCAGCACGAGTACATCATAACTGCGACGGAATACTTCACCAAATGGGTAGAGGCCATTCCCCTACGAGGAACCACAGGAGCAACAATTGCGGCTTTCATTAAAGAATACATCATTTGTCGTTTTGGCGTGCCCAAGCACATCATCACTGATAATGGCACTCCCTTCGCCAACAAGCAGGTACGGGAATTACTTGAGGAGTATGGCATTAAACAGGTCTTCTCCACCGTCTACTATCCTCAAGGTAACGGGCAAGTGAGAGTACCAACAAGACATTGATCCGGATCATCAAATAACTAACGGTACACGACAATCCTAGGGAATGGCATGATCGAGTTGCCAATGGCACTATGGGCGTACCGTACGTCACCCGAAGCTCCATTGGGGTTTCACCGTACTCACTTGTCTACGGAGCGGATGCAATTCTCCCAGCGGATCGAGAATCCCATCGGCCAGATTGCGGCGGAACCGGGATCCATTGGAACGAGGTGAAGTCTCGACTCTAGAATAGCGAGTTAGACACTCTGGATTTTAGAAGGAATAAAGCAGAGGAACACGCTCAGGTGTACAGGAATCGGATTTCCAGGGCATACAACAAAATTGTGAAACCACGCGTTTTCAAAGTGGGAGATTTGGTTTTGAAAACGGCCAAACACATCCAACAAGACATGTATGCACCAAAATTCTCACCAAAATGGGAAGGTCCTACGCAGTCACCAAGGCTTACAATACCGGCTACTACAAGATCATTAAGGTAAACGGAGGCGAGTGGAAGCAAGTTATCAATGGAAAGTGGCTCAAGGCATATCATGCATGACCACTGTCTCTCTTTGTCAACAATACAGGCATTTATTTTCATTACATGTTTGAATCATCAATTATATTCAGAGATGTGTCAATGAAAAAACCTGTTTCACCAATCAAAAACCAATGAAGTTTATTCCGCAAAAAAGGTTTAAAAAACTTTTGACACAAACGTCATTAACAATAAAGGAATGAAGTTTAGAATAGGCCGTCTAGAAGATTATAGTTCCTTGAGAGCATCATCTCCAGGTCTAGCGTGATATCTTTCCGTTCTTTTCTTCAAGTCCCGTTGCACAACCTGCTCTACCTTCTCCGATTCCCCGTTAGAGCTTTCTCCTCTTCCAAAATAGCCTTCGCAGCGAGAACAACATTTACAAGGATACCAGCTCGATCAACCTTGATGATATCAAGACATTGCCGCAACCAGCCCACGTTGAACTCCATGGATTCACGGTAGATACCATATTCTCCCACTTTTCGAGGCTTGATTCAAAGAACGTTGCGGATAGAAATACTCTCCATCTCAAAGAATCATGGGAAGAAGGCAGTTTACCGCGGTGACCAAAGCAGAGGAACAGTGTCGGACCACGTTTCTGGTTGCGATATGGCCGTACTTCCTCCATAAATTTGTGTACAAAGGCACAAACTCCTTCCGCACCAGGAATCCACCGACATCTTGGTAGCTGGAGGATAAACATTTCATGCGGACATCGAATGAAAGACCTGCATTTGGATATTCATAAGATTAGATACCCAAGTCGGCGTCTTCAAGGTTCACAGGGGTAAGCGTATTTGAGTTTGAAGGAAGAGGAGTGGTTAAGTCATCGTCATCAACGACCGTCACACATGTTCCGGTAGGATATCTCTGCAAGAATGAAAGGATTATTTGCCTGACCGTTATGAAGAACAAACAATGGTTCAGAAAAGGAAGAAAAGACAAACCGGTATGATCTTCTTGACTCGGAGAACACGAACAGGGGACTGATCATGAAGCACAGAAGCAGGTCGTGCATGTTTAACGGAAGATCCTGGATGGTATGAAGAAGACGATCCACTGCTGTTAGACATGATGGGGAAACAAAATTTTAACAAGGAAGCTCTACTGCAAAAAACGTAAAAATGGTTCAAAATTCTCTACACCTGCACATATACTGAGGAAACCCTAAAACGATTGCGGCGCCCGATGAATGAGGATTCAACACCGACCGAGTCAGGTTTTCTTGTGAACCCTAATCGAGAATCGGAAGGTCATCCGGATTCTAGCGATTCAACCTAAGCAGGTGTGTAAAGCACCCACACACAGGTTCCAGCTGAAGAAGAATCCTACCCTAGCTCAAGCACCTAAGGGAGGAAGCCGGTCTGTCAAGACCTGTGACCACACAGGTATGGAGGATTACCCACGGCCGGAACCCCTCCAGGTAGACTTTCTTTATCTTGTCTTCTTACGTTTATGTATGTCACCATCTCATGCCTACCACACAATAGTGTAACCATTATGTGCTAGGAAGGGGACTTAATGTTAATGGTGGATTTTCGTTCAAGGTTAAATTTGTAAAAAACCATAAAAATCATGCGCTGACATCTTGTAAAAGATAAAGCCATTTATAAGTGTTGGATACTCCCTCACTTAATTCACCAAGAATGGAGCATGTAGCAACAATCCCATTCTGTGAATACATGAAATTCCTCCAGGTTGGAGCATGTGGCAACAATCCCTTCTTGTGAATTTTATATCGGCCTTGTATTTCCGGTACTCATTATCGGTGCGGCATGACGAGTCGAGTGTTACTCTTACGAGTAACACGAACCTCCAAGCACTATAATGAAACCATGTACGAAATACCGTGCAGAGCCGATTCTCGGTGTGTTATACTAGCCCGAGCCCTCTCATTTGTGTTATACTAGCCCGATTGAGCCCCTCTCGGTGTGTTATACTAGCCCGATTGAGCATCCGGACTGACCGTATCGGTCCGGATATGATCCGATCGCAGATCATCCAACTCCATAAGCATGATTGGATGACCCCAGATCAATTCCATCACCCCCAAGCAGGTATAGAATACCCACGGCCGACCCCGCATGGTCGTCCATTGGCCTTTGCTTGCCAAAAGACGTTCATACCAAGCATTATGGACGGAAAACCCTAAATAAGGGTTTGCGGCATATTACATGTGTCGCAAAATGTGTCAACCATCCATCTTCGCAGGTATAGATGGAGGGTGTAGATGTAGACTCAAAGGGCCCAGAGCATGTCAACACGATCACCGTGGGCCCGCCTACACACTTGACCGATCGGTCAAGACCAACAATGTTTGGCCGTGACGGAATCGTCACCCAAACAAGAAGTGGCGCACGGCTTTTGAAAGCCAAAATTAGGGTTTCAAATCATCACGCGCGTCCATCTTCTCCGGCACGAATGGAGGGTCACAGATTAGATTAAGCAAGGGCCGGTCATACCAGCATGACCACCGTGCGCCCATCTACCTCCTCATGCGATCGGCCAAGGCATCCCATGCCCGGCTAATCCAAAACGCCCGCCCAAACATGCGTGGTTACACTCCCAAATTGCAAACTGATCTCGACCACTCAACTTCACCGGATGATTTGAATGGCTTAGATCACGTTTTCATGGGATAGTAAGGTATAGGCATGATTACCGGCCTGCCATCTTCCCGTCAAACCCATCGACCAAGACCGACCAAGATGTGTCGTCTTGAAACGCGTGCCCAAACTAGGGATCTCGCGCTTGGGTTTCCAACTCCTTTGCGGCAAGGATTTACGCATAAACCGATCTCAACCACTCCTCTTTGACGGTCAAATTGAGTGGCCTAGATCGCACCTTCATGGGACGGTGAGATATGGACGTGTACACCAGCATACCATCTACATACACGTCCGGTCGGTCCTCTCCAAAATTCCTCCCATGCTTGGTTTCGACCAAGCTGAAGAGTCATGCTTGCGCTCCTCTTCAAAAAACCCTAGTATTCATTAACGGTCGCAGATGAGTGTCTCAAACATCATCTCATCCGTTCAACTTCACCAGCTTGGTTATACAACCCTGGTCAGGAGTTAATTGGTCAGTGAGGAGTCATTACCCATCACTTTACCACACCGTAATGCAAAGACTCACATAAAATACACACGATACATCACAAGTATCGACTTCCTGAATAACACAGTTATTCAATTCATCCTTACATGCTATCTTTCATGGATCCACGATCCACACATTCCAGACATCAATCATGTCACAAACTGGGGGGATACATACTGGGGTATTGGTGCAGCGGTTTACAGGCGTGCGGCGTGCAACGCGCCATCACAAGAACGTGTTAGGAAGTCATGGACGGTTAGAGATGAACATGAGAAGTGGGCAAGACTGGTCGACGCACAACTCCACTACTCCATCACTCCACTTCCTCCACTTCCCACAAGAGACGTGAATGAGGCTCAATGACTTGTATAAATAGGTTCTCCGCCCTATTTCAAACAACAACACAAGTTCAGACGAGACAAAAAACCAAGTGTTAATACAAATCGTATTCAAACACCCAGAGCCTGCTTGCATCAACCGCAAGCCTGCTCATCTTTCTCATTACAAGTCATAAGCAAGCCAACACCTTCACAATCTCAACACCTTCTTCGCTTCCCTCCCTAAGATCAACCCCATCTCCTTCACTTTGTGACCGAAACAAGTCTGGAACGACCATTTCTTGGTTTAGGCCGTACTTGCACAGATTGATCTCTCGAATCTACAAGCACTCACCGCTCAGTGCATTTGTTTAAAGGTTTAAATTCATTCCTCATCCACACCCCAAATTACCAAATTCTGCAGGAGTAGTTTTCACCCATAAACACTAGTATGACGGGCATGTTTGTTGGAACTTTTCCCCTCGGGATCCTCGTCCAGTAAAAGCTTCTTGACACCCTCAGGGAGAGTTTTATGACGATGTGGGCTAGCAGCAAAACCAGCAAGATCACCATTGGTGGCAGTCCCACTTCGATAATTATCGGCAAAACTGGCAGGAGTATAGTCGCTCGCCTGGGAAGGATCGTAGGTAGACTAGGTGGTGGGAGCACACTCGCCTCGACTTCTCCTCTCCCACTCGGTTAAAATACGAAAGGTATTGTCGTTCCATTGAGCCAAGGCACGGGAAGGGCAAATCTTAGAAAGAGCCTCGTACCAAAATGGACGGATGGGATCGTACAAAGGAAAGCGTAGCCCGAGCTCTAGCTGACCCCTGGTGACAATGGTCGCCTCGGCCGAGTGTGGAAACTTCAGAACATCATCCTTCTTCAAAACGCCTCTTTGGCCCGACAAGAGCCTGACGTCATAGCCATGGAGGTCGAACTCATTCTTCAACTGTTGGATAAATTGCTCATCCGACAAGTCTTTAGCAGTTCTCTTGTCAGCCCTACATGAAAATGAAGAAGGATTATCAGAAAAGATGGAATCCAAAGCGCGATAATCATGCCTAGAAGGGCTCTCCATAACAAACAAAGAATCGAGCGGCACGCCGTCTTCATCAGAAAACACATAGCTCACGCACCTTTTTTCCACCATGGAAGGGGTTGAAGACGCCATGAAAGCTGGTAGACAGGAGGAGTAAAAGTACTACCGGAATCGGAAATTACAACGACAACGGAGACGGGGAAGATTCAGGACAAAGAAGAAAAGGAGAAGTAAATCTGCGAAGAAGATAGCTAATGGCAAGGAAAGAAGCAGAGGAGAACGGAGAGAGAGGAGAGAAAATGGCTAAGGGAAAGTAAAGAGTGAATAAGGTTTAAAGACCAGACTTATAAACCTCACCTGTGGTAACCGACGTGGAAGGTAAACAGGTCGCAGCAAGTGAAGAAAGTGGGGAACATCATTGTAGTTGCGGGAAATCCCACACTACACCCCTCACTATATTTTGTAGATCTAAATCATATTAATCACCTAAATTTTAAATATAAGTGCTAGAAATTTAAATAGACACATAAGATTTTTTACGTGGTTCGATCAATGTGATCTACATCCACGATTCTTCACTATGATTGTTGAGGTTACATTTGAATTACATTGAGAATCTCCATTGATGGATATTTTCTAGAGCTCTATATCTAATTATTTGGGGAAGAAGATGATAAAGAAAATAAATCTCTCTCTAAAAATATCTCTCTCCTCCTAAAAGTGTCCCCCCAAAATTATTCCTCTCTCTCTCTCCTGCTCTCCTCTTTATATAGGTGTTTACATAATGGATGACAGCTCACATACAGCTCATATTCTCGCGAGCCCTTTAATGATTTCGCAGGCTCTTGCTACCTTCTCTCGAGACATTCTCTCGAGTCTTGTTACCTTCTCTCGAGACACTCTCTCGAGCCTTGCTACCTTCTCTCGAGACATTCTCTCGAGTCTTGTTACCTTCTCTCGAGACACTCTCTCGAGCCTTGCTACCTTCTCTCGAGACACTCTCGCGAGTCTTGCTGCCTTCTCTCGAGACACTCTCGCGAGTCTTGCTACCTTCTCTCGAGACACTCTCGCGAGTTAAGAAAATAATTGAATCTCGCACGCTAAGAGAATATGTTGTGCGATATTTGAATCCTACATCTTGCCTCTTTTTCCTTGAATATTGCTTGAAGAGCGATCTTTAAGGAAAAATCTGTTGTTGTAGTAATCTTTGATCTTTGTTGATGAAGGAACGAGCGGAAGAATACTGGACTTGAAAAGTACGTACTTGCCTCTATTCTTTTGCGAAGTTCCGAAGCTTTGAGAAGCATATATGAAGTATCGTTTCTTGAATTATGCGAAGCATGAAGTATCCTTGAAGAAGTATATGAAGTACTTAATCCTCGAAATATATATAAGAAGTATGAAGTATCCTTTGAGAAGTATAAGAAGTACTCAATCCTCGAAATATATAAGAAGTATGAAGTATCCTTTGAGAAGTATAAGAAGTACTTAATCCTCTAAATATAAGAAGTATTGCGAATCCATCATGCGAAACTCTCGCTCCATGTTCTTTACCTCATGCTATGCTCTATTCTTTCGCGAAGTTCTGAAACTTTGCGAAGTCAATAAGAAATATTAATCCTTGAAGTATAAGAAGTATTGCCTCTGTTCATGCGAAGTCATTATTCCATTTTTGGTGAGGATTCTTGTTGTTCATTGGTAAACATCTTCTTTGGAAATGATTCTTGCCGAGAAAATAAAGAACATAAAATGTTTTTTCGGTAATCCATTGTTGCCTCTGTTCTTTATCTACGAAGGTAGAATCGTTGAAAAAGTGTTGAATGAGTGAGTTATTTCTTCATTCTTATCTTTCCTCTATCTCCTGCGTTGTGCTCATGCGATAGTATAATCTCTTCATTGCTTTACATTGAATTTTATCATTGCGACAAGATCGCAGGATGTCTTTACATTTTCACGTAATGACCCATTGATCTTGCCTTATCATCTTTGGTGGTCTTCTAAGTTTGACCTTCCTAATTAAAGGTCTTACTCTGCCACCCTTTATTGCGACAAGATCGCAGGACGTCTTTACACTTTCATGCAACGACCCCTTGATCCTGTCTTATCATTTCTTAGTATTATTGCCTCTGCAGGATATTTTATTTGCGACAATATGACAGGTCTAAATATCCTTGCGAACATGAAGCCCCATGACATTGCCGTCTTGCGACGAAATCGCGGGACGTCCGTACACTTTCGTGTAAAGACCCATTGATCTCGTCTTACCCTCGCGTTAGTATTATTGCCTCTTCAGGATCATTGCACAAATATGACAAGCCTAAGTCTCCTTGCGAAAACAAAGCCTCATGACATTTGCGTCTGTTTTGACACTCCCCCTAATGGAGAGCGTCGCCCTTATCATCTCCCCGGTTGCCCCTTCAAGGAGGCGAAACATCGGCCATACAAGACTAGCTCCTCCCATCCGGTCTTAACAACAACCGGTTGTTTTCGCAGACCTCTTATCCCTTATACCTATAGGGTTTATGGTTATGAGACGCACCCAAAGTGGAGTTTTCTTCGGGCGAGTGCAACATATGCCAAGACTTGCCAAGAATGGCCAGGGTAGGTTCATCCATCCCGGGCACTCGGCTCCAACCGTGTACCTCGGCGCCTTGAGCATACACCGACTCCTAGGAAGAGACCCTCGGTCGCCCAACCGGGGTATAACCTTATATATATAGTTGGGAATCCAAGGTACCTCTTCCGGATAGGCTTTCATGGGCCCCAAATTTCCATGACTCAGGCTTCAGGAGCGGTGTAACCTTTCCCCTGAGCCATGTCGAGAGATACCCCCTTATATGACGCACTTTAGGTCTTACATTTGCCTCTTACGAAATGTTATTCGCGAACTAGGGTGTACGCCATAAAGGTTCGTCCCATTCATTTGCTCATTCATTTTTGTCAATTCTTTCATTCATCCTTTCATTCATTTCTTCATTTCTGTCACTTCTTTCACTTATTCTTTCATTTCTGTCATTTCTTTCATTCGTTCTCATAATAGCATATCATTTGCGGTTTGTTGCTGTTGCTGTCTCTTGCGAAGTATATGATTTGCTTGAAATTTGAGAAGAAATAAGAAATGAAGTCTTGTGAAATTAACTCTTGATCTGCGTCTTGTATAATGTTGCGTCATACCAACTGTTCTAACCATTTCTTGTGAAATATCTCTGCGAAATAATCAGCAACTCTCTTCTGTGCGAACTAACCAAAGACTGTGCAAAGTAAACATCTGTATGAAGTAAGTAAATATTTGCGAAGAGTTCCTTTGTGCTGCGAACGCTTGCAAGGCAAATGTTTGCAAAAGAAATGATATAAATATTCATGACGCAAAAAATCTTTTGCGAACAGGGAGACTCGAACCCCTGGTCTTAAGCATCCTTTCTTCTCCACTGACCATTTGTACTGTATTCGCTTTGCGAGAATAAGCCTTATGTCCACCTTTTTATCATAATCTTCTCTCTGGTTTTATATAAAATTTGCAAAAAGTATGCGTATGCTTGGATTCGATCGCGAGTTCTCTAGTTCACTAGACACTCACCTTTACCAACTGTTCCAGCTTCCTGTTTGGGATTAAGAAGTATAGTTCACATTATTTATTCCTTCTTTAACCGATCTTTCAATAATTTTCGTCTTCTCCTTGCGTAGTCTTTGAACTCCACATAACTTTCATTTATGCCTTTGAAGTTTTCGCAAAGTCTTTGATTAGCTCGCAAGTTTTCTTCGCTGTACCGGCGAGATTGGATTTCTATCGTTCTTTTTTAGAAGCGATTGTTTGTGCTCTCTCTCTCTTGAGCTCTCTGTTTTATGTTCTTCAACATCTCTTTTGATGTTTATTGTCTGCAAAGATGCTTGCGAAGAATGTCTGCGAAAGGAGTATTTGCTAAGAGAAATATTTGTGAAGCAAAAATATTCCACGAAGTCAAATGTCTGTATTGTTGAGAGTTTCTGTTGGGGAGAAGTTCAATCCATTCTTCGCTGGTCTATTGAGGTTCTATTACGTCCATCTTTGGGTACCTGTGGCTGGTAACTCGAATGAGAGAATTTCATAAAAGATCGTAACATTTTCACAAAAAATGTAGTAAGATATGCGATAGGTAAACTGAGCATATTATGTGGTATGTATTTATTTTCCTAAATGGGAAGTGGGGCAGCAAGTGCTATAAAACTTGATTTGTCTGACATCAATCTTGGTTTAGTGATAAAGAAAATTCTATTGCGATTGACTAAACTTTCCTAAGATGCTTAGTATATATATGTTACTCATAATGATTCCATTTTAAATGTAGAGGATAAAATACTCCCTTCGCGATGTATGTATCGTTCATTAATGGATTGATGTTTTCTGCTGGGTTTGTATATTTGCCGTTCAACCCGATCCAAAAGGAGATGTTTTGCCAGAAGTGTTGACGAAGTAAACTTAATTGTTGTTTCGACTTCTTCGTTACTAAAACTTTCTTCTACCACGAAGTATTTCTTTTGTAAATTTCTTTGTTTGTAATAATTCGCTGGTTTGTATCTACTTTCTTTGCTCGTCAAGAATTGTAATTGGAAGTACATTTCTGCGACATTATCGCAGCAAAATTTTGGTATATCACCGTTGCCTTTCTTTGTGGCTGTACCGGTCTTCTTTACTTCTGCGTATTCTTTCGCCTAAAGTGTTTATCTTTCGCAATATTGGTTGACATTGGTTCCTTCTCGCTGGAATGATGCTTTTCCTCCTCTACCAATTTCTTCACCTGTGCGTCTTTCTTCTTTTCTCTCACCTTTTCACTCATTTGTAGATTCATCCTTCTTTCATCTTTTGCTTAAGCACGTTGGCTTTAATCATCAGATCGTGCACTTTTTCCTTCTATTCTTTCTTTCTCCCTCGGCAACTTCTTCTTTTTCCTTCACTCTGCGAGATCCTCGCTGGGGCTGGTCAAAAAGTTGATTCTCAGAGTTTAATGACGAAGTAGCTGTCTCTACTGTATCTTTTCTTTGCTAATGTTTCTTCAGCTTTTGTTTGTCTTGCGAAGTTCGCTGATGTTCTTCTGCCTAGGCTGAGATATTAATCTTTTCACAAGTTATCCTGACTTTGTCGATGTTACTGGAATGGCTAACTCCTTCCTTGATTTATTCCTTCTTTACGAGATAGTTTATTGGCCTTAGTTGATTCACTGTGTGTTATATTGATTTGCTTGAGTTAATTCTTATTTCTTCTCTACGGTTCTTCGCTTATGCGGCTAGATTGTTAATGGAAATCCTGGCTGGTTTTCATTCTGCTACTCCTTCTTCATCTCTGCTTCTTTCGTGCTGACTTTATGTTGCTTCAGCATCACCCGGTTCATCATTCAAATCTTTTTGTGTGTGTTGACTAACTGATGACAGTGTGTATCCTCTTCATCACCGATAATGCTTTGCTGAATATTAATGATCATTACCAATGATTATACAGTTTAGTTTAAATAATATTGCAGTTTTAGTTTAAATAAATCAATGTATCAATTTCAAAACCGAAGATGAAAGGATAAAAACACTCCCTTTTGATTATGATGTTCTTGGCTCTTGAACTGGTCGTTCGAATGAAATATGTACTTTGCTGATGACCCTTTTGTTGACGGCATTTTCAAGTCTGTCTCCCTAATCACTCGGGCATATTGACTTCATTGGTTTTCTGATGAAGTAAGCTTCGTCTGTGTCTGTTCTTCAAAATTTTACTTTGTTTAACTTTGCCTACTATCCTTAAAGTGGAATGGTCGCTCCTTGATCTTCTTCTGTCTTCGCTAGAATAGTTGGTATCTTATTTTAAATTGACTCGATTATTGCATGTCTTCTCTTCACTGCGAGTTATAAGTTGGTATGTTCCTTTCAGTTACTATAACTTCGCAGAATTAGTTATCTCTCCATTCAGTTACTCGTCTAATCTTATTTCCTTTGCGTCTATCTTCATCGACATCACTATCCCATACCATCACGTCTCTTTGTTTGTTTTGACTCCAAATGACATTTACTTCGCGAGAACGTAAATGTCTTTCGTAGCTTCCGTTTTTCCCTTGGGAACAATAATGTGACGAGATAATTTTGCTGCTTGCGAGTATTATTTCACTTCGTGTTTCTGAATTAACGAATCTTCATACTAATCTTGTAGCATATGAATCTGATTCTTTAGCTTATTTAATGGTACACATTGATGAAAAATCTGGCCAATTAACTAAATCCATCCTTCCTTCACACCGGTCATGCATATGAAACTGGCCATCACACTTCGCTTCTTTCATTTAGTCTCAAAATTTCCAAATCTGAGCATTAATATACCAGATAAAAGAAAAAATAAAAATATTTGTCTCCTGTTGAGCAATTTGTTGACGACTTAACTTCTTCCCCTCTGTTACTTGATTTCTCTCAACTATTGATGAACTTTTGATGTTGTTCGTTGTTGAGTGGATGAAATTTCGGTGAAATCTCCATATTTGCTCTCATAACCTAAAGACTCATAAAAGAAAACTGTATTCGATGACTAACTTCACCAAATTTCTCTTGGATCAACAAATCGTCCGTCCCTGTTTCTAGCGCATATGTAGTTGCGGGAAATCCCACACTACACCCCTCACTATATTTTGTAGATCTAAATCATATTAATCACCTAAATTTTAAATATAAGTGCTAGAAATTTAAATAGACACATAAGATTTTTTACGTGGTTCGATCAATGTGATCTACATCCACGATTCTTCACTATGATTGTTGAGGTTACATTTGAATTACATTGAGAATCTCCATTGATGGATATTTTCTAGAGTTCTAGATCTAATTATTTGGGGAAGAAGATGATAAAGAAAATAAATCTCTCTCTAAAAATATCTCTCTCCTCCTAAAAGTGTCCCCCAAAATTATTCCTCCTCTTTTCTCTCTCCTGCTCTCCTCTTTATATAGGTGTTTACATAATGGATGACAGCTCACATACAGCTCATATTCTCGCGAGCCCTTTAATGATTTCGCAGGCTCTTGCTACCTTCTCTCGAGACATTCTCTCGAGTCTTGTTACCTTCTCTCGAGACACTCTCTCGAGCCTTGCTACCTTCTCTCGAGACATTCTCTCGAGTCTTGTTACCTTCTCTCGAGACACTCTCTCGAGCCTTGCTACCTTCTCTCGAGACACTCTCGCGAGTCTTGCTACCTTCTCTCGAGACACTCTCGCGAGTCTTGCTACCTTCTCTCGAGACACTCTCGCGAGTTAAGAAAATAATTGAATCTCGCACGCTAAGAGAATATGTTGTGCGATATTTGAATCCTACAATCATGGCGCAAAACCCGGCATGACCGAGGACGTGGGTGATGAGTGCCAAATATTGCATATTTATACACCTTTTTATTGGCACTTAACTCATCTTTTGTGCTCAAGAATCATATATTATCCCAGATTCTGTGTTTTCTTTGTTTTCAAGAATAAATATTTGTATTAATTAATTTTGTGTTTTTAGGTAATAAATAAAGCTCGGAGAAACTGAGGAGCCAAAAGAGAAAAGAATTGGAGGCAAGCGTCTATGGAGCAGAAAGCCAAAGCCCGCGCACAACAGTTGCAACCCAACAAGGAGCAACCCATATACAAGACTTGGGCCCAAGCTATCCAAGACCTGACCCACGACCCGGATTCGAGCCCGTCCTTTCCGAGCCGTTAGATTTGATCCGGTCCACATCCAACGCTCGCTCCAGCTCCTACACATCATCTCTTGATACTCCCGCTCAACACCAAAACCACCTATGTCCTGGGCCGTGAGATCTTCCACTGCCAAGATCCAACGCTCGCTCCGCCTTCCGCATCAAATCCTGATGCACCCGCTTCACAAAGACAAGACCTATATAACCCCATCGACCAAAACCTAACCCTATTCTCTTCTCTTCTCCCATACCTCTTCACCCGACACTCTCAGAGCTCTCCCTCACCTCTCTTCTCCCGACCATGGCAGAGCAGCCACCATCTCCTGCCACAGCCGCCTTCCACAGCCACCAACCGCGCATCCACCTCAGCCATCACCTCCTAATGCTTTTTATCTCACTCATAGCTTCTTCTCTAGAAGCTACGTGAGAGATATAAAGAGTTAGGTTAGGGTTAGGGTTTGACAGTGAGAGAGAAAATCAGAGCAAATGAGAACCAAAGCCGCACAAGCGAGAGGAGACCAATGATTCGTAGGCGATTGAAGCATGGGTTTGTGTTTAATTTATGTTTAAAATGAATTAGGGTTTTGTTTGTTGAGGCATGTATAAATAGAATTGGGATGGTGTTGATAGAGGTATGCAGGTTAGCCGAGCACCACTTTAGATTTAATTTGTTATTTGTTTGAATGTTCTAATTTAATTTATCAGGGTGTTGATGAAACCCCTGATTTCTATGTCAAGCACATCTAAATTAGGTTTTATTATTCTGTGTGATATTATGAATGATTAGTAGTTAACTAATGAAGCTTACAAGCCTGTGATGAGCTGTACAGTAAGAAGACAACTCATACTAGGGGTTAGTTAGCAAAAACTAGTTAATAAACATCTAGTTTTGAGCTTTCATGGAAAGCTCAAGAATTTGGCTTAAGTTAGATTGCCTGCACATGAAATTAGAGGTGGATTCACCACCCTGGTGCTCTCCAATTTGTTATAACCTTTTGATACCTTAGCCTAGAGTCACTACAACTCAGTCGCATCGACAACAACCAATATTGTGTTACATTTCATAGAAACTCAGTTTAGGAAGCCTTAGATCAATATAAGCACCACAAGTCTCTGTGGATCGACTCGTATTTGCTCAGTGCTGCATTGTAGACACCGTGCACTTGCGGTTATCACAAGTAGGCTAAAATCAGACCATCTTCCCAGCCTATCAAGTTTTTGGCGCCGCTGCCGGGGACTTGGCGTGTGCCTTGTTGATCATTGGCCTGTCTTTACTGAGTTTCATTTCACCCCGTACATATTCACTTTAAATTTTTGCTTTTAGTCCTGTTTTTTAGTGTAACTTAGCCCCGCATTAGTGTAACTTGACCGGTCACTTTTTCTCGTTTTCTGCACCTTTTATATTTCAAAGATCTTGCATTGCATCATGTTCATCGCATTTTAGTTTATCTTAACTCCATCTGCACTCTCATAACTCTCTACCGTTGAAGCATCAGTTGTATACTTCTGTCATCTGTGTTCATTCATTGAAGGTAAAGAGCTGTAAGCTCATAGTGCATTGCAATTCCAATCTCAGTCAGCATCTGGGCTGCTGCCTTGCTTAGCTCATCACAGTTGTGTCATATCAAGCTGCATTGTAACCTTAATTACTAAACACACTCTCTGTGATAGCTGAACTTGCAGTGGTTGGTGTCATTTAAACTGCATTGTTGGAAATCTGTTAGCTTAACTCATAGCTCTCAAGCATCATCACCCTGTCTTCGTTATTTGCTTGAGAATTGCATACTTCTGAGTACTGACCAGTTCAGTTGAGCCAGCAGGTGCATGCTACACTACTGCAGAAGCAAGGAAAAGCGATAGAAGGAGCAGACACAGTTGCTATTTGGGCTAAACTCGGTTGGTATTTGAACTGCTGGTATTTGAATGAATGTTTGCTGAGATTTGATATCTATATGCATGTTACTACGCTATTCGAATAAGATACTTGAGCATGCTCTGTGAAAACTAAGGATAGCCAACTTGTAATAACCTGTGCCTCACTTGTAATAACCTGTACCTCACTGCTATTCTGCTGAGCTGTGCATTGCCAAACCATCAACCCTGGTACCTTTGCATGATAAGCCAGTCAGTTTGCTGAGCATAGCTCAAGCCTGGTTCACCTGGTAAGCTAGATACCCTGCTGAGAACAACCCTGAATGCATGATAACTGGAGCCTTGCAAAGCCCTGAACCTCTGCTAACTAAGAATGCTATAACCTGTGCATGACTGAAAGTAAGCTGAGCATCTTTGTTGTGCACATGTGTGCCTGTGTGATACCCTGTTGTATGTTCTGTGCTGTTAAGCCTTACCTTGCATCAGCCCTATGCTCAGCTCCAGCCCCTGTAGCTGTGGAGCTTGAGTGCAACCCGGTTAGCTTAGGTTAGTCAGTAGCCGCAAACCCAAGGCGTGTGCTATAACCTCCTTAGTCTTATCTCGCCTCGCCTGTCTTTGAATGCTGGCTTTGTCACATGCCAATCTATAGCTCAGTGCATATAACTCTCGACTCTTCGTGTCTTGTGTTGTAACACCTAGCCTTCATCTGCCACCCGTACTCGACTCCACCCCCGAAGCTGCGAGTTTGAGCTACAAACGAGGTTTCAAGCCTGCACTTGTGTGGCTCGAGCATAAACTCCGTGCGCACACCTTGTCAAACTAGTCACCTTGCCAAACTAGTGCATCCGGGCTAAGAGTGTACGTAAACCCCCGAACCACATTTGCCATTTCTATAAAGATTATTTTCATAGTTGGCATATCACAAACTTGTTTCTAGTACAAAGATCACAACTCTGTGTACACAAATGCTAGGCCTAACCTTTTAATTCTCGTGAGCATTGTTTATCTCCAGTATTGCACGAGATTGAGGGTCATCTGTTTATAAGCATCGCCTCTTTGCGTGTGCATCACAAAGGCTGTGTAAACTCAGAACATTGTCCTCTGAGTTGTGCGTTCTCATGTGCAGAGTTTGTCTTTAGCCCTGCTAAGTTTTGTATCTCATTTTGTTACCTCGCTGAAACTTTGCATCTAAATCATGCACTGCCAAAGAATCGAGTTTGTACATAAGCTGAGTTGCTCATAAGTTTCTTGTCTTTGTGTTTAAGTTTGACAAGTTAGTATCATTTCTGTGATCTTGTGCTGCTGTGTGTTGTGATTCATTTGCCAACCTGTGCACATTGTTGCTTTCTTGTGCTGTGCACAGCCTGTGCATTCAAGCCTGTGCTTGATAACCTCAGCTGAGCTGCTGGGCTTCTTACAAGCTTTTTCTTTGCATCAAACTGAAGCCCACATACTGGGCTGTTCAACTGGGTTGTGCAACAAAACTGCATTTGCACAAGACCTGGGCTGTAACAAAACCTGAAGCCCATATAAACCAAACCAGCCCACAAAAACCAATTCTAAAGCCCAACCTAAAACCAGCTGTTGGGCTTTGCATAGCCACTGGACTTTGCATTTTCACCCAACCTGGGCTCTGCAACATTCCCAAGCCCACACAAACCAAATCCCACATAAACCAAACTAAACCCAATAAACCAAACTGAGCCCACTATAACTGGGCTTTTGCATAACCTTTGGGCTGTGCATTTGCATCACTTGGGCTTAGCTTCCCTGTTTTGAGACATCATTGGTTATACATGCTAGGCTATTTGAGTTTCTAGACCATGTCGAGATTTTGTCTCGTAACTGGGGATGGAAACAAATCCATCAGAGAGCTTGCTTACGGGCATGCTTCACAATATGAACCCCCCACATACCATAGTGATTTTAGGGAATACTATGAACCTTCTCAGGGCCCTGACCTTGAATATCCATACCCTAATCATTATGACCACATGTATCATCAACCACCATGGGAGGATGAGCAATTCTATCCTCCAATGAACCCATGTATGCACTCAGTGGAAGAAAACCTCATAGAACAAAACAATGCTAGGTTTGAACTAAATGCAATGCATGATCATCCATCTAGCAACATGTATGAGTTTCCCTTGTGTAGTGAACCATGTGCACAACCATATAATGATCATTCATATGAAACATGCATACCCACTATTGAAGACTCTCCCTCCATTGAACAATGTCACATGTTCCTAAAGATGAACCTTATTCATTTAGAAAAAGAAGAATGGAAGGCAGTTCATGATAGGATGATTATTGTCCCTAATAAAGTAAATCTTGAAAATAGTGTTTCTATTCCTACTCATGCAACTAACACTGAATATGAACCTAATCTAGAGGTAAATGAGTACACTAGAAATGCTACAAGTTCGAATAGGGAAATGCATTTTTGTTATGATGATGATGATGAATATGATGTGTTAGAAGAACATGTGTATGCTAAAAATATGATGGAACCTTTTGGTTCAGAGACGTTAGGCGTCTCTTCTGTGAACCCTATGAATGATACTTCTTCTAACATTCATACATGTGATATTAACTCTGAGCTTGGGTTTGTGAAATTCTTTAGTGAAAGTGAGCATGCTACACAACTTGTTTGTGACTTAGGAAAGGATGAATCTTCTGTTGACACTAATGTTCTTTTGGATCATGATATTATTTGTGTGTCTGATTCCCTGCCCATGTCACAATATGTTGTCTCCTCTGATGATTATGACATGGAGATTAATGAATTGTTCTATGCAGGTGAGCATGATTTAATTCTTCTGACCTTAGGAAAGTGTGTGATGGTGCAAATGATCTTATGCATGAAAACAACTTAGATGTACCTACTTTCTCTCCTAAGTCACAGATTGAAACTCCTCCACCAAACCTAGGTGTAGTTTGTAACAAAATTGCAAAACCAACTTTTCTGAAAATGCCTAACTTAGGCTTAGAGCTTTGTGCTTCCCAAGTCCTCTTGGACTATTTTGCATCAAAGTATGACACCTTTAGGGAACCACAGTTGGGATATGTATGTCTGCCTGTTCTTAGCAAAACTTATTTTGAGTTAGACCTTGTGCATGATGTACCTTTAAATTTGCAAGATTTTGTGCTCACAAACACATCTGTTCACATGTTTAGGTTTGGGGGAAATCTTTTTCCATATACTGACCTTACTTGCATTCTCATATCATATCTGTGTAAGGTCATTGATGTTTGTACATATTTTCTATTGGGTTGATCCTCAACTATTTAGATTGTTGGTATATGGTGAATTTTCATTGTATATAATCCAAAGAGGGACTTGTTAAATTTTTCTTTCCCCGAATCGGTTGAGTCTTCTTGCGCATATATTATGCTAATCCGATATGATCTCCACTGAGAATGTTGGACTCTAGCCTTGTCTAATGAAGCTCTAACCTTGCTCCCGCCGACATCCGGTAATCTCTTCCCTTTTCTCTTATCAGCTTAGTTCTCATGGTATGTGACTGTTTAAATTTCTCTATCTGTTGACACATTGAGGACAATGTTTGATTTAGGTTTGGGGGTGCATTTGCATTTGCATATAGAGTTTTTAGTCTTTTTAATCTTTTAATATAAAAAAAAAAAAAAAAAAAAAAAAAAATCTTTTGTAAAAACCTCCAACTTTTAGAGATTTTAGAGTCACTAGCATGCTTCTAGCTATGTTTACATAGAGAGTCGACCGAAATAACGGAACTTAGAAGTCTTGGAGAACACAATCGGGTTTCTTAGTTGATTAGAGCGTTAAAGTTGGATTTAACCATACCGGGGGGCGAATTAGGTGTTGTTTAGATATTCGGTAGTAGAATTGTGATCACCCATAGTGGAGACTACCCATTTTACATCAAGTGAGGCACCAACCTTCAATTTTTGCAACTTTCTAGAAAAGTCATTAGAGTGTGTGTCACCGTACGTCAATTCCGGTAGGAATGGTGAGCTACCCAACTTCGCACCACTTTCAAGCACTACTTTTGATCTCTTGAGTGCAAGTTTTTGTCAATCATGAGGGTGACGCTTAAAGATGAAAACTCCTTCTAAATATCGATTTGCAGTTAGCATCACTCTCTCTCAATCATCGAGACCCATAGAAACACATCATCGTCGGCAAAGCGGAGCAACATCAGAAAATTTGAAGAAAAGTTGATATAGTCCAAGGTTTACGTGCAAAGAAAAGAAAAGAAGATGAGAATTAATGAAGTTTGTGAAAAATTGAGTTTTATTGTTATTTCCATTTCATGTGCTAAGTTAAAAAAAAAAAAAAAAAAAAAAATTGTTGTAGTTTATTTTATGTGTCTAGTTACCACCAAGTTATTATTATTTTTAAAAAAAAAAAATGTATGTTTAAAGTTCGTAAGTTCGTCATCAACATTTGAAGACCGAAGACCGAAGATTGAAGACGTTTCTATGAATGCTGAGAGAGTGATATTAATTGCCGATCGGGTGAGAAGGTAAGTGAGTACTCCCACCCTTGCTAATGGTTGATTTCCTTTCTTAGAGATCATCGAAAAAAGATTCTTTTTGTCCACACTTCGTGGAGTCTCCGTAAATTATTTCGGAAGGTTAGCCTTCTCACCTACAACGTGTGCAGGATTTCTTTATTCCTGCCTGCACACATGAGAGACAAAAAAAAGCAATCTTTTTGAGTGCAATTATCATAAAACCCTATTGGTGAGGCAGAAGTCGAGGCTTATGATCACAATCGAATCCGAATTCTTTCATATGGTATGGTTATTTCTCGCTCAGCACTTAAGGATGAGAATGCGTTCTTTGATAGTTCTAACTTCTTGTTACTAGCATGCAGAAACTCTATGTCCTCATAGCTCCTTGGTGGCTTGAGACTCTTTTACACTACGAAGTTGGAGAAGGTTTTGTGGGTACACCTCTGGTAAACCCTCACGAGACTACAACTCGTCCACTAGGGACACCTAGGGGTTTAAAGGCTTAGTGCATATGCTAAATGCATTCGAGAGACCCGCGACAGTGGTATAGTTAGGATTTCTTAATTTACTTTTCGCTTGAGGACAAGTAAAATTCGAGTTTGGGGGTATTTGATGAGTTCCAAATATTGCATATTTATACACCTTTTATTGGCATTTAACTCATCTTTTGTGCTCAAGAATCATATATTATCCCAGATTCTGTGTTTTCTTTGTTTTCAAGAATAAATATTTGTATTAATTAATTTTGTGTTTTTAGGTAATAAATAAAGCTCGGAGAAACTGAGGAGCCAAAAGAGCAAAGAATTGGAGGCAAGCGTCTATGGAGCGAGAAATCCAAAGCCCGCGCACAACAAAATTGCAACCCAACAAGGAGCAACCCATATACAAGACTTGGGCCCAAGCTATCCAAGACCTGACCCACGACCCGGATTCGAGCCCGTCCTTTCCGAGCCGTTAGATTTGATCCGGTCCACATCCAACGCTCGCTCCAGCTCCTACACATCATCTCTTGATACTCCCGCTCAACACCAAAACCACCTATGTCCTGGGCCGTCGGATCTTCCACCGCCAAGATCCAACGCTCGCTCTCCGCCTTCCTCATCAAATCCTGATGCACCCGCTTCACAGCACAGTACCTATATAACCCCATCAGCCAAAACCTAACCCTATTCTCTTCTCTTCTCCCATACCTCTTCACCCGACACTCTCGAGCTCTCCCTCACCTCTCTTCTCCCGACCATGGCGGAGCAGCCCACCATCTCCTGCCACGGCCGCCTTCCACACCACCAACCGCGCAACCACCTCGGCCATCACCTCCTAATGCTTTTTATCTCACTCATAGCTTGTTCTCTAGAAGCTACGTGAGAGATATAAAGAGTTAGGTTAGGGTTAGGGTTTGACAAAGGAGAGAGAAAATCGAGTAAAGGAGAACCAAAGCCGCACAAGCAGAGGAGACCAATGATTCAGAGGCGATTGAAGCATGGGTTTGTGTTTAATTTATGTTTAAAATGAATTAGGGTTTTGTTTGTTGAGGCATGTATAAATAGAATTGGGATGGTGTTGATAGAGGTATGCCTGGGCTAGCCAGAGCACCACTTAGTGTTAATTTTGTATCTTGACAGCTTTAATTATGTTTTAATTTCATTTACTGGGGTGTTTGATGAAACCCCTAATTTCCATGTTAAGCATATCTAGTTAGGTTTTATTCTTGCTATGAACAATATGCTAGGATTAGTAATTATCTGAGGAAGCTTATGACCCTGTGATGAGTGGTACTGTAAGAAGACCACTCATACTAGGGGGGAGTTAGTAGAATTGGTTAATGAAAATTCACCTTAAACCTTCAAGTGAAGGCACAAGAATATAATTCAAATTAGATTGACTGAGCATGGGATTAGAGGTGGATTCACCACCCTGGTGCTTTCCACATTGTCACTGCCTTAGCCTAGAGTCACAATACAACCAACTCAGTCGTTTCGACAACCTCAAATTGTGTTACATTTCATAGAAACTCAGTTTATGAAGCTAGAGATCAACTATAGCACCACAAGTCTCTGTGGATCGACCCGTATTTGCCCTGTCTACATTGTAGACACCGTGCACTTGCGGTTTAACATGTAGGCATCATAAAAAGACCACTTTCTCAGCCTACCAGTGGGAAGACGAGGCGGTTTCTTCCCCACGTGTCGATCACACGAGTGGAAGAAGGGGCATAAATGTAGGTGCAAATAATCCACAGAGCTAGGTGGAACCATCCTAGCTAAGGGCGCACCAGGAAAAGTAAACATTAGAAGCATTGAATCACCCCACCAGGTCTGGGCGCGAGGAAAGAGGAACGGGGACAGCTCGAAAAGCCGACATAAGGGAGAAAAGCTCGATGTGACACCCATCGAGGTCGAAGACAATTAATGCCCTGACAGGGTTGGTGAAGAGATAAGAGAAGCTCGTCCGAAGCAAGACTCGGCCAAGAATCTAAAGGGCTACATCGATCACTTCTACCAAACGAACGACATCAGGTGATGATACCACTCGGCTAGATGATTCGGCTCAAGAAAAAGGAGAGATCGACCGAGGCACCAGCAAGTCGCCCGAGAAGAACATCCAGGAAGCTGTACCAGGCTCAACACTGTAATATCGATGTATCACCACCGCAGCTATAAATAGAGATCGTGTAGGAAGGTAGAAGGGAGGATTTTTTGGGTAGAAGAGAAAAGAAGTGAGAGAACAGTGCTGAGTGTTTTGTGAGCATTGTTGTGCATATTTGATCCTTGTAATCTTGTTTGAAGTAATAAGATCATCCCTTAACCCCCGTGGACGTAGGTAATCATGCCGAACCACGTACATCTTGTGTTCTTCTATGTCTTTTGTTTATTTACTTCTTAGCATAGATCTTTGGATGTAGTAGTAGGATTTTCTACATCTACAGCATCATTGTAAAACATACATTTGTTTTCCACAGATCTTAATTTCTGTCTAGTAGGAAGTGCATTCTGCAAACATTTCCGGATGAACAATTTGATTCTTTGAGAAGTGTCCATGCTCCATAATCCTTCCCAAAAATTTCTTAGTTTTGTCAGAAATGGTATTAGATGGGACTTAACAAAATCAAGATGGGACTTAACAAAATGAAGTTATTACTAATTAGTAACTAATCATTACTACAGTATCGGATGGTCTCGACTCTCTCGGCCCTCGGGACAGAAACCGATGGTTCGGACTTGTTTACAAGTGTCAAGTGGGGTGAGTTTGGAGGTGTTAAAGTCTATTTGGACTTGTATGATTACTATTACATCCCTTTGGTTCATTTGAATTTACGCTTGTTACCGAGAGAGTCTGATCCTAAAATTAGAAAATACAAAAGCACAGTGGAAAATGAAGGATGATTTTTTTGTTTGGGACCATCCTTTCTTTGTCGGTCGTGATTTTTTAATTTTTATTTTGGGTAAGACTAAGTTTTATGGGCTAGATTGGAGGTGCTAGATTAGCACTTAAGTGTTGCAATTCAAAAAAAAAAGTGTGGCAAAAAAGTTAACACTAGTTCTCTCTCCTACCAGTTGCTAGTATGTGAACTAGCATGCTAGATAGTTACGCTGAATGATTCAGCGCTGAGAGATTTATTTTTGATCTCGATCTTTGAGATTTAAAGCGAACCATTCAAATATTGGTCGACGTGGATGTGCTAATCTAGGCTGCTAGATTAGCACTCCCATAAGACTTAGGAGGTAGTCCTGACTGCTAATCTAGGTGCTAGACTAGCACCCCATAAGACTTAGTCTAAGAATAAGATATTTAGAAGTAAACTAACACCTTGTTTGTTTGCAGCTGACTCGGCATCTGGGTGCAGTCAACCCCACGACTCGTCTTGCGAGTCAGCAGTCGACTGTTTGGTTTCCAATTTTGGTAACCCCGATCAAATCTCGAGTCAAATTCAACCTCCGAGTCGACCCTCCGGAGTCGGGTATCCTAGTACCCCGAGTCATGAGAGTTAACATCTGAGTCGACCGAAAAGGCTAAAATGTCCTCGACCTTTTAAAACTAAAATGTCTTCTCCTTTCTCATTATTTTCGTTCTTCGATTCAAAAAACAATTTGGGAGAACGAAAAAACCCTAAGATCACCTTAATCTCTCTCGGATGATCTTCTTCATCTTTTTCAATTCATATTCTCGCATCTCGTTCAACAATTCAACTCATTTTTTCCATCTCTCTAAACCCATCTCGAGTTATTATTTATTTTATTTTTTTGAAAAATCATCAACTTCACTGGATGAGATTTGGGAGCATGAGTTTTTTATATTTGGGAACATCGCTTTTTCTTATTTGGGAATATGGGTTTTCTTCTTTTCTTTGTGATTGTTACTTTATTGGTTGAGATTTGGAAACATGGGTTTTATTTATACTAATTGAGTTCTTAAATGGCTTTCAGGGAGAAGGAAAAGGAGAAAAGCTATGTGAAGGTACAAATTTATTCCATATATTGTTTTCTTAAGAAAATGGGCAGTTTCTATTGTATGAGTCAGTTAACTTGATGCCCCTAACCTTGTTAGCGTCTAGTTGTTTGTAGAAATGCCTAAGAGAGAAATAAATCAATTTTTTGAATGACAGTTTGCATCTTCAAATACCCGGCAGCCTTCTCCTTCAACACATTAAAATAAAAATATTGCACTATTTTACTATTTCTAACCGATATTTATGATTATGTACTTCGCGTTAAACACTGCTTATTAACTTATAATTGTGATTCTTTTATACCTGCGCGTGTATGTAGTGCATGAACAAATAACTTACCGACACTCGCCAAAGATGCCCTATATCTAATCCTAGCTAATGGTATGTATATGCTAAAGTTAGATTATGTGTGAATATGGAACATATGCAGTATGGTTATACAGTAGGGATGTAGGTGATGCTTGCATCTACGTTTGATGGGAATGGGTCGCCAAAGAATATTGCTTTGGTCGTATTGAAAATTTTAAAATTAGGTTTGCCGACCGAGTATTTATGTGAATTGTTGTTAGAGACACTTGAGCCTATTTTCTCCGTATCATTTTGCTAGAATGTATCCTTAGCAATGACTTCTTCTCCTTCTCCCCGTGCATGAGCCTATTTTCTCCGTCTCATTTTGCTAGAATGTATCCTTAGCAATGACTTCTTCTCCTTCTCCTGTGCATAATGATTTACTATGGTCATGAAAAGCTTTGATATAAGCACGTAATCAATATGGAGATCAACAAGACATCACAATTGTTGGTGCTAAACATTATTTGTTTTCTTATTTGAGACCCTAGATTATTTGGGAATTTTTTTAGGTAGACTTATAACTTTGATAAGCTGTAGGTGGTTTGAGTGTCCATGAATAGTTTTCCTCTATTTGAATTAAATAGATGTCAGTTTCTTTGATTCTCACTGATTCATTTTCTTTTAAAATTCTTTGTCAACAGTAGGTGCACTTGGTGGAGTGCAGCAGACCCAATAGTATAGAGAAATGAGATTTGCCCACTTATTCTCCACTAATCCAGTAGTACTTGGGGATTAGAGTACTGGCTCATTTTGTTGTCGAGTGGAAATCAGGATGGATATATGATGCATGTATCTCTCGACCAACTTTGGCCTCACAACGAGGTATGTGCTATATGTAATGATGTTTTCTGTCTAAATGCTTCATGCTTGATATTTGATTACTAGGACTAGTAAATTGGGTGTTATCAATGCTATAACATGCTACTTAATCCCTTTTATTTTGAAAGTAGCATTGCTGGTGAATTGTCTAGTTTGCATGCTTGTTGTCGAGTTTTTATTTGATACCTTTCGGATGAGTATGAAAAATACCTGTCTAGCAACCTCCTTAAACTTGATAAGTGAGGATATGTTTCTCTGGAGTTCTTGAAGATTTTATCAACGGTGGTGAGTCGGCATCTCTTTTGGACTGTGTTAAGTCGACTCGTCGAGCCTTACTTGCTCTTGCAGACGCAATTCCACCAAAGACGAGCTGGTCTTGATTTTGTGGCCCCTAATAGAACAGATGGGTCCTCAGCTGTTGCCAAACAAAATGCTTTTGCACCATCTCAAGGACCATTGCCAAGTAGTTCATACGTTACCCAAACTCCTGCTCCAGGGAATCCTCCCTTGAATGATGTTTGGGAGTCAAGGACTGCATGGTGCTGCTATGTTGCTTGCTCATTATGTCTCAGCTGTACTAAGAGGGCCTTATTGGTTACTCATAGTTCACTTCTCGGGACAGTTCGATCTATTTTTATCTTTTTTTTCTGCAAAGAGTTTCCATCTATATATGTGCAAGTTACAGTTTCAGTTTCTACTGAACATACTATTATTGGTGAATGAAAGCAAATAAATGTATCTGTTCCCTTTTTAGTTCAAGGTTATAAATGAATTGAGACTTGAGAGTAAAAAAGGTTTTGCCTATTTCCCATCCATGCTTTCCCTAAATCCCATCCCAAGTTCTTATATCAAATTTTATACGACTCTTTTTAGGTTGGGTGAAACACACACACCCTAGGTTTCATCTTCATTAACCTGTCTTCCTTCTTCCTCTTTCCCTCCAATCTCGATCATAACTCTGTCATTACTGCACCCTCTGTGACTCGATGGTAGCACCATGGGGCCGCCTATATATTACCTTCATGTTCGTCACTACCACTATATTTAGTATTGTTCCAATATAGGCCTATAATTAAAAATGAAAGTCACAAAAAACTCGTAGTTCGATCACCGATGGGTTATTTAATTTTCCTTTTTCTATCGGACTTCTTTTCTTTCTTTTTTTCTGCTTTGGTGTGATTAAAACTGGCTATCTCTGAATGTTTGAAGATATATACTATTTTTATTGATATTCTCCGTTTCAAAAATTAGGGTTTTCAGTGGATACTGGATACATTTACCCCCAAATTTATATTAATGGATTTTTTGGTTTTTCTTTTGCTTTAGTTTTCCACACTTGTTTTATCATCTAAGTTTTGCACGATCTCCAAACCTGATTAAAATGGTGATCAATTAATTTGCAAACATGATTAATTAGATGGTGGTCCACTGGTCCTGGTTATAAGAGTTTAGGTTTAATAGGGAGATCATGGGATGGAATATTAGAGGGAGTTTTGTTTACCCAATCTGAAAAATGTTATACAAAATTTGATTTGTGTAAGTGGGATGGGATTTAGGAAAAATGTGGATAGGAAATAGGTAAAACCTAAAAAAATGATACCAGATAACCCATTTCTATATAGGGGTATTTTATGTCCAAAAAAATTCAGTCAGCTGAGTCAGATGTGATTCGCAAAACAAACACATTTTCTGAGTCAGACCTTAGTGAGTCAGATCCAGATGAGTCATGTGATTCCAGTCAGATCCAGCCGACTCAGATTTGAACGACTCAGATGAGTCAGCTGCAAACAAACAAGGTGTAAAGCTACCTTTATCCAAATATTATAAGTATTAATATGAAAATTATCCGTCCTAATTAAATTAGTATAATGATTAGTTAATGATTGAGGAATCAGTGGTGAAGGAAGGAGATATAGAGACAAGAAGAAGAACCATCACATTAGAGAGATTAGTAGTACAATTACGTAGGTTACAATATATACATATAAAGGGGTAACTGGATGGACCACACACCCATGGGACATATGCTCTATAACACTCCCCCTTGTGCGGTTCAATAACAAAACTTTATACATAGTGCTTCATATATGGTGCTTTGAATGTAGTTCTTCAAATGCCGTTCTCTCCTTGATGACTTGTGCCGAAATCAATTGCCTTATTAAAACTTTGACAAGGAAAAACCCAGTGGGATAAAACCTTGGTACAACTCTTCACATGTAGTATTTCACATTTTGTCTCGTACTTTACATGTAGTTCATCACATGCAATACGACCTTTATAGATCGACGAGTCTAAGTTAATTGCCTCGTTAAAACTTTGTCAGGAAAACCCAGAGGGATAAAACCTGAACTAAACAAAATGAGTACAATATTAAGCAAACTTAGAACATAGTTGGACTTGAGTATGTTGCCTCATTAAAACCTTGACAAGGAAAAACCCAGTGGGACAAAACCCTGACGAAGAGAAAAGAGTACAACATGACAGATGCAAGTAAAGGTGATCCGTTGAAGTTGATCACTTTGGTCTGCTGAAGTTAACTTTTTGTTTCACAACTCCTAAGACAGAAAATCATCGTGGGAAAAATAATAGCCTTAGCTGGAAAATTACTTCCCGGTGTTTGTTATTGTCTCATTAAAAACCTTGCCGAGTAACAAAACCCTATGGGAAAAAAGCAACCTCGGTGAAGGAAAAGAGTCCCACGGACTATTAGATTCTCCCCCTGATGTCGGACAGTTTCATTAGTCCAACCAAGTCATGAGAGTTCATCACACTTTACTTTGGTGACTTAAATGTTTGTAAGACCCTGTTGTTGATTTTGTAAGTTACGTTGCTAAACAGACTATCACGTTCCATTTCCTTGATTTAAATATTTTCAGTAATATCAACGCGATCTTTATGTCTTCAACGTTCAACATACTTGATGTTTGTAGTGTTGTCTCGCTAAAAACCTTGTCGAGTAACAAAACCCTTTGGGAAAAACTATTCTCGATCGAAGGGAAAAAAGAGTACAACACAGCTTCAATTTCGAAGTAAATTATGTCGACATCATATCCTTGAATCCTCCCCCTGATGTCGGCATCTCCCCCTGATTACTTTCAGAGTTGTTCCAGACTGTTCCTTTAGTCATGCACTTTTCGAAACTGAATATCGGTAATGACCTAGAAAATAGTCTACCGTATCTCCCCCTAATTACTTTCGTTGGAGAAGAGATTATTGTTCCTTCATAATCAACAACTTTTGGATTGCACTTTCATTAGCATTCCTTTTTATGTCTTAGCAGGGATAAAATAAATTTATGTCAATGGTTACTTTTAAGTACATGATTGCATTCACTATACCATTCCAATGATGTTGCGTTGGCGTTGAGCTATATCTAGCTAACAAGTTCATTGAGGATGTAATATTTGGCCGAGTACATTATGCTAAGCACAATAATGCGTCTATTATACTTAGATAAGGAAAGTTCATCTCCCGACTCAACTTCGTCATCTTCCTTTAGACGAATTGGTCATTTATGTACATTTGAAACCCGACTAATCATGGGAGTGCTAGCAGCATGCACGTCCTTGTTAAATTGCCCGACGATGGACATATACAAAACCGGTGGAATAATATACCACAATCTCGGTCTTCTAGTTCGAACATAGATAAGATCGATATTTCCCAGATTTTCATCTCAAATTCAGATTTTAAATAGCTTGTAAGATCTCTTATTCCATTAAGAGTACTTATCATGTCCATATCGTTGACATAGATAGCTATAATTCTGAATCAGGAACTTATTTAATACACATGGAACAAAACCGTACTTGTTTATCCTTTCCCAATCAAATAGTCACTTAGACGGGTATACCACATCCGCCTGATTGTTTAAATCAATAAGTGAGTGTTCCCGTGTAATTGCAAACACACTCCGTGGTTTAGAGTCATTCGATTTGGGTAACAAAAGTCTATCAAGCACTTTTGTAAATATCTTATATCTCTTGATTCTTTCAGAGATATGTAACAACCACATACATATGTTGCATTTCAAGTCCTTTTGAACTTACCAACCTAACTAAGTAGCGGAACTCTATAACATTCATTACAAGAGAACAATTCCAGGGCTTTGTGAGAAACCTCACGCCACAAGGCGACTCTTCGTACTTTAAGACTACTTTCTTCTCATTATGCTTTATGATAAATTAATTATGTATGTCCAATAGGCTTTACACTTGGTTGGTTAGCACTACCACACCAAATACCCGTATATTTTCCAAAGAACTAAATTCTACCTGGATTGTGTAGGCCAAATATGTTATTTATTTGAAATTAATCAAAATAAAGCATGGTTCGATCTCATTTTGCTCTACTTCTAGAGCAACTATTTATGGATTATATCATCACTGTGCAAGCATGATCCTTCCATTGACTCATGTGCATTCTCATAATCCGTTAGGATTTCATTGTTCTCTAGAATCATTTAAAACTTCGGAGCGTCCTACAGTATTGATTCATAGACATAGTCAGAGACAATCAAATGAGATGATTTCATTAATGATACAAATTAGGTTGTGCCTTACTCATCTACTTCCTTTTTAGGTGAGCATTGATCGAACCTGGTGGTCTCTCCATATTCCTTTATGGAGCCACGGCCTCAACTACACTTCCACCAAGTGTAGTTGCAATACCTTAGTCTATGGTGTACCCCATACTGAGGATTTCTAACCTTGCAGGAATATTTGCAGCTGGTATGTGTGATCTTGTCACTTTAGCGACATCGGTGTACTTTTTGAAAATTAATTATTCTTTGTCACTTCACATTTACATTTGTGGAGTACAAGAATCCATATGAGACACGGTGGGAACACACCACGACAATTCATGTCGTTTCCTTATAAAATACTTTTTCTTCTCTCCCCCTAACAACGGGAAGACTGTCTCATTAAAGTGATAACCTACAAATCTAGCAGTAAGAGATCCCTGCCAAAGGTTTTAAAATGCGGATAATTGTTGAGAGTAAATATCCAACAAAATTGCTTAATCATTTTCGTGACCCCATCATAGTACGATGTGGACTCTGTAGATGGTGGATTTTCGACAAGGGCTAAAATCGTAAACCCATAACTATATATGCTCCTGATCCAACAATCAGACGAGTATTGAGGCTTATGTCTCTTATGGAAAGCGTGAAAGCTCATGCCACGAGAATCTCTGACTGAGAATACTGTCTCTCGGAGTATATGTAGATATATAGTCTCTCAGCTGAGGCAACGTCATATCTCATGAATACTGAGCAATTTCAGTTATCACTTTTATATAGAATTGCAAGATTAGACGGCTCCTAGAAAGCTTTCCTGCTAGTATAGAGCAATAACGTCTTCAGGATGTAACAATGTTTTACAGCAAGCTCGTCTGAGATAATTTTGCATTGTCCTGTACAAACTGACTAGCTGTGAGCAATTGGTGAAGAATATAGGGATCGGTCATATACCATTCTCTTCGTATGGATGTCCTATACAACATATCCAAAATTCACAGCAATTGAAGAAACGATCAAGGATATGTGACCAAAACATTGGACAACATACAATCTGAAAAAATTCTGAAAGTCTCATGGAAGTTTACTGTTTCGCCTTTTTCGGGCCCTAAACATGCTCAAAACTCAAAAAGCTTCTTCACAAAGCTTGGAAATTTTCTAGGCACGAAGATACATATGCAGACCGCGAAAATACGACTTCGGACGAAAATTCTACATCGTTTCTATTAAAAGGCTGAAGTCTGAAATTTTCTGGTGACGTATTTCGACGAAATTACTCGTATACTCACATGGATTCTCATTCATTCCCAAATCAGCAATTTCATACTTCTATTAAGAGATTATAGGAGATATACTTACTAAGGGAGTCTCTAAATCATTTGAAAGCTCGACAATGCCGGAATCTCCATTGATAACGCCGCAATCTCCATTTGGTTCGGGATTTCGGGAATTCTCCATATTCGCATGCCCCAAAGAAGTGTGCGCTTTATCAACATGCTCCTCATCTACAATGATTTCTTCCTGGACTCATCAACAATAATTATTATTATTTCATTGAAGGAGATGCCACGATCGCCTGCACGAAAGAGATGCTTATATCGACTTCTTCATAAGTGCTGGATTATTTGCCCGGGAACAAGTTGAAGGCCGTCAATTGATGGAGAAAAAGACTTAATGAAGTAACAAACCTTGGTACCGTGATCCTAATTGCACGGGCAAGGAAAAATCATGACACAAGGAGCGCTAACAACTCACCAAAGAAACGGCTGGGGACTGCACGTCATATGCTAACATCATGTAGTCCTTACTTCTGGGTTCTCCGCTCCCGTAGACTTTCTTCTATTTCCGTGGAGTCTACATTTATCCGGGATTTCACTATACGATCATCCTGTGGTAAAGCTAATAAAATAAGCAGAAGTACAACTCAATATGAAGGATCTCTCACCATCACTCAGAGGTCCCAGTGTAGTAGCAGGATTTCCCACACTACACCCCTTACTCGATTTTGCTTAATTAATCCATTGGAAGATGTAAGATCAAGAACATTTATTGATTGAATTCATGAAGTCTTTACACAGGAAAAATAGAATTACACTTAGAAGTTAAAACACTCTTAAACTTTCTCTCTCCTAATAACTTGCCTAACAATTCCAAAAAGATCTCTCTTCTTACAGACTCATTGAGCCCTTTATATAGGGTAATACATAGTGGATGACAGCTAAGCTCCCCTTTATTTTCGGGAATGTCTCGCGAAGTGTCGCAGATGCACAAACATTCACTCTCGCGACACTTCTTAACCCTCGCCAGGTCTCACGTCTTCTTTATGTTTTGCCTGTCGTTATTCATTGCGTCGTTTATTTTAGCTCCCTGCGACTCCTCGCGACGCCGTCGTTCATTAATCTCGCGAGCCTTGTACGTTGCGATATTATGATCCTACATCTTGCCTCTTTTTCCTTGAATATTGCTTGAAGAGCGATTTGAAGGAAAAATTCATTGTTGTCATATTCCTTGGTTTCAATTGGTGAAGGAACGAACGAAAGAATACTTTTCTCAAAAAGTACGTACTTGCCTCTATTCTTTTGTGTAGTTCCGAAACTTCTTTGTAATACATATGCGAAGTGCCATTTCTTGTCTCGGGAATTACGTAAAAATAATCAAAGTATCGCAATTTCTCTCGCCTACCAAGAAATACACCGTATATTTGGATTTTACTAAAGTTCTTTCCGCGGGTTTCCTTGGATTTAGCAAGGACCGCTTACACGTGTCTATATTTACCTCTTTTTACCGGTGCATTTAATGTTATCCCGTCATAATATTTTTCTCGTCTATTTATAGGAGCATCCCTTGTGAAAAATTTTCCTTTTCCTTTTCATCTTCTTCATCGTCTGCAAGTGTTCTTCTTCTTCATCGTTCGCAAGTGTCTCGCTTATTGTTGTCTCTTATCGTCTTCTTCACCACCCTTACTATTCCCTACCAGTTGTTACTCTCATGGCGTCCAGGTTTGTTAATTTTGCCACATCTGGCTGATTTTGTGGTTGATCAAATTTGAGATTAGCTTTCTTTGTTGAAATCATACTCGGTATGATTAACTTTGTAGTTTTCTTTTCGCCATTGTTGTTTAGCAAGAACCAACCCGTAAATAAGTTTACCGTGAAGAATCCTCTTCTTTCTTTGGGCTCGCCATCGAAATCTACTTCGCAAAGAAGAATCCCCCGACAACCAAAGCTCACTTCGCGAGCAAAATCTATGGCTTCAAAAAGAAATCCTGCGAGTGACAAGGTATTCAAGAAACATTTATTTTTTATCAACAATACATTGTTGCCTCTCGCTTTTTATTTAATTTGTCATTCGCAGGATGATGAAACTACCGGTCATGCTCCCAAAAAGCCTCGCTACTCCAAACCCGTTACTCCCGACGTTCCATTTCCTTCATTCACACCTTCATCTCCCGCGCTCGCGAAATCTTCGCAAGATAATTTTGTGCCCCCTTCCCCCGGTACTACTACCAACGACAATATTTCTATGCCTCAACTCCTCATAGACCAAGTTCCTTATAACTGTCCTACTACAAACGATCTTATACCTTCTCCCGCTATCAATATCCCTGCTATTTCTCCAATCACTTCTCTCCCTGAAACCTCCTCTTCTCATGAGGTTCCTTTGACAAAGGACGACTGTCTTCTTTGGTTGAACAAATTCCTCTAACTCGCTGAAAATTTGGAGGGATAGATGTGGCTTTTAAGGTCCTTTCGATCTCGTGAATGATGCCAAAAAGGCTTCTACTGATCCTGTCAAATCGAATGTCTGCGAGATTTTAAGTAAGCATCTTAGTTCTGAGAGGATCTCGCAAGCATCTTTAGTTCAAGAGGTTAATAAGCTGAAGGATGATCTCCAAGTTATGGCTGTGAAGTGCAATAATCTCCACCTTGAAAATCAAAAATTTCTCAGTATCAAATTAGAAAAATCCAACTCTACTCTGGCGACCGAAAACTCCCTACTTGTTTCTAATGAAAAGAATTTGCGATCTCGATTGAAAGGCTTAGTGGGAGATTCATTTGATGATGTCATGGACCGCTTGGGGAATAATTTCGCAGACTTTAATTCAACATCTTACTTCTCAAAAGGAAGGTAGTCAAATTATTTGACTATCTTAATTTATGTATTTATTCCATGAATGCTTTATTACTCTGAAGATGCCAATAATGTTCGATAAGAATTTTCTCGATCTTGTGTATTTGTTATGCGGACTCGAGAGAAAGCTTCGCTCCACTATCTCCACCCTCAAATACGATTATTCTAGAATTCGCAAGGAAAACGGACTACTCTCCGCGTCTCTTGCTCGTTCTCGCGACCGTGCAGAGCGAAGATTTGATTATATGTTTTATTGTAAGGACATTGATAGTAAGAATCGTCAGAAGGCATTGCTTCGCCAATTCTCTCCTAAAGCGGAAATTCTTGTGAATAATATTTTGCTTTCCAAGTCTCTTGATCCTATCCACGTCGATCCTTTGGAAGTAAGTGATGATGAAGTTCCCAATGCTCCAGATAGTGATTATGAATATGAAAGTGGCGAAGATCTCTCTGATAAGGAAGTCGTTGATGAAGATAGAAAAATTTCGATGAAAATCCAAAGAATTGGCGAGAACAAAGGTGAAGAAAACATTTCTCAAGAAAATCCATCAACTCGGCGGATGTGAAGTCGATAAAGGCGCGAAAAGCCTCAACCATCCTCTCGCCCAGATGCAGAGAGTTAAATTCTCTTTGTAATTTGTTGGAATTCCTTTTTGTTCGAGTGTCTTAACTATTTTGATTGAGTTATTTCCATATTTCTTTCTTCCTTTCTTAGTTAAGATCACCTTGCGAGCATGTTCGCTCATTGAATCTTTTATTAAGTAAATCCATCCCAATCGTGGATTTGATTTTAATTCTTCTCATCGCGACAAAGTCGCAGGCCGCCTTTACATTTTCATGCAATGGCCCATTGACCTTGCCTTATCATTTTTGTGTGGTCTTCCAAGTCAGACCTCCCTAATTAGAGGTCTTCCCCGCCACCTTTCATTGCGACAAAATCGCAGGACGTCTTTTACACTTGCATGTAAAGACCCATTGATCTTGCCTTATCATTTTCCAAGTATTTTTGCCTCTCAGGAAATTTTAGTTGCGACAATATGACAGGCCTATATATCCTTGCGAACACATAGCCCCATGACATTGCCGTCGTGCGACGAAATCGCAGGACGTCCGTACACTTTCATGTAAAGACCCATTGATCTCGCCTTACCCTCGCGTTAGTATTATTGCCTCTGCAGATCATTGCACAAATATGACGAGCCTAAATTCTCTTGCGAGAACAGAGCCTCATGACATTTGCGTCTGTTTTGACACCCCCCTAATGGAGAGCGTCGCCCTTATCATCTCCCCGTTGCCCCTTCAAGGAGGCGAAACATCGGCCATACAAGACTAGCTCCTCCCATCCGGTCTTAACAACAACCGGTTGTTTTCGCAGCCTCTTATCCCTTATACCTATATGGTTTATGGTTACGAGACCGCACCCTAAGTGGAGTTTTCTTCGGGCGAGTGCAACATATGCCAAGACTTGCCAAGAATGGCCAGGGTAGGTTCATCCATCCCGGCACTCGGCTCAACCGTGTACCTCGGCGCCTTGAGCATACACTCGACTCCTAAGAAGAGACCCTCGGTCGCCCAACCAGGGTATAACCTACATATATAGTTGGGAATCCAAGGTACCTCTTCCGGATAGGCTTTCATGGGCCCCAAATTTCCATGACTCGGAGCTTCGGAGCGGTGTAACCTTCCCCCGAGCCATGTCGAGAGATACCCCCTTATATGACGCACTTTAGGTCTTACATTTGCCTCTTACGAAATGTTATTCGCGAACTAGGGTGTACGCCATAAAGGTTCGTCCCATTCATTCATTCTTTTATTCAATCATTCTTCATCCTTTGCTATTTTGTTCGCGAGATATTCGCCAATTCATTCATTTAATCATTCGTTATCTCTTGTTGTTTTGTTAAGTCATTCATGACTTTTTTGTTATTCTTGTCGCGAGATCTTCGCGTATTTTATCTGCATTTTACTGAATGCCGCAAATATCTTGCGAAGAAGTACTTCATTTTGATTCCTTTTTCCTCTCTCATTTTTACGGGTAATATTTCTTTAGGTATAACCTATTCCATGGTCTATCCAACTTTTGTCCCACATCTCTTCCTTCGGGATCCATCAATCTATATGCCCCTGTACCAACTACTTCTTTGATGATATACGGTCCATCCCATTTTCTCGCCAATTTGCCTCCACTTTCTCGTTGATATATTGGGGTTTCACGCAACACCAAGTCTCCTGGTTGGAACTCACGTATTTTGACACGCTTGTTATATTCTCTAGCCGCCTTCGCTGATAATTCTCCATGTGTCGCAAGGCCTTTTCTCGTTTTTCTTCCAATTCATCCAACTTGATTAGAATGTTGCCCGCGCTAAGATTTTTCTCCCAGACACTCTTTTTTGGTTGTTGGAATCACGACCTCTCGTTGGGAGTACTGCTTCCACTCCGTAAGTTAAGCAAAAAGGGGACATTCCCAAGCTTCTCTTCTAGTTGTATTATAAGCCCATACCGCATTGGGTACTTGTTCGCACCATCCCCTATTGTGTCCTTCCAACTTTTTCTTCAATATATCGGCAATTGTTTTGTTTGTTGCCTCCGCTTGACCATTAGCTTGTGGATATAATGGAGTTGATTTTCCACATCTTATCTCGAAATGCATTAAGTAGCAACTCTATATTTTGCCCTTCAAACCGCTTCCCCGTTATCGTATACCAATTGTGCAGGAAATCCCAAATCTCGCATATAATATTTTCAAATATGAAAGTAAAAATATCCTTATCGCGAATGTGCTGGACCGCTTTCACCTCCGACCATTTTGTGAAGTAATCTGTTGCGACGATTAAGTATCTTCTCTCCGTCCTGTTCCCTAAGAATGGTCCCACAATGTCTAAACCCCATTTTCCAAAAGGCCACACACTTCTTGAAGAATTTAACTGTGCTCCTGGTGCATGTATCTTCTTCCCATGTCTTTGACAATCTTCGTAGCGCTCGGATATTGCTCTCGTTCGTCTTCATGCATATATGGCCAATAATATCCTTGCGTCTTTGCCTTATATGCCAATGATCTCCCGCCGCCGTGATTTCCGCATCCCCACTATGTAGCATCTTCAATATGGTTTCTCCTTCTTTCCTTGATAGACATCGAAGCGAGGGTCCTCAAAAGAACGTCGATAAAGCACGCCATCTCGTAATTCATAATTTGTTGCCCGGCTTTTTAACTTGTGTGCTTCCAATCTATTTCTTGGTACCTCGCCTTTCATTAAGTATGCGTGAAGTTCCACTCTCCAATCTTCCTCGCGACCTTGCATTTCATCTACCACCATCATTATATCTGCTTCTTGTCCCTCCTCTTTATTAATTGATGGCGCCGTAGCGTCTCGTATTTTGATATTCCTCGCAGTTGGGTCTGTCATCATACTTGATATAAAGGCAAAAGCGTCTCGCGAGTCTATTATCTCTCCTTGATATGTGCCTCCATTTTATTTTTGGTATCTCAGGCTTGACAATACTTCTACAAGCTTCCCCGTATTTCGTAGAGATGGATCATTTGTAGCATACTTCTCTCGTTATTTGACAAATTGCTAATTGCGAGTCACTGGTAATCCTCATATTCTCCAGCCATTTCTATTGCGAATTTTAGAGCATGTATTATAGCTTCATACTCCGTTTCATTATTGGTAGACTCAAATTCCAATCTAAAAGCGAAAGCTAACTTATTGCCTTCCTCGCGAAATCACAACAATTCCCACTCCTTTACCTTCTCCATTGGATGATCCATCCACTAATATTTCCCACCGATCTGGCTCGCTTAACAAATCTTTTGGATCTCCATGCTCTTCTTCTACATCCATCATTTCATCCACCGCTTCATCTTCCTCCAAAGGAAATTTCGCGTAAAGTCTCATGACAACCTGTGACTTTGTTGAAGATAATATTTCATATTTCAGTTTGTAATGACTTATTTGAGCATTCCACCTTTCGACTCTTCCTGATCTTTTTGAATTTTTCATTACTGACTCAATTGGTACCTTTGTCACCACTTTAACAGTATGTGCCTGAAAATATATGCGAAGTTTAAACGACGCATAGACTAACGCCAGGATTAGTTTTTCAATCTTCGAATAATTTCTTTCTGCAGCATTAAAAGTTTTGCTGATATAATAGATTGGTTTTTCTACTCCCGCGTCCATTCGCAGTAAAACTGCACTTAAGGCATGCGATGTTGTCGCGAGATATATTAATAATTCCTCTCCTGGTTCTGCCTTCTGCATAATGGATATATCCATTAAATGCTCTTTGATCCCTTGCAAAGCCTTTTCACATTCGTCCGTCCACTTAAATTTCGATCCTTTTTTCAGAACATTGAAAAAGTGTTTACACTTATCAGATGACCGCGAGATGAACCTTCCTAGTGATGCTAGTAACCCATTCAGCTTTTGAACATCCTTTACTGTCGCAGTGTCGGCATATCGCGAATCGTTTTACTTTCTCCGGATCAACATGTATTCCTTCCTTTGATATAATGTAACCCAAGAACTTTCCCGACGCTACTCCAAAGGTACATTTTTCCTGGATTGACTTTGATGTTGAAACGCCTCATTTGTTCAAAAATTTCTTTCAAGTCTCGCACATGATCTTCGCCTTTTTACTTTTTATTAACATGTCATCTACGTATACCTCTAATGTTTTATGTATCCATTCTCGAATACCTTTTCTACCATCCTCGATATGTTGCTCCAAAGATTTCGTAAACCAAACGGCATTTTAGTATAGCAATATAATCCTCTTGGAGCGAAGAAAGCGATATGCTCCCGATCTTCCTCGGCGAGGGAATCTGGTTGTAACCTTTGTATCCGTCCGTAGATGATACTCTCTCATTCCCAGCCGATTCGACTAGTTGTGGAATATCCGGCAGTGGAAAACTGTCTTTAGGGCATGCTTTATTTAAGTCAGTGAAATCAATGCAAATCCGTATTCCCTTGTTCTTCTTTGGAACTATAACCATATTCGCTATCCATTCAGGATATTTTGCTTATCTAATAATTCCCGCATCCAAGATCTTCTCAGCTTCTTCTATCTCGAGGGTGATATGCTGTTGCTATCTTTCTAATTCTTTGTTTAAATGGCTTCACGTTTTTATCAATTTCTAATTTGTGACAGGCGATCGACGGATCTATACCAGGCATTTCATCCATATCCCATGCGAAGATGTCTTTATAATCTCGCAACAGATCGACAGTTCTTTTTTCTTCATCTGCTTCCATGCTAGTTCCAATCTTTAGCATCTTGGGTTTTTCCTTAGTTCCAATATTCACTTCTTTAGTTGATTCTGCCGCGACGTAACTGGCCTTCGGTTCTCCCATAGGGGTTGGTCCTTTCGCAAGATCATCTTCTTCTCCCGAGATCTCGCCAGGTATGCCTTTTCCTTCCTTTGCTCTTATCATGTAAACTCTGAATTCTTCTTCTTTCTTAGTTGCCCTCGCCATCTTTTTGCGGTATTTTGATATGTTCTTTCGCTTGTTTATTTGTTCCTCGCAACACTTTACTTCATTTTGATAATATATTCTTCCCTTGGCAGCGTCCCCTCTGATCTCGCTGATTCCAGTTGGTGTAGGGAACTTGATACATTGATGAAGCGTCGACGCCACAGCTTTTATTGCATGTACCCATGGTCTTCCTAGTAACATGTTGTATGGTGATTCCATATCCACCACACTCAATGTCACCTGTGTTTCGATTCCTCCTAACGGAATACGTATTTTTATCTCCCCTTTAACTTTTGTTATGGATTTACCAAAACCTTGAATATTGTATGCCGCGAAAATCATATCTTCGTCTTTATATCCCATCTTTTTGTAAGCGTGATAGAACATGATGTTCACCAGACTCCCTGTATCGATTAAAACTCCATTCATCACCCATGTTTTCATCGTATTCTCCGATTTCTCTCCTTCCTTATACGCGTTTATTGCAATCACCAGTGGAGACATGTGATCCAAGTTTTCTTTTGATATTTCCCCCGCCGTGAATGTTATCTCCTGCTTTTCCCAATCCTTCAAAGGTGATGTCCTTTCTCTATCCATAATCTTCTTTCCTTCAAAATCCCGCTTGTGTATTTTTCCTCTGATATTTTCATGAAATTCACTAATCATTGCTCTTGTGTCTGTGCTGCATGCCATATCTTTTTCGTCCGTCTCATCCGATTTAAGATATTCCTTTCTCATTTTCTTGATTTAAACAACTTTAATTGCGATCTTCTCTCTTTTACCAATGATTCGTCCCTGTTTCTAGCGCATATGTAGTAGCAGGATTTCCCACACTACACCCCTTACTCGATTTTGCTTAATTAATCCATTGGAAGATGTAAGATCAAGAACATTTATTGATTGAATTCATGAAGTCTTTACACAGGAAAAATAGAATTACACTTAGAAGTTAAAACACTCTTAAACTTTCTCTCTCCTAATAACTTGCCTAACAATTCCAAAAAGATCTCTCTTCTTACAGACTCATTGAGCCCTTTATATACGGTAATACATAGTGGATGACAGCTAAGCTCCCCTTTATTTTCGGGAATGTCTCGCGAAGTGTCGCAGATGCACAAACATTCACTCTCGCGACACTTCTTAACCCTCGCCAGGTCTCACGTCTTCTTTATGTTTTGCCTGTCGTTATTCATTGCGTCGTTTATTTTAGCTCCCTGCGACTCCCTCGCGACGCCGTCGTTCATTAATCTCGCGAGCCTTGTACGTTGCGATATTATGATCCTACACCAGGAGTACCATTTCTTAAAGTTTCATCCGTAGAGATGTCATCTCTGGAAACACCATCTTTGGAAGTATCATCCTTGAGTCACCATTCTTGCAAAGTGGCTATTTCAAATAAGCATCGTTCATACAAAGCGCAGATTCGACAAAACAATGAATCATGGAATAAAGGTGCTCACAACAGCGTCTACAAAAATGGTAACAATCCAACTCTTACCTATTTACAATTTCACTAGCTGTAGTGATTATAATGTCAGAATTTCAAAACTTGCTCGTTCCTTCAAACCTGCAAAGACGAGCAAGATTCATTATTCAAAATCATGACTTGATTTTCATAAAACCGTGAACAACCCACGTGAATTTTAGCATCCACTGGTTTTTTGAAAATTGGACAGACGTCCATTCTACAATTGTGAAAGTTTACATACAGGCATTATTTTCACCATGAATAATTGTCTACTTTCAACAGTTGTTCAAAATCAAAACATTGGTTTTACAAAAATATATATATTTAACGTAAAACTCACGTAAGTTTGAAATATAACACACACATATATATATATATATTCGTTCCCTCGCGCGAGCATCTGTCTTTGAAGCGAGAGTATATTTTCAAAGATTTCTGAAAGCTCGAAGATAATTTTTTTTATGAAAGCTAATAAACAAAATTTTATTACTAACAGCATTTACGTCCGTTCAAAAAAATTATGCATCCACCTTTGAAACGAGATTTTATTCCACTTTGTGAAGTCTCACATATTTAAAAAATAAAATTTTGTTTTTCGTGAAAGCTCATAGACAAAAATTTTATCATTAGACTCAGGACTATTTTGTTTGTTTCTTAAACTAACGAACGAACGAACGTCCGCGTTAAAACGGATTCCTTTCTTGGGCCCGGCCCGTGAATCCTAAAACGACCAAGGTCCCGTCATCGAAATCAGCGGTTCAACACCAATTCATTCTCATTAGGCGATGATCTATCATGCCACTGGAATCTTCGTTCAAGCCGTGGTTTGCTCGTACTATCGAAAATATACGGTAACATCTTATCTTACGACTAAGTTAAATTACTTATTTCGTTCATAACTGGAAAATCACCATTCAGTGCTGGCTGAGGAACATGATTGTCCCTCACTTAGCAGGGGACTTAATGTAGATGGTGGATTTTTGACAAGGGATAAAATCGTAAACCCATAACTGTATATGCTCCTGATCCAGCAATCAGAAGAGAGTATTGAGGCTTATGTCTCTTATCGAAAGCGTGAAAGCTAATTCCACGAGAATCTCTCGATCGAGAATACGTCTCTCGTAGTATATGTAGATATGTAGTCTCTCACCGAGGCAACGGCATATCTCATGAATACTGAGTAATTTCAGTTATCACTTTTATATAGAATTGCAAGATTAGACGGCTCCTAGACATCTTGCCTGCTAGTATAGAGCAATAACGTCTTCAGGATGTAACAATGTTTACCCTGACTATATAAAAGAAATATAATGCTTCAACAAGCTCATATCACTCAATTCCTGAATAATTAATGCTCCTAGACGATCGTACTAGTATAGAGCCATCAATTAATTATTTTTAAATCATTAGATTCATTAACCGAACTCCTGGAAAATATTCAATGTTTTCATAATATTTCGTTACTTCAATTTATGGTTCTTCCCAGCAGAACTCCATGGGTTAGTAATAAATATTCAACACACGAGCATCTGAGCTACTATCGAGTAAGCCCCGACCAAAGTGGTGCAAGTGTACTCAACAATAATGCACTAACGAGCACCTGAATGCACGAATGAGTATTTCAAAATACAACGGGACGATGAACCTATGCAAAATAGGAAAGAAAATAATAAATAATAAAATATTAACCTGGGGACTGGGCCCACCGGCCGGTCGTGCCGTGACCATTCCCACGTCCAATTTTATATCTTATCATATTTTATTATTTTTCTTGATCCCATGAAAATTCCCTCATTTGAACAAAATTCCTTCATTTCAAGGAAACTCCTCAATTTCATGGTGTTTCCATCACATCAAGGAAATAATAAATAATTAGGAAACGTATGCGGTACCAAGCCTACTAGCCGGCCGGTCACGCCCTAGTTGTGGCCGGTCCCACACCTTACATTCCTTATTATTTTATTATTCTTTCCTTCATCCCATGAAATTCCTTGATCTCATGGTATTTCCCTAATTTCATGATATTTTCATAAAGTCATGAAAAATAATATAAAATTAGGTAAACTTGTAGGACCGGGCCGTAGCCGGCCGGCCATGCCCTAGCTGGTCCCACACGCCTCTTATTTTATTATTATTATTATTATTATTATTTTTTATGTTTCCTTCACCTCATGGAAACTCCTTCACTTCAAGGAAACTCCTTGATTTCATGATATTTTCATAAAGTTATGAAAAATAATATAAAATTAGGTAAACTTGTGGGACCGGGCCCTAGCCGGCCGGTCATGCCCTAGCCGATCCCACACGCCTCTTATTTTATTATTATTATTTTTTTATGTTTCCTTCACCTCATGGAAACTCCTTCACATCAAGGAAACTCCTTGATTTCAACAAAAACTCATGGGTTTCAACAAACTCCTTGATTTCATGATATTTCCATAAAATCATGAAAATAATATAAAATTAAGAAATGTACCATGGGACCGTGGTCATTGGCCGGACGGCCATGCCTTGGCCATAGACGATCCCACACTTCATGATTCTTTCATTTTATTATTATTTTCCTTCATCTCATGAAGTTTCCTCAGTTTCAGCAAAAATCCTTGATTTCTTCATATTTTCCCAAATGATTGCTTAAACGCACATCAGAAAATATCAAAAATCTCGGATCGAGACGCGAACACTTTGGTGACATGAGCATATTACCTTGACCGACCAGGGTTGGCTCTTTGGCTTGCAAGAGGCCGGTCCCTCATATTTTCATCATTTGACCTAATTTGTTCATATTAGGTTAAAACTCTTCCGAACAATTTTGGATTTCATGAAACGATCGTCATTCGATCCCGTGACCACCCAGGGCCGGTTTCATGACCCCTTGGTCGGTCCCTCATCTCTTCATAATTAATTAGGTTTTATCACCTAAGGTTCAGACGAGCATTATTTTAATAAATGATTAAACCAACATTTAATCATTCTTTCATCAATAAATCAACAAGTCTTCAAGAGACCTTAGTATTTTTCATATGGGCTCTACATGGTCGACCCATGATCCCATGTAGCCGGTCCCTCCTTCATTCCATGGTTAATTTTCAATAAACCATCAATTGGTCATCAATTGATCAAATTAGGGTTTCTGAGTCCAAGGTTCATAATTCCTGATTCGAACGCTAATAATTTTACGATGATCTCATGATCATTAATTTATTAATTATGCTCGGTTCAATTACCAGTATTTTAAATTAATATTTTGGTCATGCTACCAATATTTCATCAAATGAGCAACATTCGCTCAGATGACCAATATTTCCTCAAACTAAGGAATATTGGTTCAATTATCAATATTCAACAATTAATCGCATGAGCAATATTTGCTCATGTTAATTATCAACGTTTTAATCATACATTATACCTCTGTCTCAACAGACATATTAAATTCATGAGTCTCAGAACATTTTCGAATTATGTTCGACTCAACGATAAGGACTCATCGTCCCATGAAGTCATGAAGTCAGCAACTGACTAACTAATCACGAGACGTTAATCGTGTCACATGGGGGGATATTAACTAGGGTTTTGGTCTGGCGGTCTACGGCACGTGTTTTCATATACACGATGATAATGTGAGCAAGTCGTGCAATCATTTGAAGGAGTTAATAAAGTAGTGGACGGAAAAATCAACAAAGTCTCCGCACGTTGAGAAACTGGTTTTAACACGATTTCCACTTCTCCACTCTTTGATTCCATCAACTGTCACACTTCTCGGGATCATGGTGTTTACAATTCTAGCAATATAAATAAGTTCCCGAATCATGATTGAAACACAAGACAATCTCACGTCAAACAGACAACAAGAGATTAACATCTAAACGTCTGAGCAATTACTCTCAACAGAGCAAATTCAATCATTCAGAACTTATCTTATTTCAGAATACACAACACACCTACAATCTTCGATCACCATTGATCTCACACATTTTTCAGCTTCCCTCCTACAGATCGACCCATCCTCTCTTGTGACCGAATTTACTCTGGAACGGCCATTGTCTTAGTTTAGGCCGGAGTACTACAGATTGATCTCTCGAATTCAAAGCACTCCCTTCTTGCAAGTGCATCTGTGTGAGGTTTAACAGTTCGCTCGGTTCAAGGAGTTTCCTCCACACGGTCGTCTCCTCAATTCCGTAAAAACCAGCAACTTGTTTTTCCCTATCTACAGATTGGCGACCACAGTGGGAGATCATTCTCTCGGTTGCAATCTCACTTCTCACAAAGATGGTCAGTCTTAGGTCTGGTTCAATTACCAATCCGGATTCAACACCTGGTTCTAATATTGCAAGCTCTAGTGGTACCGCCAACACCACTCCTCCGGCGCAACCTGCCACTACCACTCCTCCGGCGCAACCAGCCACTACCACTTTTCCGGCGCAACCTGCCACTAACACTCCTCCGGCGCAACCTGCCATTACCACTCCTCCGAGCGCTGGTGCTCCAGTGATAACCCCTTAAAGTGACGGCGCTGGCGCCATCAAAAATCCACTCTTCGTCCGGTCTCCTGAATAAATCAGATTAAATCCACCTACCATAGGTGATCTTATGAAGGTGCAAGAAACTCTTGCCAAAAATCAAACTGACATGGCTGCTTGATCGCTGTCGTAAGCGACACAAATATAATTACACTTTCTTACTACTCAAAATATAAATATAGCAAGGGCAAGAAAGGATCGATCCCATGAGAGAGGTCTAGGTTGTCAAATTGTTATGGTTTCCTATATAAAACACCAAGGATTTTGTGATAATAATAAAATAAATATAAAAACAAAGAAACAAATAAGCAAACAAATAAGATAGAAGAGATATTGGTTAAGGATTTCGTTTTCATTCACTAACATGCTTTTCACAATAACTAGAATTGATTTTTAATCTCAACTTTTATCAAAGACCCTAGAATACCTTGATCGCAAGAATATCCCGCAAATCTCCTCTTGTCATCAACAAACACATTAAAAGATGCGAATATGAATTCTATCTAAAGGAACAACCTAACGTGTAAAAGCACTAATCAAGTTTAATTCCCTAGATGCGTTAAGTTCTATGAAATCAGGCCAATCAAAGCAATTGAACGTGGAAAGCGCACTAATTCAATTTAACAAAGGTTACGATTCACATATGATCATAAGAATACATCACTACAAACTATAATCATATTATGCTACTTGTATCCAAGGAATATCACTTTTGCGTATAATAAACCCTAAACTAGCAATAGATGTGATTAGAAGTTCTACCAATTTGCAACTTGACAAAACAATCAATCAATCATAAAACAATATTTTCAGAGAATTGCAAACGATAGATATGAGACAAAACTAATATATTGAATCAAAGAATCATGCTTTGTGAAATCCAACTATTCCATAACCAAAAGAAAATTAGGTACTCATATTCAAGGAGTTCATCACAAGAAGAAAGAGAAAAGACTTCATGGTTCTAAACCCTAGAACAAAGTAGAGAAAAAACAAAACGTGGTAAGATAAAAGATTGTGCCTAGGCTTCTCCTATATATAGAGTTTTTGTAACCTCTTCTTGAAGAAACTAGGAAACCTAGTAAAAATAGGAAAGTGCACCTCCTTAAAATCTGCGTCCGTGCATCTCCCCGTGCGAGTAGGTTGCCAAAGTCATGGCCACGCCCAAATAGCCGCACCCTTAACATATTCTGGCTAAATGGCCTATTGGGCTCACACTCTTGTTCTGATCGTGATATATGGATAGATTATTGGGCTTGCATTGTTCTAGCCCACTTGGCAGCTTAACTGTTGGTCATGTGGAACCGACAGTGTAGGCATTATCATCTTTGCTTCCGAACTCCAACTTGAACTCGTTCCCTGACTTCTCTGAAGTATTCGAGTCCCACCAAACTCGAGCTCAAACCCATTCCACCATGGAAACAACAGCAGCCATCTCTTCTGTTCTGGTTGTCGAGAAGCAACGACGAAGAAGAACTTGAGTAAATCGAAATCCGCACCATCATCATACCATCCGTCAAGCACCATTCCTCAAGCTCCATACTCATCGTACACTGTCCCTGCAAACCTGTCCATTAGATGCAGGAAAACTCCACAGCGTCACCACCACTTCCCTGTTCTTCAACTTCCAGCAACCATCAACTCCATCCGTGTCTCATCCGTTTACTCTCTTGAGAACACCACCGATGGTTTTAGCATCTCGCCATCAACTCGAGTTCTTCTTCCATTCAAAACACGTCACCACCGACCACCAAACTCTCTGCCATTAATCCCGATCATCACTTCGAACCACTGCTATCATCTCCTTTAGCTCTAACTCCATCAACCAACGCCACAAATCATCAAAGAAACAACTTTCATCTCCGGTCATCACATCTCCCCGACATCATCATCACCATCGTGATCACTGCCAACAACACCCACAACGACTAAGCTTCATTGCTGCCAACACGAGCTCAAAACCCATCGGCAGCAGCAACACCTGCATCTCTGCCAAGCTCTGTTTCATTATCACCAGCTCGATCTTTACCAGCAAATGGCAGCTGCCATGTTTCACAGCTTCATCTTCATATTCGATAATGATAAGCGTACAATAAACTTCTATTTCGAGCTCATCACAGCTAGCCTAACTCGAGCCATTGCTGCCATACCTTTCATGCTTCACCATCATTCCATCAGTCAACAACAGAAGCTGAGCTCCATCGTTCTTTCGCTGCATTCTTCGACAATCCATCAACGTCAACTGCCGGAACGATCTCTGCCAACAGCATCATAACAATCTCTTCATATCCAGCTCCATGGCAGCACCTTCATGCCATCATTACAACTCTTTCCCATCACCGAGCTTCCATAACTTCCATGACATGCAGACACGAGCTACAACGTCAATATCCATCACCCCAGCCCTCTTCAATGGCAGCAGCGTCTCCCAATGACCATCATTCGATCTCCCATCTTCATCACTGCCAGCAACCAACCTTTTCTGTCATGCAAATCATGCAGGTTCCATCAATGTTGTAATCAACTGTCAGTCTTGCAAGACCCGATTTCACTCCCATTCCGTGGCTGCCTTGAGTAATTAAGCCTGGTGCCCTTAACAATTCCTTCTTCATTCTTGGTAAACTGTCGGTTCTGGGGAACTGACAAGCCTAATTTGTATTTCGCCTATATCTTCTTCATACGATGTCGGAATGAGCTCATTCTTTCGCCGTTGGCTTCGCATTTTCGTCCTCTTCAAGATGATAGCAAGAACTCCTAGGTTCGAACGAGCTCTACTTGGTCTTTTTGCTCCAAATGACTCCATTGCACCTAATAAACTCAAAAGCACACATAAGATACATAATTTACAAGAAAACTCGCAAAGAAAGCATAAATACTAGATATTAAATACGGTGTATTCTACACCTATCAAATTCCCCCACACTTAGACTTTGCTAGTCCTCGAGCAAATCAAACAAAACAATTCAAAAAGATACATACAACTCCGTGTCGTCGAGGCTACGGTTAATTTTAGCATAAATAACAAGCCTTTAAACCCCTAGGTGTCCCTAGTGGACGAGTTATAGTCTCGTGAAGGTTTACTAGAGATATACCTACAAAACCTATATTTCCAACTCCGTCTATTCGTGACAAATCAATGAACGAATCCAAATTGACTACAGGAGGAGATACCTTGCAAATTCGATTCAATTATTAGTAAATAAACTCTAATTAGATAGTCGAACAAGCCACAATACTCGGAAACTAACAAACCACAATCACAATGAAAAGATTAAGAAGATGGATATAGATGTAGATGTTGGCGAATATTCACAAGTGTTCGATGTTTCCCATATCTCCGTCTCAAGGTCACTGTAAGATGAACCTAATCCTATTGGATTGAGCTACTTAGTGCTTGAATGCTACATCAAATCAATTGGCATATACAAGGGAACCAAAAGTGACTTTATTCAACACAATAATATATATATATATATTTTTTTTTTTTTTTTGATTGGATCAAACTGGATCCAATTTTTTAGACGGCATGATTAGATCTTTTGGATCCAAGCGCATGCTTCTTGTCGGCAAGTACATGATAGTTGCCTTGGATCCCGCATTCCACGCTTGTTTAGGCGACGGAGACAGGGGACTACGTTTCACACATACTGCTATTCCCAAGTGTCTTTTTATTCCGTTTTGGTCTAATTGATCGGTCCTTTTTTTTTTCTTTTCTTTTTCAATTTTTTTTCTTTCTTTTTTTTTTTTTTTTTTTTTTTTTTTTTTTTTTTTTTTTCTAGTAACTCAACCACTCTATTTCATCCTAGCAGTAATAACACGTCGATTTTTAGTGACCCACCAAAGCACTTAGAGAACAATAGATAAATATGGAAAATAAAAATAGAATGTGATATGGTGATATTCCGAGATATGGTAACAACTATCATGTTAATTTGTGATTTCGAGCTATATTCTTCCCTTTTAGTTAATTGGTTCCTCAACTCCTGCATTCAAAATGGTTCCATCCACTAATGGTGTCAAAAACAAACTATACAAACATATAATGCTCCCCACACTTAAACTTCACATTGTCCTCAATGTGTAAAACCGAAAGTTCTGAATTCTGACGTAACAGCAGATAAAACGCAAAAACTGTGCAAATTGGTAAGGAATTTGGAAAAACTCCATTTCACAAAAGTTGTTCACCTACGTGTTTTCTACACAGTGTCAAAATTTCACAGTGTTTCGATAAACGGTCTGACAGTTATGGTCTCTGGACTGAACTACGTGCAGTCTGAAATTTTCTGACGAAAAAGGTATTCGTCATAATTCTCTTCTAAGATAGATTACGGACTCAATGAAATTAAACATGGGGATTCAAATATGATATAAAAACAGTAAAAAATAAATAAACGAAACAAAAATAAAAAGCAAAAGGATAAGAAATACAAAACCGGTGGGTTGCCTCCCACTAAGCGCTTGTTTTAAAGTCGACGGCCCGACCTAGCTTCTTGTAAGATTCATTCCCCATACACCAATAATCTGAAAAGTTGGGGATCCGTCCATAGAACCTCTTTTGCAAACACTAGCTTCACACAAATATTAGTAACATAAAGCAAAAGTGAAGCTATGAACCGATAAAAGCTTCCCCCACACTTATTCTTGTCCACACTTGGAAGTGTATAAAGAATATAGAAGTCGGGTACTTCCACGGTTTCTTGTTCCATAACCTGCATAGTATGAGAATCAAGTATCTCTAATGGCGGAAAACGAGAAACAAAGTCATCCAACAATATTCTCGAAGCACATACATTCAAACCAATAAGAGGTAAAGGAGAAGAAATAATAGGCAAAGGATTAGATAAACCTTGCACAATCTCTTGTATTACGGAATCCTCTTCATCTTTGAAAAACTCAAGTGAATTATTCACCTCTTGTGTATCATGGTCCTCTATCAAACCTTGCAACCATTCTTCGTCCGTTTCTGCCGTAACCAAAGTCTCGACATAAACATCATCATTACAATCCTTTGCAAGCTCAATTGGGTCTTCCACAATATTGGTTATAACGGTCTCATTCTCAACATACTCCTCTTTTTTGTTGTAAGGCACACACTCTTTTGCGGATCCAAATTTTATCATAAGAAACTTTTTTAGAACACTCGAAAATGCATCATCCTCAAGCTCCACCCTTTGAATAGGCTCTTGATCATTATTAAGATCAATGCTTGAGTAATCTACACAAGTGTCGACATATTCCTCTTCATCTTCATCTTGATCCCAAAAAGACTCCTCGGAGATGTCACCATGAGTTGTTTCAAGCAATGTTTCATAATCACCGTCACTATCATAGTCAACATAAGATTGTTCCTCGCTGAATTTAGTGTTGCTAATCTCAAACTCATCCTTTTGAATAGGTGAATGATCATTATTAAGATCAAGAGTTGAGTTAACTACACAATTATCAACGAAAGTGCCCAAGGATTGGCCTTTTTCAACATTAGCATCAATCAAATATTCATCACAAACCATATGCACATTAGAATTATCCATATCTTCCTTGTATTGATCAATGTCTCTTCGTAAGATAGTCATACTTTCACGAAGTTCTTGGAGTTGCTCGTTTGTAGTCTCTTTAGCTTTTTGAAATTCCTCTTGTAAAAAGGTGGAAACTTTATCTATAAAATTAGAGACTTTTTGTTCACAAGCATAAGAATCCTCCCATCCTTGTTGTTGGTCACACACATACTCACCATAAGGTTGTTGAGGAAAACCACAAGGTTCCATGGAATATTGGTCATAACCAATGAATTGGTTTTGATTATACCCATGGAATTGGTAGTTATCATATTGTTGAGGTTGTTGAAAACCGTATCCATTGTTCCAATATGCTCCTTCCATAGAAATTAGCACCCAAATAATTCTCAAACCTAGGTTAAAACCCATAAAATAACAAAAAAATAAAACAAAAACTAAATACAAAAAAAAAAAAAAAAATAAGAAACCAAAAACAATTGACAACCGCTGCCTCCCCGGCAACGGCGCCAAAATTTGATCGCTGTCGTAAGCGACACAAATATAATTACACTTTCTTACTACTCAAAATATAAATATAGCAAGGGCAAGAAAGGATCGATCCCACAGAGAGGTCTAGGTTGTCAAATTGTTATGGTTTCCTATATAAAACACCAAGGATTTTGTGATAATAATAAAATAAATATAAAAACAAAGAAACAAATAAGCAAACAAATAAGATAGAAGAGATATTGGTTAAGGATTTCGTTTTCATTCACTAACATGCTTTTCACAATAACTAGAATTGATTTTTAATCTCAACTTTTATCAAAGACCCTAGAATACCTTGATCGCAAGAATATCCCGCAAATCTCCTCTTGTCATCAACAAACACATTAAAAGATGCGAATATGAATTCTATCTAAAGGAACAACCTAACGTGTAAAAGCACTAATCAAGTTTAATTCCCTAGATGCGTTAAGTTCTATGAAATCAGGCCAATCAAAGCAATTGAACGTGGAAAGCGCACTAATTCAATTTAACAAAGGTTACGATTCACATATGATCATAAGAATATATCACTACAAACTATAATCATATTATGCTACTTGTATCCAAGGAATATCACTTTTGCGTATAATAAACCCTAAACTAGCAATAGATGTGATTAGAAGTTCTACCAATTTGCAACTTGACAAAACAATCAATCAATCATAAAACAATATTTTCGAGAATTGCAAACGATAGATATGAGACAAAACTAATATATTGAATCAAAGAATCATGCTTTGTGAAATCCAACTATTCCATAACCAAAAGAAAATTAGGTACTCATATTCAAGGAGTTCATCACAAGAAGAAAGAGAAAAGACTTCATGGTTCTAAACCCTAGAACAAAGTAGAGAAAAACAAAACGTGGTAAGATAAAAGATTGTGCCTAGGCTTCTCCTATATATAGAGTTTTTGTAACCTCTTCTTGAAGAAACTAGGAAACCTAGTAAAAATAGGAAAGTGCACCTCCTTAAAACTGCGTCCGTGCATCTCCCCGTGCAGAGTAGGTTGCCAAAGTCATGGCCACGCCTGAAATAGCCGCACCCTTAACATATTCTCGGCTAAATGGCCTATTGGGCTCACACTCTTGTTCGATCGTGATATATGGATAGATTATTGGGCTTGCATTGTTCTAGCCCACTTGGCAGCTTTAACCGTTGGTCATGTGGAACCGACAAGTGTAGGCATTATCATCTTTGCTTCCGAACTCCAACTTGAACTCGTTCCCCGACTTCTCAAGTATTCGAGTCCCACCAAACTCGAGCTCAAACCCATTCCACCATGGAAACAACAGCAGCCATCTCTTCGTTCGGTTTGTCGAAAGCAACGACAAGAAGAACTTGAGTAGTCGAAACCGCACCATCATCATACCATCCGTCGCACCATTCCTCAAGCTCCATACTCATCGTACACCGTCCTCGCAAACCTGTCCATTAGATGCGGGGAAAACTCCACAAGTCGTCACCACCACTTCCCTGTTCTTCAACTTCCAAAGAACCATCAACTCCATCCGTGTCTCATCCGTTTACTCTCTTGAGAACACCACCGATGGTTTTAGCATCTGCCATCAACTCGAGTTCTTCTTCCATTCAAAACACGTCACCACCGACCACCAGCTCTCGCCATTAATCCCGATCATCACCGAACCATCACATCATCTCCTTTAGCTCTAACTCCATCAACCAACGTCACGACTCATCAAGAACAACTTTCATCTCCGGTCATCACATCTCCCGACATCATCATCACCATCGTGATCATCGCCAACAACACCCACAACGACTAAGCTTCATTGCTGCCAACACGAGCTCAAAACCCATCGGCAAAGCAAACACTCGCATCTCTCGCTAAGCTCGTTTCATTATCACCACTCGATCTTTACTGAAGAAATGGCAGCTGCCATGTTTCACAACTTCATCTTCATATTCGATAATGATAGCAAAGAACAAACTTCTATTTCGAGCTCATCACAGCTAGCCTAACTCGAGCCATTGCTGCCATACCTTTCATGCTTCACCATCATTCCATCGATCAACAACAAGTAGCTCCATCGTTCTTTCATTGCATTCTTCGACAATCCATCAACGTCAACTGCCGGAACGATCTCTGCCAACAGCATCATAACAATCTCTTCATATCCAGCTCCATGGCAGCACCTTCATGCCATCATTACAACTCTTTCCCATCACCGAGCTTCCATAACTTCCATGACATGCACACACGAGCTACAACGTCAATATCCATCACCCCACCCTCTTCAATGGCAAGAATGTCTCCCAATGACCATCATTCGATCTCCCATCTTCATCACCGCAAAGAACCAACCTTTTCTCGTCATGCAAATCATGCAGTTCCATCAATGTTGTAATCAATCGTCGGTCTTGCAAGACCGGGACATTCAACTCCCATTCCGTGGTGCCTTGAGTAATTAAGCCCCGGTGCCCTTAACAATTCCTTCTTCATTCTTGGTAAACTGTCGGTTCTGGGGAACTGACAAGCCTAATTTGTATTTCGCCTATATCTTCTTCATACGATGTCGGAATGAGCTCATTCTTTCGCCGTTGGCTTCGCATTTTCGTCCTCTTCAAGATGATAGCAAGAACTCCTAGGTTCGAACGAGCTCTACTTGGTCTTTTTGCTCCAAATGACTCCATTGCACCTAATAAACTCAAAAGCACACATAAGATACATAATTTACAAGAAAACTCGCAAAGAAAGCATAAATACTAGATATTAAATACGGTGTATTCTACACCTATCACTGCTACTCAGAAGGAACTATTCAAATATCTCAATACTCTTACAGACAAGATGTCAGAGAAAATTCAGGAGAAATGAAAAGCTAAAGAAACATATACATACGCTGATCTTGAGGTCACTCCGATCCATGTAGTAGGTGGTGAGGAAGTTCCTAAGGATGCAGATAATCCACCAGCGAAAGAGCCATCCAGTTTCATCACTCGTGAAGACCTGGAACGTCTTTTGGAGGATCGTGGGAAAGACAAAACACCTTCCGTACATCGTCACCAACCTCCATATCCTACGCTACACAAAGGATTCCTCTTCTGAAGGGATACACTTCTCCAACGTTCACACTTTACAACGGAACGGGCAACGCTCGAGAACATGTTTCTCGATTCTTAGAATCGTTGGGTGAGCATGAACACAATCATGTCGTCCGTCTGAAGGAATTTTCAAAGTCTCTAACAGGAAGAGCATATACCTCTGTTGATGGTGGTTTTTAGCTTAGGGGTAAAATCGTAAAACCCTAGTCGACAGGTGACGTCACGGAACTTGAGTAATAATGTCCAAACCAAGCACATTTATTGAACCCTTTAATTTGTCTGCAAAAAAATTACCAGGGTACCTTTTTTTAATGCTAATTAGGGTTTCGACAGGCCAAAACCCTAATTCTCACACCGCATGTGCCAATGGAAAACCATGCCAGCCACACCTACCGCGCCAAGGCATGCCAACCATGCTAGCTGCACCCGTATACCAATGGCAAACCATGCCAGCCACACCTACCACGCCCAGGCATGCCAACCATGCTAGTTGCACCCATGTACCAATGGAAAACCATGCCAGCCACGCCTATCGCGCCAAGGCATGCCAACCATGCTAGCCGCATCCCTGTGCCAATGGCAAACCATGCCAGCCACACCTACCGTGCCATGCCGAATGCACCTTGCCATGGCCCCATGCCAACCTAGCCGCGCCACCTTGCTGGCCTTCCCTACGCGGCTACCAAAACGAAGGCGTGCGACAATCAACGGTCGCCCTTCAATCCCAGGAGAAAATCCTAGCCGTCCGAGGTTACCAAACGACCTTTGGCCCAAAGCCCTAGCTTGGTCACGAACCTAGCTTGGTCACGCCAAACCTTGGCCCCACATGCCAAGCCAAACCGCACCTAGCCAAGCTAGCCACGCCATGCGCCCATGGAAAACCCTTGGCCCCACATGCCAAGCCAAACCGCTCCTAGCCAAGCTAGCCACACCATGCGCCCATGGAAAACCCTTGGCCCACATGCCAATCCAAACCGCACCTAGCCAAGCTAGCCACGCCATGCGTCCATGGCAAACTCTTGGCCCCACACGCCAAGCCAAACCGCACCTAGCCATGCTAGCCGCACCATGTGCCAACGGATTTCCAAACCCTTGCCCCCACATGCAAGCCAAGCCACACCTTGCCTTGGAACCTAGCCATGCTAGCCGCACCATGTGCCAACGGCTTGCCAAACCATTGGCCCAACATGCCAAGCCAAGCCACACCTTGCCTTGGCACCTAGCCATGCTAGACGCACCATGTGCCAACGGCTTGCCAAACCCTTGGCCCCACATGCCAAGACAAACCGCTACTACACCAAATCCTGGTTTTTGCAACGCCTGAATTTTTCGATGTGCAACGGATATAAACGTTGAAGACTGAGCAACTGTAATATACGTTGCACAATAAAATATCCGTTGCACCATTTATAAATTAATGCATAATAACCGAGAATAATTTGTGCACCGTTGATATAGGTTGCGATCCAAGGGTTATTATAAATTGGGTTATTTTCAAGCGTTTTTATTTTTTTTATCTGTTTTTGTTTTAACTTAAAAAACATTTTAGATTTGAGGAGAGAATAAAATCCTTGGTTTCTTATCTTCCTCAACTCCCTTATGAAAATATCAGCGATCCAACTCTCACAAATCAAAAACTAATCCTAACCCCATCCCAAAATCAAAACCATGTTTCAGATCTAAAAGAAAACCCCTCTTTTATAACCATGGATTTAATCAAACACAAACCTTCATCTGATTTCAGCTCACTCGTTTTCTGTATGAGAGAGAGATTGATAGCCTTCATATCCATACAACTCTCATCACCAAATCAAGCTTAATTTCAAAACCTAGTCCTAACGGCATCTTTGAATCAAAACCAATCTCAGAATCCGAATTTTATATCCTAATTTTGTAACCCTAGATTTAGTTAATTTTTCTCCGAATTCAAAGCAAACCCTACGTAGCCGAGAGTACAAGAAGAACATTTCACTAGGTATAAACTCTAATATTTTACCTATTTTTGTTATCATTGCTTGATTTTGTGAAGTACGTCTTTCTTAGGTAGTATTAGGTAAAGATTTTGCAATTTTTCTGTCCGTTTACTATTTGATGTAATTTTAAAGCATTGCTTCTTTTGATTTCAATTTTTTGGTGTTTTAACTGTTTGTTGGTGGTAGCAGGTGTTGGTGGTGTGGTTTGTGCAACAGATTTTCAGATTTAGTTGATGGTGGTGTATGTGTTTGTGATGAAACCTGGGTGGTGATGCAGGTAGAAGCTGGTGGAGATGACTGAAATCAATGGTTGATGATTTTTGCTTATTATTGTTGTTAGTGGTGCATTTATTTAACTTTTATGTCTGTATAAAGGTGATATGATCTTAACATTATTGGTTCTAAAGTGTGTTGGTTTGGATTTGTTCTCCTGTTGTTATCTTAGGTTTTAAAGTGATGGGTTTGAGGAAATCAGTCTCTTGGTGTGGTGGAGGAGGTGATAATGAAGGTAGCAGTGGAGACTTGTATGGAGAGGGTACTCATGATGAGGTGGGGATGTATGTGTTAGTTTATCTGAATTACATATGATGTCATTGTTTGGATGGTTGACTGGTGCATCAGGTTTAAAGGCTCAGTTTTGTCATTTTTCAACTAGCAGCATCGTAATTTCGTACAAACTTGAATTATGATAATAAGCTTATTATCTTTACCTGGCATATCAGTTTAGAAAGTTATTATCTCTACCTCCATGCCAGAAATGGGGAGGGTACTCAAAACAATGACATCATATGTCATATGTCCTGTACCCTCCCCATTGTTTTTGGAATCTTGAGAAATTTGTTTTAGAGCTTCTAAGACTTTTAGGACTTGTTGTTGGTTGTCTTTTGTTTGAGTTTCTTCTTCCATGGCATTGGTAGAGTTCAACTGCCACAATTTTTAGTTGTTGTCTGTTGGTTTTCTAGTTCTCTTTCAATCTTTCTCCTTTCAACCAATACAATCAGAGAGTAGTTAAAGAGTTAAAGACATGAATTGTTTGACTTACTGTTGACATAATATTTATGTTCTAATTTTTTCACTTCGATAAGAACTAACATTCGATGCAAAAGTTTGATCTTGGGTTTGTTGTTTTGTATATAACCTTTAAGATTCTTACAAGAATAGAATGGGTTTATTAGCAGCCAGGTTATGATATCCTGATTCCTGAGTCTGAATAGGGATTGATGCTGTAATATTGATAATTGTATTGCAACTAAGGCTATATAATAGTTTTCAAGATTCACCGGGAATTTAGTCAGCATCTCATTCTGTTCAATGTTCGGATTTTGGACCTTGAGGATACTATCCATGAATAAGTGGTTACAATAACATAGAAACTCAGAAGGGACTCAGCTAACTTGTAACCTATAATATATTTATGGTTCTTCAATGCATCTTGTTAGAAAGCTTCTGTGGCAATTGTGCACCCTAAATATACTTGAAATCAGAAAAGTTTCACATCTTTATGTTCTGCCACATTTTGATAGTTCATCAGGATTGCAAACTGTGTATCAGAGTCAAAAAGACTATTCCAGACAACTTAGCAAGTAGAAACTATGACACTTGTGATCTGGTTGACACTCTTGCTTCACATTTTATTTATGGTCTAAATCAGGAAATATAAATGTGAAATTTTTTAAATGAAAAAAATCATCTGTCAATAGTATATTTATTTTGGTTGTCTACTTTGGTTTGATACTTTCCCTAGCAGAGGCGTTTTTTTTTTTTTTTTCTCATTCTTATTTTTGGGACAATACAATTTTAGGATCGTTTGTTGTAGAGGTCTGTTTCCTTAACAAAGCCAAAGAGATTAAGATTAATCAACTAGTAAATTGTTTGTGTCTTCATCTTACAATTTACACAGAGAAGAGTTCCATTCATGTTGCCAAGCAGTGTGCATGGGCGCTGGGAAATGTTGCTGGTGAAGGAGAGGAGCTGGGGAATGTCTTGATGAAACAAGGAGCCTTAGCACCTTAAGGATGCCGTTGTCAAATAAAGGGTCAACAGAAGAACAGCATCTTGGGCCTTGTCAAACTTGATCAAGGTTCTAACTCTTACATACACATATAATTACTTGATTGATAACCAACAATGTTCGCCTTTATCAATGGTAAGTTAGGGTGATTTAATGATGTTTATTAACATGAAACATGACCAGGTTTGGTACATGTGATAAAAAATAGTTCTGATCATCACCTAAGAAGTATATGCATATATATTTATCTTTATTTTAATACATGCGCCTTCTTGATTCCTACTATTTTAGATCATGATGAATCTCATTAGCATCATCTCGCTTTAGCTGTTTAGTTGATCCTTCCCTTCACAAGTGCTTTTAAATTAGTAAATTAGTTCGATCTAGTATTTTTGAATGCTTAGATTTCTACTTTGTGTAGGGGCCTGATCCAATGTACTGCCTCAACTCATAAAAATCGGCGGGATGTTGGATTCAATTATTCGGCATTTAAATAAAGCGTAAGTACAAGGTTACTTGTTACTTGAACTCTTGGATACTAAATTACTAATTTAGAAGAAAACCATGAATACGGTGAAACAAAATGAGGCATTCCATGATATGCGGTATTGAAAGTTTTGTCAAAATTCTTATCATCGGGTTATGTCTAGATAATTGATAATTTTAAGTTACTGATCAAACAGAGATGAGGTTGGCCACCGAAGTAGCATGGGTGTTTGTTTACCTTCACTTTAACAAACCTTGCTGCCAAGATGCTTTAGAAGAGTGACCTTGTTCAAATATTTATCCTGGAGGTTGGCACATTGGACAAGTTCCAAATGCTCATTCCTAATTGGTGACACAATCTCTTCATTTTTTTTTCCTTTTCTGTTGTTTGTACCTCAGTTATCAGTCAAATGGCCTCCTTTTTTTTTTTTTTTATTCAAATGCAACTCCCGTGTTTTTGTATAAGTCAAGGTTTGGGTTTCTTTGTTTTTTATTTTAGTTAATCATCATAAAATAGTGACGTTACTTTGTGGTTCACTTAAATCGTTCATCAAGATCCAACACTGAATTTACTGGAAACAAACTCTTGCAAATTTATTTTTATTTTCCCACATCTGGCTGTAATTTAATTTTTGAATTTCGTATACAATTGGCTATAATTAACCTTAGGTAGTTTGTGGGACGTTCTGGGTTCTAGTGCATTTGTGTTGCATATTGCCGAGAGTTTTTTGTTTGTGTAGGTTCTACGTTGTTTAAGTAATCTCATAGCCATGACAAACCACTTTTAACTTATGTAGTTACTTCGACATGATATTATAGGTTAGCTGAGTCCCTTCTGAGTACCAGCTTTTGGATGATGAAAGACATAGAAAAATAGGATGAGTAAGAAACAAAGAAAGGTTAAGATTGTGATTTGGTTAACAATAACATTGAAATCTTACCTAAATATTGTTTATTGGTAGATATTTTCTTTCTTTGGTTTCTAAGCTACGGATAGAAAACAGAGTGCTTATTGAGAAAGTAACTCACTATTTCTGCTCATCATTGTTGTCTATGTTGTTGTGAGATGGCAAATTCTAAAGTATGATTTTTGTTTTGGTGTAGACAAGCAGATGACTTCTTAAGCTTTGATTGGGAGAATTCCAGTCGATATTCGAAGATGAACCCCATTTGAAATCCTTGCTAGTATCACGTCGTAGTTAAATGTTGCGTGTTGTTGTCTGATTTTGTTTTTTGGGTATGAAATGTTGCTTTGCTTTCTTTAACAGGCGTGATCACAGCCTGTTTGTATTTTGAACCTTGTTCTGTTATGATAATTAGCTTGTGATTTCAGCCTTCTTGCTTTCTGCTATTATTGTGATGTTTTAATGTCTACTATCATTATTAATTGACCATGTGTATGAATTACTAATACTTCTATTTTGCAGGTTAATGGCATAATCGTAGAGCACAACTAATGGTACGACATCACAGCAAAATATGTCCAGCTCTTCTTCAGGAAAGCCAAAGATTCTCCTTGACCTTGACATTGCTTTCGAGCCTGTGAGAGACTGCTCAGAAATTCAAAACTACGGCTGGAGAGCTAATAAGAATCCGTGTCCCAGTTAACCATCAAGAGTGGAGGCACGTGCCAGTTAATTTCAAAGATGATGTTTGGACAGCTTTGATGGTAATTTCTACTATTCTTCGAATTGTTCACATTTGCATTTGTACTAATGATGTTATTATCCTTAATGTTTATTCACGTAAACCTGTATCTCTGGATGAGTTTGAATTGCCTTTCGACCCAAAGCATTGCCGCCCTGTTATAGAAAATGGATTTACACCATTGTCAAATCCAAATGAAGGTATTCTTATGAACTAATTCATATTGTCAAATTCAGAAACTTGGATTCATGACAGTATTTATCTTTAAATCAACCAAATAATTATATGGTTTATTATAGTTTATTTGTTACATGCTGATTCATATAATTATTACAAGCTGATATATATGAATATATCTTGATGGATTGTGATATATTGGGTCTTTTAGTTGATCTACAATAGTATATGAATGTGCAGAATATATTTTCAAAAAGCGAAATCCGTCGGAATTCTATTTTTCACCTGGAATTATCGTCGATTTTTTTATTTTTTATCTCATAGCGGTTTTGCAACGTATATAAGTGTTGCTCAAATTAGAGTAATACGTTGCCTAAATTATTGTAAATCACAGCACAAATTAAAGAATCAGCTCAACAAACGTTGGTAAGCTATTTTACCAACGTTTATATACGTTGCACAAATTAATTTGACCAACGGATTTTGGCGTTGCACCAAAATTTGCTACGCCATATTCCCAACAGATATTAGCGTTGGTGAAATTCATTTGCAACGCGTATATCCGTCCCAAATCGGATGTTTTGGTGTAGTGCGCACCTATCCATGCTAGCCGCACCATGTGCCAACAGCTTGACAAACCCTTGGCCCCACATGCCAAGCCAAGCCACACCTTGCCTTGGCCCTAGCCATTCTAGCCGCACCATGTGCCAACGGATTTCCAAACCCTTGGCCCCACATGCCAAGCCAAATCGCACCTAGCTATGCTAGACGCTCCATGTGCCAACGGCTTACCAAACCCTTGGCCCCACATGCCAAACGCACCTAGCCGCGCCACCATGCTGGCCTTCCTTACGCGGCTACCAAAACGAAGGTGTACGACAATCGACGGTCCCCCTTCAATCCCAGGAGGAAATCATAGCCCTCCAAGGTTACCAGAAGACGCATGGTAACCTTTAGCCCGAAAACCTAAGTTTGGCCACGCCAAACCACGGCATGCCAACCTAGCCGTGCCTCCATGCCACACCAATGGCATGCCAACCTAGCCGCGCCACCATGCCATGCCAATGGCATGCTAACCTAGTCGCGCCACCATGCCATGCCAATGGCATGCTAACCTAGTCGCGCCACCATGCTGGCCTTCCCTATGCGGCCACCAACGAACGAAAGCGTGCAAAGATCAACGGCTACCTTTCCTCTTAAGATACAAAATCTCGACCGTCGAAGGTCACCAAGCTACCAAGTCTCCCGAGCTCGACTTGCCAGGCAACAACCCTATGCTACATGTTTTCCACAAAAACATTCGAGACATCAACACATATCACAAACTGGTGGATCCTCTTTGGGTATTGGTTTGGCGGTTTACAATGTGCGACGTACACTACCCCCGTCATAAGGAAGTGTCATAAGGATGAGGAGGTTAGTAAATACAGGAGTTAATGGTGAAACGTTCTTTTACGGAACATCAATTCCATGCGTTAACGGTTTTATGGAACATCAATTCCATGCGTTAACAGTTTTATGGAACATCAATTCCATGCGTTAACGTTACCACCACCTCCCATTTACTCACCCATTTTTCCATTCCTTAATGAGATCAGAGTATGTTTCACTTCGACTTGTATAAATAGGTCTTACCTATTTCCATCGAACGACAAGTTCATTCGGGAATATACAACACTCAGAAAATACTTGCTAACTTACCATTTGTTAGCCTTCCCACTTTTCTGATACAAGTCGTAGTAACACAACTACTCTTCTAGAATCAACTATTCTGGTCTCATCACTTTCCTTGCTTCCCTCCCCAAAACCAACCCATTCTCCTCCACTTTGTGACCGAACCAAGTCCGAAACGGCCATTTATTGGTTTTGGCTGGATTTGTACAGATTGATCTCTCGAATCTAAAGTAATCCCTTGCAGTACATTGTTTAGGTTTAAATTGTTTCTCACCCGTACCCCCGAAATTACCGAAATCAGCAGAAACCATCTTCACCCTCAAACAACCTCGTACAACAACATCGCGCCAGGAAGTATCACCAGTTGGGGAGAGATGATTAATGTTTTCTACAGAAAATATTTATTTGTTTCGGAGCAAATCACTCTCTCTAATCTAGGAAGGATGTTTCAAAGGAGAAATGAACATCTCAATGACTATGTGAAAAGGTTCAGAGTTCAAGCCTTAGATTGCCACGATCCAAACGTCACAGAGCAGCAACTTGTAGACTTGTGCATCGACGGAATGATCCCGGTCTACAGAGCCTTGCTGGAAAATCTCTTGTTCCAGACTTTCTCAGAGCTTCATGAAGCAGACCAAATGATCAACGACTATCGCACCTCGCTGATCGGAAAGAGCAAAGTCTGCAAGGTCGAGGAACCTCGAAGCAGCCGATGTCTAGTCAACAATCAGTATAATCTCCAGCCTTCAACAAACGTTGTTGCTGAAAGGAAGCAAAAGTAAAGATGAGGCACCACAATACAAGCATGCTCCTCCAATCTCTCGAGGCTCCTCCGAAATCACAAAGAAAGGACAACCAATCACAGAAATGTACAAACCTCGACCTAGCATCAACAAATGGGGAAATGATCGAACAGACTCAAACCCCCTCTTCATATTGAAGAAGTGATCGGAGTTCTTGGAAGTCTGTATTTAAGATGGTACAATCAAATTGCCATTTATCAGGAGATAGCCAACTGAAGAAGAAACGAAAAATCCCAAGAGAGCTTTAACTGGGGACTGAAGGAGTACACAGGAACCTCTCCCAATCAATACCTTCACTCTCTGAACAACCTCTCAAAGAAGAAGTTCAATCCTTGGTCGAACATATATGTGAATTGCTCTATCTGTCGAAGGCACAAAGGAAAGACATGTTCACAATACTGAATCACATAGTGTCAGGAAGACGACTTTCCATTTCCGGAAATACTTCTTGAGCCTCCAGCCACAAACAACGAGATGTACAACTGGGACTGTTTATCACAGTCAATCTCAAAGGAACGAATTTGGAGAACGTTGATCGAGGCTGGCACAACTATCAACATTATCCCACTGAAAAACCTCGGAGCTGCAGGCATCACTATAAAAGAAGCTATTCATGATCCCATATCAATCAGAGATCATGAAGGAATGCTAAGAGATACATATGACTACATCACTCTCAAAGTGAAAATGGGTTCAACCTGGACAGAAACCGGGTTTCACACAATCAGGAAGATCCAGGGTATGACATGATCCTCAGACGATCATGGATCCATGATGAAAATATGGCTACTGACAAAGCATCTTTAGTTGCACATCTCTCCACCGAAGAAATTTCGGATCCAGAAGATTTGACGGACATCCCATCATCAGAGAACTTGGAGAAATTTTGAACTTCGACGAGGTTGAAGAAAGAACTTGCAACAAATGCATAGACATTTATCAAGAGGTTCCGCACTCAGGAAAGTCTCGTTCCTTCCGTGTCTATGTCATTTATTTCCTCACATGTTATCCTAGCATGGGGACTCAATTCTGCTAGCAACTTTACAAGACGTTATGAGTGGGTAATCTCACTCCAGCAATATTTTACCAAGTGGTTGAATCTGACACCGCTTCGAATCGAGCATCTCACCGAGACGTTCACTACTGAGAGATGACGGAAGCATGGCAAAGAACACTTTGGGAATTTCTCCACAGACTTGCAGGAATGACCACGAGTGCTAAAAAATCATAAATCTCTGATGTCTGCACAAATGTTGAAACCCATTATCGCAGCGGAATTCCAAATCAACAGAAGATACACGGGGCCGAGACGATCAAGCCTAAGATGTTCGACGCTTCAGCGCTCAAGCATATAAGAAGCCTTAGAATTATACTCCCAATCAAAGAGTACAACTTCGATAATAGCACCTCCAGCTTCAGCACAATATCTCGACGGTGACACAATGGTTCAACACCGACACGATCAAACAGTGGCTGAATTACAAATCGATAAGTCTTCACTATCCCACGATGAGACTTCTGAAGCAGATGCAACATCATTCATCAATGGATGCTACAAACTCCTTTAACTCTGCTAACCCTTGCACGACTGGGAAACTTCCTTTCTTCACCAATCATATCCAGAATGAAGACTGATGCTGCTATCTACCGCGCAACAACAACAAATCCCTGACGAAGCCACTTCACAGTAAAGTCATATTCAAGAGAATTTGGGTTGAAATCCTAGTACACCTTTATATTGGGAATGCTCAACCCACCAACTAGTTCGTGCATATAAAGGATGACTTGATGGAGGAGCAAAGACTATCATCTTCGGTATATGTAGCAACTCCAACCATAGTATCGGCATCAGCAAGGATACGTAGAGGAACTCCATTCATGGTCTCAGCATCAACAAGAATTTCTGAAGAAAATTGAATCATGATTTTAGCATCAATAACAGTCTCAGACACAACATCCGGATTCATCAACTATCCATTCTCTGAAGTGCTACTCAATGGATCGTACTTCTCCAAGCCCTAATGATTCATATCAAGATACGTAGACATGAAAACATTACAACATGAACATCTTCCCAAAGCTTGCACGATGGACGGGCACAAATCAAAGTCTTCTACAAGATGTTCTCATCGCCTCTACAAATGAGATACGACATGCTCCAGGACATGGGTTTACAAAAACGTACTAATGGGTGAGGAATGGGACAATACTTTCTCAACAAAATATGTTTGTATATTGTAGTAGCAGGATTTCCCACACTACACCCCTTACTCGATTTTGCTTAATTAATCCATTGGAAGATGTAAGATCAAGAACATTTATTGATTGAATTCATGAAGTGTTTACACAGGAAAATATAATTACACTTAGAAGTTAAAACACTCTTAAACTTTCTCTCTCCTAATGACTTGCCTAACAATTCCAAAAGATCTCTCCCCTTACAGGACTCATTTAGCCCTTTATATAGGGTAATACATAGTGGATGACAAACTAAGCTCCCCTTTATTTTCGGGAATGTCTCGCGAAGTGTCGCAGATGCACAAACATTCACTCTCGCGACACTTCTTAATCCTCGCCAGTCTCACGTCTTCTTTATGTTTTGCTGTCGTTATTCATTGCGTCGTTTATTTTAGTTCCTGCGACTCCCTCGCGACGCCCGTTTCATTAATCTCGCGAGCCTTGTACGTTGCGATATTATGATCCTACATCTTGCCTCTTTTTCCTTGAATATTGCTTGAAGAGCGATTTGAAGGAAAATTCATTATTGTCATATTCCGTGGTTTCAATTGGTGAAGGAACGAGCAAAGAATACTTTCCTTAAAAAAGTACGTACTTGCCTCTATTCTTTTGCAAAGTTCGAAACTTCTTTGAGATATATACGAAATACCGTCTCTGTCTCTCCTTATATTTCTCCTGCGAAGGAAGAGTATCATGAGATTCTTACAATATTGTTTCCGCGATTGCTTATCTTTATATTATTTGATTTTGTACTTTTACAGTTTTGATTATTAATGTCTTTTCTTGACACGTTTCTTTCTTAACCGCTTATTTTTGACCATTCATGTCTCTTCGCATTAAATGACCTTGTTTTTCTCGAGGATCTTTTTCCCTATATATAGTTTTCTTTTCCTTCCTTTTCATCCTTTAGTTTCTCTCTGCAACTTTTCTTTGACTCTCTCCTTCCGCAATTTGCGCTCACCGCTCTTGCAAATCTTTTCTTCATCCTTTCTAGACCGATCTTAATCTCCAATCTTCCATCCATTCCCATACCGATAAATGGCTTTCATCGATGCGTGCATACAAAACTTCTTTTGAAGAGGTTCAACAGAAGTTGCTCGAGAAGGGTTTTACTCTGTCAACCATTCCTGATCAAGAACCTTCATCTATGCTTTCTGCAAAGCTTTTCTCTGATCATCAATGTGATGATCAAAAGATTATAGTCTCGCTCGGTCGACTTCTCGCGGGACTTCCTATTCCCTTGTACAATCTGAGTTGCCTTTATTTTATGAAATTTTGGCTCATGAAAAATTCTCCCGGGCTGTTTATCAATTAAGTGGCGATTGTATTCGCCCGATGCTTGAGTTCGCGAACATGATGCGAGGCAAAGGATCTTTATACTCGACTCGTCGTAAATCCCAAATTCCAGAGACTTGGAAATAGTTTGTTGAGAAATACACCGTGGAAATTTTTTTGAAAATTACGCAGTGATAACTATGGTGAATGTGAAATCTTCTTTGGGCGTTCGCTCGAAGAAAAAGGATAATGTCTCTCGAGGATAAATTGCTCATGCGGGATATTGATTGGCACCCGGTAATAATACTACTCCTCGCCACTCCAAAGATGAGAAATGGTGGGTTGTACCCCTTGTTTTTAAATGGTCCTTATATCGCGGGCCCGCACGTTCTTCCTGCGAATCTCGCAGGGTATCATCCTTGGGAATTCAAATGGCCTGAGAAGAAGAAAGAGGTATGTTTCCGACTTCAAATTTGGCTTTCGTAACTTTCTTTCTATAATTGCTGAGTTTGTGAAATCTTTCAGATAGCGGGTTGAGAAGAAGCTACAAAAAGGATCCGTCGGAGGATACTCGACATTGCTTCGATCGCTTACGAGTGAAGTAAGAATCACTTCCTTTCTTCTTATTTAAAACAATATTGTTGCCTCTTTTCTTATCTTTACGCGTATGCGAAGGTTGGAGTTGAAGAAACTATTGCTGCGAAGATTAAAAGTAAGGGTAAAGCGTCGCTCGCAAGGGTAAATCCTCTGCCCCTTAACTAAGAAGCGAAAGGTCCAATCCTCTTCTCGCCTTAGCTCAAGCTCGAATCTTCCGACGAGGATAACCATGACTCGAATCCTTCTCTCGCCAAGAAGATTTCGTCGAGCCCGATCTTCTATGGATCGGTTATCTAGCATTTTCTCCGATTGTTTCCAAGGAATGGGAGATGCTCCCCTAGCTTCTCTTTGCGGGACTCTCGCAAACGTGTGTAATGCTACTTTATTAGAGGGCAATAATTCTTTCAATGGAACCTCTAGAACCGTGTCTCCGACTTCTTGAATGCACTTGGATCTTTGGTATGTATGCAGTGTCGTATTTCCACCGTTAATTTTAAATTTTTAAATATATATATTAATGATTTTTCTATCTTCTTTTATAGGTTGGAAGAACTTCTTTTGTAGTTGCCTCAGATCTCGAAAGAAGACGCAACAATCTTGAAAAGAAGAATTTGCAATTGAGCAAGAAGATTCAAGAATTAGAGATCGGAAGGCTGCGTCATCTCGCGATAAAGACGAGAGAATTCAAAAAGTTGAACACCGAACTTGACTCCCAAAAGGATAAGGTGTCCACTCTTCAAAACGCCAATCAGCAGACTTTATGGTATAAAATTTTACCTCCTTTTACTATTTTTATTTTATCGGTCGCATATTGCTACCTAACTTATTACTTTCGCAGATGTATATAATCTCTCCGATGAGGCTATTCTTCTCCATACATTTCCTGATCCTATGGATAATAATCTTCTTCTCGCTCACCTCAACAACTCTTTTAAGTAGTTCATCGAACAAAATTAACTCTCTTTCATTAAATGAACTTCTGACAAATATCGTCTTTTAGAAATTGAGCATAGATCTGGTTTAAGTGCTGCCAACCAATTTAAACGAATGTTTCTCGAGTCCCATAAAGAAACCAAAATTTTGAGGAAGAAAATTAGTGACCATATAGATGATAAAGATCGTATTGCTAATAATGGTGCACAGCATTAGCAACATTTCAAAAATCTCTCCTTGAATTACAAATTGAGCGAGATGAATTGCTTCGCTTGCACTTCCTTGCTTAGTGAGCGAGAAGATCAAATTCGTTCTCTCCTTGTTATAAACAAGTGATTGACGAATTCGCCTGGGCTGCGAAAGTTTTAGATAATGCCAGAAATAACCTAGGTGTTGATGTTAGTCTTCACATGAGCATACTTCCTTGGTTAAAGATATGATATCCGACGAGAAGGTTGCTTATTATACCTTATTGCTTCTTATTTCGTAGTATTGCTTGTAAATTGTTAACTTGTTATTTCTTATTTGCGAGAATCCGAGAAGAGGCTTCAGTTAGAATTAGAGAGCTTGAATCGAAAAGAACAACTCGCCGGAATTTTCAATGAGAATTGAAGAACTCGAAACCGAAAAGAGAACAACAAAGAATCTCTCCCTTCGCGAGAATAGATATTCCAAAGTTGAAGAAACAATTTCTAACGACAGTGGAGAACTTTAGTAATGATCTTTGTTCGTTTCGCAATGGAGGCATGGAGTATGTTTGTAAGGACCACAATATCCCTCTACATTCATATCCCTGTCTCCTTGAAAAGGTTCCTGAGAATCTGCCTGTCTCAGAAGTTTCTGATAGCGAGGCTGGCGAAGAAGAAAATTCTGGCGATGAGAATAATCAGATCAAGAATCGATGAAGAAGAAGAATCGCCAAAGAGATAACTCTTTTTGTTTTCTTTTTCGCTTGTAATATCTGTACATTTCGTATTCTTATTATAGTGTATTTCTTGGATTTTTCCCCCCTGAATTCAATCTTCACTTCCCCTTTTTTTTGGTAGTTCTTCCTTGTAATATAATTGGCTAACATTATTGATGTATAACTCTTTCATCAGAAGATGAATAACAATATTTCATCTTTTCCATTCCCATACTTGCCTCTGTTATTTATCTTCAGATGGAAGATTTTAGTTGTCATCATGTATCTTTGTTGAATAATTATTTTATTGTTTTTGAAATATCTGTTGCGACAAGGTCGCAAGCCGCCTTTACACTTTCATGCAATGGCCCATTGACCTTGCCTTATCATTTTTGTGTGGTCTTCCCAAGTCAGGACCTCCCTAATTAGAGGTCTTGCCTGCCACCTTTCATTGCGGCAAAATCGCAGGACGTCTTTACACTTGCATGTAAGGACCCATTGATCTTGCCTTATCATTTTCCAAGTATTTTTGCCTCTGCAGGATATTTTAGTTGCGACAATATGACAGGCCTATATATCCTTGCGAACACATAGCCCCATGACATTGCCGTCGAGCGACGAAATCGCAGGACGTCCGTACACTTTCGTGTAAAGACCCATTGATCTCGCCTTACCCTCGTTAGTATTATTGCCTCTGATCATTGCACAAATATGACGAGCCTAAATTTTCTTGCGAAAACATAGCCTTATGACATTTGCGTCTTTTTTGACACCCCCCCTAATGGAGCCCTTATCATCTCCCCGGTTGCCCCTTCAAAGGAGGCGAAACATCGGCCATACAAGACTAGCTCCTCCCATCCGGTCTTAACAACAACCAATTGTTTTCGCAGCCTCTTATCCCTTATACCTATATGGTTTATGGTTACGAGACTGCACCCTAAGTGGAGTTTTCTTCGGGCGAGTGCAACATATGCCAAGACTTGCCAAGAATGGCCAGGGTAGGTTCATCCATCCCGGGCACTCTGGCTCAACCGTGTACCTCGGCGCCTTGAGCATACACGACTCCCGAGAAGAGACCCTCGCCGCCCAACCAGGTATAACCTACATATATAGTTGGGAATCCAAGGTACCTCTTCCGGATAGGCTTTCATGGGCCCCAAATTTTCATGACTCGGGCTTCAGGAGCGGTGTAACCTTCCCCCTGAGCCATGTCGAGAGATACCCCCTTATATGACGCACTTTAGGTCTTACATTTGCCTCTTACGAAATGTTATTCGCGAACTAGGGTGTACGCCATAAAGGTTCGTCCCATTCATTTACTCATTCATCTTTGTTAAATCATTCAATCATTCAATCATTCATGTTTCATTATTTGTTAATATTTGTTTGCGAAGTATTCGCCAAATTCCATTTCATTTGTTGTGTCTTTATCTCTTTCTTAATCGAATTCTCATTTACCCTTGACTGCAAGATTCTCGCACATCATTACTTCAATTGCTACTTTTCCTCCTGCTTTTGTTGACTATTCACTTCTTATGTCTTTTGTTCCTCATATCCTTCGCTCCTTTATTATCATAACATTCGCCTTTTTAGGCATTCACCTCGCAAGATATGTTCGGTCCTTACTTCTATAACATCTACCATCAGTTTTTCCTTTCTCATCATCTCTCACATGTTGCTTCCAACCCTTTCTTTTGGCATTCCTTTCTTGTGACTTTCTACATCGACCTCATGACATTGTCAGACTCCTTCCAATCTCCCTGTATAATACCAATGCCATTTGGATGTGGGAATTTTATGCATTGATGATATGTTGATGCGACTCCCAAAATTTCATGAAGCCATGGCCTCCCAATCGGCGCATTATATGGAGATTCCACATCAACCACACAAATAAGATATCGCTTGATAATCCCCGTAGAGGTATTCTCATGTGAACCTCTCCCTTTGGTTTGTTTGCGGTGCCATTAAAGCCATATATCTTGTATGTCGAGGGATCAAATCCTCATCTTTTCCTCCCATCGTCTTGTAAGTATGGTAAAAGAGAATATTTACCGAACTTCCTGTCGATTAGGATTCGGTTGATCGCCCAACAAGCTTCGCTTCATCATCTTCTCCATCAACTGGTTTCGGGTTAATCTCTAATTTTACAACCAACGGGCTATCATGTGTTTCTCTTCCTTTTGGCACTTCATCTCACAGAGAAAGAAATAGTCTTGACTGCCACTTTTCTAATCAAGTCGTTCTCGCTGGGCTCATTATTTCTTTATCATCGCATCTCTCGCAAAGACTCTGCGAGCACGTTGTCATGAAAATCTTCGATTGTGCGATAAGAGTGGACGATAGAGTTGCAATTCAAATTTTTAGCTTTCGTTCCGATTTCTATCACAAATGTTTCCTTTCCTTTCGCCGACACGTTATTGCATTTACGGTGGTGGTGGTAATGTCTCGGCCTTTTTCTTCTCCTTTTAGAAAGTGATTGGTTTCCCTTGATCAATCATCCTGAGAATAATTCTCTTTACGTTTATGCAGTCGTTTGTTCGATGTCCATGGAAGCGATGGTAAGAACAAAACTCATGACTTCTGTCGCCTGGTGGTGGTTCCATCCCCGCGTTCCAAGGTGGTGGTACATCTTCCATCACAAGTATAGCCTCCCGGATCTTTTCCACACTAGCATTCGAAGGGAGGCATCTTAATTGGTTCCCATACTATTCTGCGGCTTCTCTCGCCCTCCATGGTTATATTGCCTTCGTCCACCATAAGTTTCTTGCTCGTGATCTAGCCTCTGGAATCTTATTATTGTCAGCATTACGGTTATAGTAGTTCCTTTCTTGTTCAAATTCCTCCGGTCATGGCTTCCATAGCTACTATCTTCCCGCTGTCTCTCATTGACCTTCCCTGCTTGCTGTCCTTGCGAAGTGCTCGCCACTGTATTGATGAACTGAGGTAACAAGCTTGCGTTCGCAGCATTCGAGTTTGTGTTCGCGACTGGATAAGAATTCATTTCATTCTGTCTTTCTTCTAAGGCGATATATTCTTCCTGTAATTCTCGGATTACGCCATCGTGATTGTATTTTTGACTCTAAAAATTTGAATGTATAACAAGTTAGTCGCGAAGAGAGCATTCACAAATGAGAGGATGAGATATCTTTCCTCAACCCGTCCCGCCATTTCCGCTACACATGGCTCTCCATCTTATTGTCAATCGCCTTAAGCTCTCGCCAACCCTTTGTTTCAACCCGAATACATCTTCAATACCCGGTCGTGAAGAGTTGTTGCTTATGTATGCTCCTAGGAATGTGGCTTGTAAATGATTAAATGATGTGATTGTGTTCCTTGGTAGACCCTCAAACCATTTTAGTGCTTCTCCAATTAGGCTTGACGCGAAATATTTACACAAGATAGCATCATGATTCTCCCATTGCAACATACACCTCATATAGGCCTTGATATGATGTACCGCACGGAGTTGTTCCATCGAAGATGTTTGTTAATGCAGGGAGATTGCACTTAGGAGGTATTCCTCCCATCCGTACTTCTAGCGTGAAGGGTTCTTCGCGGCTCGCGATGGCTTCGTCCCAATTGTTTCCTTCCTCCTTCCCTTCTATTGTTCGAATCCTCTCATTTCAGCCATTCTCTTAAGATTTGTTAATTTGCCTCAGAGTTTGACTCAACTGGTCTTTTTAGATCTGCTTCTCTCCTTCTTCGCTCGTGCTGTTTTGACCTTCTTGCTCGTTATTTTCTTATCTCCTTTCCCTGCGACGCTCTTCTTCGTTTCTTTCTTCACTCGCACGCCATTATATCGGTTGTTCTCTCTTCTTGGCTGTCTCTCAGCTCTCACCTGCGCCCTCTCATATTCTTCATTAATATTTCTATTAGTACGGTTCTGTTCCCTTCTTCTTTCGCGGTTATCATGGTTATTTTGCCGGATTGCCTCCTCCATCTCTTGATTTTCCATTTCTTCTCTTAGCCTTTCTCTCTCGCGAGCTAGTCGCGCTTGTTCAATGTAGTGTCTCTCAATGTCATCCTCGATCTCTCGGTTTCTTCTCAGTTCTTCTCTCCCGTGCAAGATTATTCTCCCTTCAGCAGCTGGGTCATTCGGTTCTTGGAGTTGCATGTTTCCTTGATTTTCCCTATTCCGCTCATTTTGAAGATTTTCGGGCTGAGGAATATAACGATCTTCTATTTCTTCTCTTCTCTCGCCATGCTCTATATTCGGATTTTGTGTTTCTTCATCGGTGCTTTCTGTTGGTAAAACTCTCCTTCTTTCTTCTCCATTCGGTCTTGAACTTGATCTCACGCTACTTCTAGATCTCCTATTTTGCAACCTCATATTTTCCATCCTCAATTCATGATTCTGTCTTGTCAAGTTTGCTCGTTCTTCTGCCTCTAGCCGTCTCTCCTCGTGTATTGTTTGTCTCAATCTTTCTAATGCTGCGATTTCTTCGTTACCTGGATTCATTTCTCCATTCATTTCTTGCTCTCCTCCTCTTTGTCCATTGCTCACCAACTGTTGCTCCTCTTCTATCTCGTCTTCAGAATCAGATCTCCAAGTATGTACACTTACTCTATCATAATCCTCAACCGTGTTTGCTACTGGGGAGATTGGTGGCTGATTTTGATCTTCTCCATCATTTCTCCTATTCATCCTTGATGATTCTCCCGTTTTCATTCCTCCTTTCTCGAGAAGTCTCCCACTTCTTCTTACAATCGTTGGTTTCCCTTGTACATTTCTTCTTCTAGCCATTTTTCTTTTCCAATGAATTCTTGAGTATCTTCTCCAAATCTTTTTCTGTTGATCCAAATTCCTTCCAATTTCTACGTCAATCTCTCACAACCCACCTGTTTTCTAGCGCATATGTAGTAGCAGTATTTCCCACACCACACCCCTTACTCGATTTTTCTTAATTAATCCATTGGAAGATGTAAGATCAAGAACATTTATTGATTGAATTCATGAAGTGTTTACACAGGAAAATAGAATTACACTTAGAAGTTAAAACACTCTTAAACTTTCTCTCTCCTAATGACTTGCCTAACAATTCCAAAAAGATCTCTCCCCTTACAGACTCATTTAGCCCTTTATATAGGGTAATACATAGTGGATGACAGCTAAGCTCCCCTTTATTTTCGGGAATGTCTCGCGAAGTGTCGCAGATGCACAAACATTCACTCTTCGCGACACTTCTTAATCCTCGCCAGTCTCACGTCTTCTTTATGTTTTGCCTGTCGTTATTCATTGCGTCGTTTATTTTAGTTCCCTGCGACTCCCTCGCGACGCCGTCGTTCATTAATCTCGCGAGCCTTGTACGTTGCGATATTATGATCCTACATATATGTTTCTTCTACAACATACCAAAAGGGCGCATCTATCAGACATACGAGCTGAAAGATATCACCTTTACCGTCAGGTCTACGAAATCTGAAAAATTTGTATGGGATTACAAATTACAAATGTACACACTTCGTTGGCTGACCTCTGCAACTCCAAATTGAGTGATTCTTTTATCATTTGATAACTCAGTATCTTAGCTTCAAAAGTTGGGGTCAAGCATCGAATTCCGACGTCGTATGAGGTTCCTACAGCTTCCAGAGCATACAACATGCAAGCATCTATTCTTAGACGGGATTCATAACTTCTACAGTCGATCGGTGTCTACCACGTCTTCCCACTTAGTCCTTCATCAAGTTTATACAGTCCAAGACTCGTGGCACCAGGCTCTCATGTGCTGATCATTCATCATAAAAGGAATGCTACCACCGGGACATGAAACCATGGTCATTACATCACCCCCTCTCGAGAGCAACCTCAGTTATGGTCCCGTGACCAGGGTTTCAGAAGTGATGTTTCTGCGACTAACAAAAACAAGACGACACTGTAAGCACCACACTCATGTATCAATCAAGGGGTCCTGATCTCAAATGAATCAATGACATTAAAATCCTTCACCAACCGTTCAAGACACAAGCGAATGGTCTAAAGACACAACATGAGTGTTTTAAAGCAAGCTCGTCTGAGATAATTTTGCACTGTCCTGTACAAACCGACGAGATGGGAGCAATTGGTGAAGAATCTAGGGATGGGTCATGTTTCATCTTTTTCAGGCCCTAAACATGCTCAAAACTCAAACAACTTCTTTGAAAAAGCTTGGAAATTTTCTGGACACGAAGATACATATGTAGACCGCGAAAATCCGACTTCGGACGAAGATTCTACATCGTTTCTATTAAAAGGTTACAGTATGAAATTTTCTGGTGACTTATTTCGACGAAATTACTCGTATACTCACATGGATTCTCATTCATTCACAAATCAGCAATTTCATACTTCTATGAAGAGATTACAGGAGATATACTTACTAAGGGAGTCTCTAAATCATTTGAAAGCTCGACAATGCCGGAATCTCCATTGATAACGCCGCTATCTCCATTTGGTTCGGGATTTCGGGAATTCTCCATATTCCATACCCCAAAGAAGTGTGTACTTCATCAACATGCTCCTCATATACAATGATTTCTTCCTGGACTCATCAACAATAATTATTATTATTTCATTCAAGGAGATGCCACGATCGCCTCCACGAAAGAGATGCTTTCATCGACTTCTTCATCAGTGCTGGATTGTTTGCCCGGGAACAAGTTGAAGGCCGTCAATCGATGGAGAAAAAGTCTTAAAGAAGTAACAAACCTTGGTATCGTGATCCTAATTGCACGGGCAAGGAAAAGTCATGACACAAGGAGCGCTAACAACTCACCAAAGAAACGACTAGGGACTGCACGTCATTTGCTAACATCCTGTAGTCCTTACTTCTGGGTTCTCCTCTCCCGTAGACTTTATTCTATTTCCGTGGAATCTACATTTATCCGGGATTTCACTATACGATCATCTTGTGGTAAATCTAATGAAATAAGCAGAAGTACAACTCAATATGAAGGATCTCTCACCATCACTCAGAGGTCCCAGGAGTACCATTTCTTAAAGTTTCATCCGTAGAGATGTCATCTCTGGAAACACCATTCTTGGAAGTATCATCCTTGGAGTCAGTCATTCTTGCAAAATGGCTATTTCAGCGCATCGTTCATACAAAGCGCAGGATTCGACAAAACAATGAATCATGGAATAAAGGTGCTCACAACAGCGTCTACAAAAATGGTAACAATCCAACTCTTACCTATTTACAATTTCACTAGTCAGTAGTGATTATAATGTCGTAATTTCAAAACTTGATCGTTCCTTCAAACCAAAAAAAGACGAGCAAGATTCATTATTCAAAATCATGACTTGATTTTCATAAAACCGTGAACAACCCACGTGAATTTTAGCATCCATTGGTTTTTCGAAAATTGGACAGACGTCCATTCTAAAATTGTGAAAATTTACATACAGACATTATTTTCACCATGAATAATTGTCTACTTTCAACAGTTGTTCAAAATCAAAACATTGGTTTTACAAAAATATATATATTTAACGTGAAACTCATGCAAGTTTGAAAAATAACATACATATATATATATATATTTTCGTTCCCTCGCACGAGCATCTATCTTTGAAGCGAGAGTATATTTTCAAAGATTTCTGAAAGCTCGAAGATAAATTTTTTTATGAAAGCTCATAAACAAAATTTTATTACTACCGAGATGCACGTCTGTTCAAAAAAATTTCGCATCCACCTTTGAAACGAGAGTTTATTCCACTTTGTGAAATCTCACATATTTAAAAAATAAAATTTTGTTTTACATGAAAGCTCATAGACAAAAATTTTATCATTAGACTCAGGACTATTTTGTTTGTTTCTTAAACTAACGAACGAACGAACGTCCGCGCTAAAACGGATTCCTTTCTTGGGCCCGACCCGTGAATCCTAAAATGACCAAGGTCCCGTCATCGAAATCAGCGGTTCAACACCAATTCATGCTCATTAGGCGATGCTCTATCATGCCACTGGAATCTTCGTTCAAGCCGTGGTTTGCTCGTACTATCGAAAATATACGGTAACATCTTATCTTACGACTAATTTCAATTACTTATTTCGTTCATAACTGGAAATTCACCATTCAATTCTGGCTGAGGAACATGACCGTCCCTCGATCAGCAGGGGACTTAATGTAGATGGTGGATTTTCGACAAGGGATAAAATCGTAAACCCATAACTGTATATGCTCCTGATCCAGCAATCAGACGAGTATTGAGGCTTATGTATCTTATCGAAAGCATGAAAGCTAATGCCACGAGAATATCTGACTGAGAATACTGTCTCTCAGAGTATATGTAGATATGTAATCTCTCAGCTGAGGCAACGGCATAGCTCATGAATACTGAGCAATTTCAGTTATCACTTTTATATAGAATTGCAAGATTAGACGGCTCCTTGACAAACTTGCACCTTTAGTATAGAGCAATAACGTCTTCAAGATGTAACAATGTTTTTCCCGACTATATTAAAGAAATATGACGCTTGACAAGCTCATATCACTCAATTCCTGAATAATTAATGCTCCTGACGATCGCATTAGTATAGAGCCATCAATTAATTATTCTTAAATCATTAGATTCATTAATCAATCCCCTGGAAAATATTCAATGTTTTCATAATATTTCGTTACTTCAATTTATGGTTCTTCCCAGCAAACTCCATGGGTTAGTAATAAATATTCAACACACGGCATCTCGAGATACTATCGAGTAAGCCCCCCACCAAAATGGTGCAAGTGTACTCAACAATAATGCACTAACGAGCACCTGAAAGCACGAATGAGTATTTCAAAATACGACGAGACGATGAACCTATGCAAAATAGGAAAGAAAATAATAAATAATAAAATATTAACCTGGGACCTGCCCACTGGATGGCCGTGCCGTGACCATTCCCACGTCCAATTTTATATTTTATCATTTTACTTGATCCCATGAAAATTCCCTCATTTGAACAAAATTCATTCGTTTCAAGGAAACTCCTCAATTTCACGGTGTTTCCTTCACATCAAGGAATTAATTTAGGAAAGGTATGCGGGACCAAGCCTACTAGCCGGCCGGTCATGCCCTAGTTGTGGCCGGTCCCACACCTTACATTCCTTATTATTTTATTATTCTTTCCTTCATCCCATGAAATTCCTTGATCTCATGGTATTTCCCTAATTTCATGATATTTTCATAAAGTCATGAAAAATAATATAAAATTAGGTAAACTTGTGGGACCGGCCGGCTAGGGCCCGGTCCCACAAGCCTCTTATTTTATTATTATTATTTTTTATGTTTCCTTCACCTCATGGAAACTCCTTCACTTCAAGGAAAATCCTTGATTTCAAAATATTTTCATAAAGTCATGAAAAATAATATAAAATTAGGTAAACTTGTGGGATCGGGGCCTAGCCGGCCGGTCCCACACGCCTCTTTTTTTATTATTTTTTTTTTTATGTTTCCTTCACCTCATGGAAACTCCTTGATTTCAACAAACTCCTTGATTTCATGATATTTCCATAAAATCATGAAAATAATATAAAATTAAGAAAAGTACCATGGGACCGTGGTCATTGGCCGGCCGGCCATGCTTTGTCCATAGACGGTCCCACACTTCATGATTCCTTCATTTTACTATTATTTTCCTTCATCTCATGAAGTTTCCTCAGTTTCGGCAAAAATCCCTGATTTATTCATATTTTCCCAAATGATTGCTCAAACGCACATCAGAAAATATCAAAATTCTCAGGACTGAGACGCGAACACTTTGGTGACATGAGCATATTACCTTGACCTACCAGGGTTGTCTCTTTGGCTTGCAAGAGGCCGGTCCCTCATATTTTCATCATTTGACCTAATTTGTTCATATTAGGTTAAAACTCTTCCGAACAATTTTGGATTTCATGAAACGATCGTCATTCGATCCCGTGACCACCCAGGGCCGGTTTCATGACCCCTTGGTCGATCCCTCATCTCTTCATAATTAATTAGGTTTTATCACCTAAGGCTTAGACAAGCATTATTTTAATAAATGATTAAACCAGCATTTAATCATTCTTTCATCAATAAATCAACAAGTCTTCAAGAGACCTTGGTATTTTGCATCTAGGCGCTACATGTCGACCCATGATCCCATGTAGCCGGTCCCTCCTTCATTCCATGGTTAATTTTAATAAACCATCAATTGGTCATCAATTGATCAAATTAGGGTTTCTGAGTCCAAGGTTCATAATTCCAGATTCGAACGCTAATAATTTTACGATGATCTCATGATCAGAATTTTATTAATTATGCTCAGTTCAATTACCAGTATTTTAAATTAATATTTTGGTCATGCTACCAATAATTCATCAAATGAGCAACATTCGCTCAGATGAGCAATATTTGCTCAAACTAAGGAATATTGGTTCAATTATCAATATTCAACAATTCATCGAATGAGCAATATTTGCTCGCGTTAATTATCAACGTTTTATTAATACATTATACCTCTGTCTCAATAGACATATTCAATTCATGAGTCTCAGAACATTTACGAATTATGTTCGACTCAACGATAAGGACTCATCGTCCCATGAAGTCATGAAGTCAACAACTGACTAACTAATGGCGAGACGTCAATCGCGTCACATGGGGGGATATTAACTAGGATTTTGGTCTGGCGGTCTACGACACGTGTTTTCATACACACGATGAGAATGTGAGCAAGTCGTGCAATCAGTTGAAGGAGTTAACAAAGTAGTGGATGGAAAAATCGACCAAGTCTCCGCACGTTGAGAAACTGGTTTTAACACGATTTCCACTTCTCCACTCTTTGATTCCATCAACTGTCACACTTCATGGGATCATGGTGCTTACAATTCTATCAATATAAATAAGTTCCTGAATCATGATTGAAACACAAGTGTTTGTACCATAAGTAAAAATACCGCTTAATGGGCCAAATTGATACTTGAATCATCTTTTGGTCCTCATCCAAGCCCACTAACCAGTCAACCAAGGCAGCCCACCACTGCACAGCACCGATCAATGGTCAAAGTCGGTCAACTATCAAAGTCAACTTCCGGTCAAGGTCAATGGTCAAAGTCGATCAACTATCAAAGTCAACTTCCGGTCAAGGTCAATGGTCAACGGTCGGTCAACAGTCGGTGAACTATCGAAGTCAGTCGCACCCCTAGCCAATTTTCAGTCTTGTAGCCAGCAATGCTGCTAACCAATTCCCAGCCAAAAACTCTTCCGCAGACCGCCAACCGCTCTCCAACCATGTCGCCAAATTTCACCTCTCCATCCACGCCATCCATCATGCCTCACAACCATCAAGCTGCCCCTGCCCATGCAATCACTGTTCCGGCCAAAGAAATGTCCACTAATATCGCGGCCATCATTTATGCAGAATTTATCATGGAAGCATAAATGTGTAGTTTCATGCAGAATTGAATACCAGCAGTTTTAGCCATGCGAATTGAATTCCAGCAGTTTCAGCCATGCAATATTCATTTCAGCAGTTTCAGCCATGCGAATTGAATTCCAGACGTTTCAGCCATGCAGTGCTAAATGCAGCAGTTTCAGCCATGTAGTGCTAAATGCAAAGAGCTTGACCATGTAGTGCTAAATGCAATAGTTTCTGCCATGCAGTACTAATTGCAGCAGTTTCATACATGCAGAATTAAATCCAGCTGTTTCATACATGGAGACATGAATGAGCAGTTAATGTAATTTATGTTTATATTTAGATATGGAACTGTATAAATAGGGAAGAGCAGAAATCAGGAAAGGGAGCCAATATGAGAAAAACATACACTGTAATATACAATTATCAATAAAACACCACTCCCCAAGGGGTTTCGTCCGTGGATGTAGGCAAGCCATGCCGAACCACGTAAAACCTGCGTCTATTGGTCTGTGTTCCAATTCGTCTCCTAGCCCTAAATACTCACCAAATTATCAATTCATCGTGTTTCGTGCCCAAAAGTAATTTTGGGTACAAACAACAAGACAATCTCACGTCAAACAGACAACAAGAGATTAACATCTAAACGTTTGAGCAATTACTCTCAACAGAGCAAATTCAATCATTCAAAACTTATCTTATTTCAGAATATACAACACACCTACAATCTTCGATCACAATTGATCTCACACATTTCTCAGCTTCCCTCCTACAGATCGACCCATCCTCTCTTGTGACCGAATTTACTCTGGAACGACCATTGTCTTAGTTTAGGCCGGAGTACTATAGATTGATCTCTCGAATTCAAAGCACTCCCTTCTTGCAGTGCATCTGTGTGAGGTTTAACAGTTCGCTCGGTTCAAGGAGTTTCCTCCGCACGGTCGTCTCCTCAATTCCGTAAAAACCAGCAACTCGTTTTGCCCCATCTACAGACTCGTAATGGCACATATATAGTGCAACCAAAAATGCGTAAGAATACAAATGTCAGCCTTAAATTCAGTTACCAACTGGTACACAGAAAAGGTTGACTAATATTGGGTTCTAAGATGAATTAAGTGAAGATGCGCGTAATATTGCATATCCCCAAAGCAATAAAAGGTAGGTTGGTACGCATAACCTATTCCTTAGACACCATCTGTAACCTTTGATGGTAGCCTCTGCGAGACCATTGGGTATAAGATGCTCTATATTGATCATATTAAACATGCAATATTCATCAAGTTCTTTCGATGTAAATTCTCTAGCATTAATAAGGGTGGTGAGCCTTTGCACTTTGCATTGTGTAATATGTGCTAGGAGTTTTCAAACGCAAATTTCTTGGGAACTATAACTAGTACAAAATGTCAAAACATTCACCAGATCCATCAGTCACATTAATGGTCCGCATTTTGCATGAATAATTTTCTAAATTTCACCTTGTTTTCTTTGTAATATGGAATTTTTACCATTTGCATCTTAGGATGGTCTCGATCATGTTTTACTGAAGACTTTGTAAAAATGATTGATATGCTTTCTTACCTAAAAGCATATTGAGAAGGGGGGTTGGGTATAAGATGCTCTATATTGATCCTATTAAACATGCAATATTCATCAAGTCCTTTCGATGTAAATTCTCTAGCATTAATAAGTTGGTGAGCCTTTGCACTTTGCATTGTGTAATATGTGCTAGGAGTTTTCAAACGCAAATTTCTTGGGAACTATAACTAGTACAAAATGTCAAAACATTCACCAGATCCATCAGTCACATTAATGGTCCGCATTTTGCATGAATATTTTTCTAAATTTCACCTTGTTTTCTTTGTAATATGGAATTTTTACCATTTGCATCTTAGGATGGTCTCGATCATGTTTTACTGAAGACTTTGTAAAAATGAGTGATATGCTTTCTTACCTAAAAGCATAATGAGAAGGGGGGTTGTGTATCTAGTACTTTAGAGAACACTTATTGAGAGATATACCGTTACTTCGCATTCTGTTAATGTTTTTCCCATTGTCTTGTCCACTCAAACACAGTGATGTATGTATGATTCCTTTCAATATGAAACATCATGTCACAACCAAAGTGCCTTTATGGTTATGTCAATGTCTAAATGAGTCAATTCCCAACATTTCATCGTCGGAGTCAATATGGATTCAATAATCCAAATACTATAGTGATTTACATTTCACTAGATTGACTCATTATTTTCTCTAAGAAATATTTGCTTCCAAATATATTAGAAACTGTAAAAGATGCAATCACTTAAATTCTCATCATTGCGAGGTTCCGCATGATATCCATTTGCATGGGTTACTTTGGAATTTAACAAGGTGTGATTATCTCTCGATACATGTAGAGATTTTGTGACGTCTTTGTTCTATCTTAAAAACAAATTTTGAGCAATGCTGCGCTCGATGATCTAATCCTCGTAGTCACATTATAAGGAAATAGTTCAACAACTAGTTTAAATTCCTTAAGCTAGTGAAAGAAAAAAAACTATGAGTTAGGCACTTGGGTCTTGAGAGTTTTAATAAGTGGTGTGGCCTTATTACGTAATAAAAGTGAGATTCAACTCAAGTATTTTAGAGTGAATATATATTACGTGTCACCAAATATATCTTAAGTGCTTTAGAGAATTTATGTCTTGTGTTTTCATTCCATAAGTGCAGACATTGGATCTCATTCAACTCAATAAGATTGTCGATTGGCCCGGCAAAGTTCTTGTTGCCATTAAAGTTGATGTGAAAATTGGTTGCTACTATGATACACGCATTACATTGTATATACCAATACCTATGACCAGGTGCATTTCCAACTCTTTCATTTATGATGGGAGCTACAATTACATTTCAGCTGATCCCATACTCGGTTGATACTTGTGCATTGGTGTTATTACTACCGAAGACAAAAGTACATCTTTGTCTCATGATACGTATGTCCCTTTTCACATGATTTATATGATTCGGTACGTCTAACCATTCTTTACTTCGGGGTTCTTTCCATTTTCAATTTTGCTACATTTAGCTTAATTTGAGAAATTTTTGTATCTCAATAGGCCAAGAGAATCTTACAACACATGTCAAACACTTACTTTAGGTTGAATATATTACTAAAGATAGTTCTCTTGTTGTCATACTTCAACATATACTGGTTCGTTAGTATCATGGATGAAGTAGAGAAATGAAAATTTTCTGATTCATATCGTCTTTTGTGAGTTCTTCCACAAAAAAATTGGAATACATGTGATTTTATTTGCAATGTATTTTTTGAAATACCGACTATTTAATAGTCGGACCAGTGGATTACATCCCACAAAACATTTCAAATTTGGGAAGAAAATACCAAATACACAATAATGGTGCTCAAGTACTTTTAAACCCCAAATAAATACATTAGAATTGGGTTGGTACAACCAATTGAGCAAAAGACACCATTCAACTAAAGCCAATATCATATTCAAGAGAACAAAATAGTATTAAGACCAAAATTCTTAATGATCGATACCAACAATCATATTTTAAATTGACCATTTATATGATGTGGACTTATCTTAAGACAAAATAAACAAAACTAGGCATGTTCTAATAAACAAATAAATAGACCTAGTAAGTACTCAACGTAAAAACCCACATTATAGTTACATACCTTAGGATTTGGATCCCATGCGCGGCCTAAAACCAAGACAGGAACTGGACTACCAGAATTGGACTGGAACATGAATAACAATCGGATCCGAACTGGACTGGAACAGGAACATGAACATCAATCGGACCGTCGAACCGGATCGAACAGAATAGGAATCTGACCGCCAGATTGACCGAAAGAATCGGAATGCCACGAAGTCGGGACGGGACAGAACGAAACGGGTCGGATGGGTTGGGCCCTGGGATGGGTCGGTTCAGGGTTGGACCGGGCCTTTTCTCCCTGACCTAATTCCTTCTTCCTCTTTTTTCCGCGAGGAACTGGTGTAGTCAAGCGCCGCACAAAAAGAAAATGATGGACAGAGGCGCAGATTAGAATCCTTCACGCCCAAATATGAAATATGTATTATGTTATCATATGAATATATTATGTTAAAATTTAATCATGGTATACAACAGATTCAAAACCGTTTTCACAGTACGGATTTGAACAAAATAAATCATGGCATGAATATTCTTCTCTAAATCAATCATGGAAAAAGGAAAATAAATACATAATATTTAGGACAAAATGGATCCAAAACAATCGGGGAAAAGAAAAAAAAATAGATCATGGCGTAGAGTATATATATATTTTAATCAATCAATGATTCAATATGGTATAAAACATATTAAAAAATTCAAATCAATTCCTAGTGATTTGATTCCAGGGAAAAGAAAAGAGAAAAAAAAATCCAACTTATCTGATTTGACGATGACGATTCCATTGATTCCAACGTATGTATTTGATAGCAACCCAGAAAAAAAAAATCAAAATCCATTGCCGCAGGGTTAGAGCTCCTGCGTGATATCGTGATTGAGGAATCAGGGGTGAAGGAAGGAGATATAGAGACAAGAAGAAGAAACATCACATTAGAGAGATTAGTAGTACAATTACATAGGTTACAATATATACATATAAAGGGGTAACTGGATGGACCGCACACCCATGGGCCGTAGGCCCTATAACAATTAAATAATTATATTAAGCTAATTAACTATTAATGTAAATTAGATCAATAAATTATTTTTATTAAAATTAAGTTATTGAGAGAGAAGAAGAAGGAGAATATAAGAGTTCTGGAAACACTCAATTATTTTTTATTTTATTTTTTAATCCGAACCTGCAAACTATCCTGGCATATTTCAAATTTAGTTTTTTTGTTGCTTAAATTGGCCAAATTTTTTCGGAAAATGAGAAATTTTATAACTTGATTTGGGCTAAGTCAAACATGTTCGGCTACAAGATCTGAAGAACAGGTAGCCGAACATATGTACAAATGTGGTTCGGCTAATGTTTATGAAGGTACAGGTAGCTGAACTTAGTTTCAATGGAGTTTTTGCTTACAGAGAGAAGTTCGGTTAGGAGAAAAGAATTGCGACGTAACCAAACTCAATAATAGGTTTTCAAAGAAAAATTCTGTCATGAGAAAACAAATTGCAACGTAACCGAACTTAATATATAGGAATTCAGAAAAAAGTTCGGTTAGGAGAAAAAAAATTGCGACGTAACCGAACTCAATATATAGGTTTTCAAAGAAAATTCGGTTAGGATAAAAAATTGCAATGTAACCTATAGGAAAAAAAATTGAGTTCAGTTAGTAACCTATAGATAATTTTTTTTTGCAATGTAACCTATAGATAAAAAAATATATTGGATCTCAGAAAAAAGTTCAGTTAGTAGGAAAAAAAATTGCGACGTAATAGAACTTTTATCTGAAAATTTAGCCAGGAAATCAGAAAGTTCAGTTGGGAAATTAAAAAATGTAGTATAGAAAATTAAAAGTTTGGCTGCGTTTTTTTTTTTTTTTTTTTGCGAAATATCCGAAATGTTCTTCATTTCCATCAAGTTCGGCTAGTTCGACAAATTTTTTTCACAAAATTTCTACCCGAACTTCTCTCTACGACTTCAATTTTTATGATTACTACTCACTCAATTTATTAATCAAAAATGTATAAAGAAGACATGGGTTAGTCAGAAAGTCTCTAATATACAAATTTCTTAAATCCGAATTTAAAACGATTATGACAATGGAAGAGAAAACAAAAGGATAAGAGAAGAGTTTAAAATAAAATTTAGTTAGTAAAAAAAATTGTGTTTTTGTGTTTATGAATTAGAGTTTTAATTAAGTTAGTAGGTTTAGGAGGGAAGTTATTAGGTTAGTCATAATTTAAACAAGGGTAAAGGATAAGTTAGTCATCTCCTAAGTCTAGGATACCCCTTATAAGTGTATGGAAGGTGGCTTAATGATAGGTGTAGAATACACCTAATTTACTATCTAGTAGTTTATGCTTTCTTTGCTATTTTTCTTGTAAATTATGTATTTTACGCTTGTTTTGAGTTTTGTAGCTACTTTGGAGTCACACGGAGGAAAAGAAGAAGAAGTTACTCTATTTTGAGCCAAAAGGGCAAAATTGTCATTTCATGGGCGATTATTAAAGAAAGGATGGGTTCAAGTTAAGGGCTGCCAAACTGGGTAGCCCTTATCCAGAAATGTAGTGCTATTATCAGCTGGTAAAAGGGAGTGAACTCTAACCCATACCCAAGCCCACATGTCCAATCCTATCCACACCCCGCTCCACACCCGTGCCGGATCCAAACCCTAAACCGATCCAAACCTAGCTTTCATACCCTAAACCTAAAATCGAGAGAAATCATCTCTCAATTATTTTGTTTCCCTGACTGAAATTGGTGGAAAAGAAGCTGCAAAGGCTATTGAATTCTTGTCTCGAAATAAAGAGATCGAGATGTCTCGATGGTACTAATTCAAAGAAATCGAGAGATGGGTTTGCACGAGAGATGAAGTAAAGCAAATGGCTATGCTATGGCGATTAGAGCAGAGATTGATAAATCGATGAAGACGGGTTTCGAATGAAGAACTGAACTAGAGAATTGATGAAGTAGAGATGGGTTTGGTTTAGAACCGAGTTTACTGTTACCATTAATGGTGTTCTTGAAGCTCGGTGAAAATGAGTGTCGCGGATGAAGAAATTAGGGCTTGATGCTGAGAAGAAATCGAAGTTGCAAATGGGGTTTTCTGAGACAAATGTTACTCTGATTAATGGTGGTATCGATTGGCTTGATTGAGATAGAGACCTCAGAGATGAAGAGAAGATGAATCTGCACGCTTATATAGCATGTATGCAACATGTGATGGGTTGAAGCTCAGAGAGGAGGAACCAGAGATGGGTTAATGGCAGATTACACAGGGACGAGCTAATCGAAGTTGGTAGCTGGTGGAACTAGGGTTTCTGAGACTCTATTGAGATGGGTTTGAGTGAAAGAATGGGGTCTGGTGTTGTTGAAAGCTGTTGAATGGTTGTCAGCAATGAAGAACATATGAAGAAATGGGTATGCTGGTTGATTTGATTGGCAGTGGTGTTGAATGCTGATGATGTTGATGGTTAGGATGTGGCCGAGTATAAGGGATTCAAGGAGCTGTGGTCTGTTTCTGGGAGATTGAGAGATGGGTTTAGGAATTGACAAGGATGAAAGATCGGCAGGATGGCATGACAGGGGTAGCTGGTCAGAAGTTGTGGTTCTTCTGGGATTGCGTGATTATTGTGGCACTGAAATGACAGGCCTGGCACAGGTGAGTATGTATGAGGTGTTGCAGGTGATGGCATTACAAGATGGAGATGGCAATTTGTGTATATGGAGCTGAGAAATTGGCAAAGTGGATTGAGTTCAAATCGAAGCTAGAGGTGATGGCGATTGCGGAAACATCGAGAGAATGAATGGGTCCAAATTGAGGAGTGTGAAGTTGCACCGAGATGGGTTTGCTCAATAGATGAATGTGTTAGGTTTCTTAGCGAGGTTTGGAGCAAAAGATCAGCCTGAAATTGGCCTCGAGAAAGCCCCGAAATAAAATGAACTCGCCCACTTCTCTTCTCGCGAGTCAAAACCTGCGATCCAGCCAATTGATCCAAGTCGGTCCAACTCACCGAAAGTAAGACTATTCAACTAACTAAGCAAACTCGGCTGGCCGACTCCGGTTACGACCGACTCCTTCCCTTTGACCCCGCTGACTAACAGTTGACTAACGGTTGACCACTTTGACCGTTAGTCCTAACGGTGGACCAGACGGAATATTCCGTCGAATATTCTCTTGACGGAGAAATTTCCAGGTGGCCGGCGGCGACTTATTCCGGCCACAATCCCAGGTTTTCCCGAGCCAAAAATTCCAATTTTCTATGGACTTCTCTCATGGGTGTGAAGACTTGAGCTAGAATTGATGGAGAATTGGACTCAAATTTGGAAAGAGAAGGTGGAAGAGTTGAGAAAAGCTTGGATTTGGAAATTGAATTGCAAAAGGAAAAGGATTCTATTCCTTGGGAGATTTGGAGAATATTGAAGCCTATAAATAGAGAAGTTTTCTACATCTTTTTACACATCTTTTTACACATCTCTACACACACAACAATTCTTTTCTTTTCTTATTCTTTGTGTGAACTCTTTAACATGAGTAGTTAATTTTATTGATTGAGGATGAATTCCTAGTTCTTAATATGATTTGAGTTTTTGTTTTCAATTCTATCTTGAAGTTTTTCACATGATTATCGTTTGTTTTTACTAATAGGAATGATCTTAAAGACATTCATGATTGATTGATAGATTGTTTAGAATGCATGCTAAATTGATTTGTTAATTTGATCTAAAGCTAGTGAAAGTTAGGGGATAAGTAATCGTTTCTTGACTCTTTACATAAGTAGCAAACACGAGACCTTGCGGAGGGATTCCGTGGAGCAATTGTGTGTAGAAACAACGTTAGCAAGTGGACCTTGAGCTAAGAGTCTAACTACTAATATCAACCTAAGAAATTCACAAAACTTAATGCATGAGCCAAGTTACATCTAGGTTGAGCTAATTCTAGGTGGCTTGGTGATTAGAATCCTGTAGTCGAGAACTTCCGTGTCCCGGTGATACAAGGGATTTAGGGGTTTAGCACTGAACTAGCTGCTTTACCTACGGTTGGTGATAATCAGACTAATAACAAGTAGAAAAGAACATAACTTGAATCATTGTTTTGCAACGAAGAAGGATTCCTTGATCTTGTCTCTCTTATTGCTTTCAACTTTATCTTTTAATTGCTTTGTTTATTTTCTTTTGCTTTTTACACCCCCTTTCGTGACAATTTTTACAACTAGAATCTCTTGCTCCTCGTGGGATCGACCTTGACTACCCTATATTACTTGTTAATTAGGTAGTAAAGTATTAATTAATTTGATTGCACCTACGACACGCATCAAATTTTGGCGCCACTATGGGGAGCAATGGATGATTTTAGTTGTTTTTATTTTTCTTTTTGCTTTATTCTTGCTTTGTTGGATTCTATTCCGTATCTAACTTGGTTTTTGAATCTTATTTTAGGTGTCGGTTTTCCATGTACGGTGGACAAGAGCAAGCATATTACAACAATCAATATGGTTTTCAACCTCAACATTATGACAACTTCCAACCATCCTTAGGATACAATCAAAACCAACCTTTTGGCTAAGATCAAATTCTTACAGAACATTATGGATATTCTCATACATATCAACAACCTTATGACGGGTATGTAAGTGGACAATCACAAGGATGGGAGGATAGTGTTTATGATCAGAAATTCTCTAGTTTTGTAGATAAGATGTCTGCCATGATTGGGGATCTTCAACAAAAGTTTCAAGAATCACATCGAGAAATTCAAAGGAATTCGGAGAAAATATACGAACAAATTAACCAACCTTTAGAGACTTTTGATGACGCTAGTGTAGCTTACTTGAGCCTTGATCTTAATAATGATCAATCACCTATTCAAAAGGAAGAGCTTGAGGAAGATGCATTTAGTGCTTGGAAAAAATTTCTTAGGGAAAGATGGGAGTCAGCGGAAGTGTATGAATGTTGCAACAATGAGGAAGTTATTCCAACTCCGGATCATAATAAAGATCCTTCACCTATTCAAAAGGAGGAGTTTGGATATCACTTACCTATTGTTGTAAACGAAGTAACACCCTCACAAGAAGATCTTACAATTTATACCGAGGAAGATTATATGAGGGAAGAATGGCCCATTCCGATGATGAGAATGTTGAAGAGATGATGCTAGAGGATGAAACCACATTCATTGATTTTGTGGAAGACCCAATTGAACTTGCGAATGATTTTAATGATGCCGAGACTTTGGTTAAGGTAGAAAAACGACGAAGAATGGTTGCAAGGTTTAATAGAGGACCACGAAATACAAGAGGTAAGTAATTCACTTGAATTTTTTAAGGATGAAGAGGATTCTATAATACAAGAGATTGTGCAAGGTTTGTCTAACCCTTTGCCTATTGATTCTTCTCCTTCACCTCTTATTGGTTTGAATGTATGTGCTTGAAAGTATTTTTGGATGATTTTGTTTCTAAATATCCACCATTGGAAACACTTGATTCTAACACTATGCGAGTTTGCCAAGAGGAATACATGGAAGTTCCCGAATTCTATGTTCTTTATACACTTCCGAGTGTGGACGAGAATAAGTGTGGGGAAATTTCTATCGAGCAATAATTTCACTATTGTTTTCTTGTGCTAATATTTGTATGGAGTTATTGTTTGCAAAACAGGTATTATGGGTGGATCCTCAAATTTTCCGATTGTTAGTATATGGGGAATGAATCTTACAAGAGCCAAGTCGGGCCGTCGACTTTAAAACAAGCGCTTAATGGGAGGCAACCCATCGGTTTTGTATTTCTTATCTTTTTGCTTTTTTGTTATTTCTTTTTTTGTTTCTTATCATGTTAAAATCTCCCACCTTGACTTTACTAGGAGGATTCAATTACATTGAGGACAATGTAAGGTTTAAGTGTGGGGGAGTGGTTAAGTATGTTTTTAAAACAAAAATTACAAAAAAAATTAAAAAAGTTTGAAAAAAAAAAAGTTTTACATAAAACCTCCAACTTTTAGAGATTTTAGAGTCACTAGCATACTTCTAGGTATGTTTACATAGAGATTTTGACCGACATAATTGAACTTGGAAATGTTAGAGAACTACATTCGGAATTCTTGCTTGTTTGAGTGTTAAATAATGGATTTAATCATGCCGGTGATGCGAATTTGGTGCAGGGAGAAATGCGTTATTAGAGTTGCTGATCAATCATTAGTGGAGACTACCCGTATTCATATCATGAGAGGCACCGACCAGAAATTTTCCATCTACTAAAGAGCTTCTTTTGAGTGTGTGTCACCGTACGTAAATTCCGGGTAGAATGGTGAGCTACCCAACCTCCCACCAATAGAAGCACTACTCTTTGATCTCTTGAGTGCTAATTTTGTCAATCATGAGGGTGACGTCCATGGATGAAAGCTTCCTTCTTGTAGTTCGATTTGCAGTTAGCACCATTCTCTCGCGACAACAACGGATCCATAGAAACACTCTCATCATCAACAAGGAGCGACATCAAAATCTACAAGGAAAGTTGGAAAAGTTTATGGTTTACAAGCAACGGAATGAGAAAAAGAGCAAATTTCAAATTCAAGTAAAGCAACATACAACGAGCGGATTTCACATATATGTTGAAGACTTACAATACAATGAGCATAATTATACATACAAGTATGAAGACTTATTCATAAAAGCGAAGAAAAGTAAAAGGTGAAAATTTTTGAAGTTTATGATTTCAAGACGATACAAGTTGTGAAGAATCAAGCGGTAAAATACTTCTTCCACGGCCGTGGTTTATTTTGTATTTAATTTCTCTTGTTTTCAAAAAAAAAAAAAAAAAAAAAAAAAAAAGAGAGAGAGAAAACAAGAGAAATATTTGTTCTTATTTTTGTTAATGAGCCGTGGGGAAGGAAAATCTATAAGGAGGTTTCAAGCGATAAGGATTTTTAAGGTAAAAAGAGTTATAAATTGTTAAGGATTTATGAAATTCGAGGGTTTATCATCAATAGTTGAAACCGAAGACGAAGACGAAGACCATGAAGACGAGGAGCGGAAGACGTTTCTATTGGATGCCGTGAGAGTGGTGTTATCATAATTGGCGATCGGATGTGAAGGTGAGTAAGTAATCTCATCCTCGATAATATGGTTGATTTCCTTTCTTAGAGATCGTCGGGAAAAATGGTTTTTCAAAATATTAAAAGATGTGGGTTTTTAAAAATATTTCTAAGTTGTCCTTCCCACCATTCAACGTGTCGCAGAATTCTCTTTCATTCCTACCCGCACACATGTGAGAACCATAAAAAGTCTGTCTTTTTGAGTGCAATTATCATAAAATCTTATTTGGTGAGGCGTAAGTCGAGGCGAAATGCTTATTGATCGTTTCTCAAACACGCAGTCTCTCATTATGGGATGGTTATTTCTCACTCAACATTTAAGAACGAGAATATGTTCTTTAGTATTTCTAATTTCTTATTACTAGCATGCGAAACTCTATGTCCTCATAACTTTTTGATGCTTGGGACGCTTGAACGCTTTGAAGTTGTGAGTTTTAGTTTGATTTGCTCGAGGACTAGCAAAGTCTAAGTGTGGGGAATTTGATAGGTGTAGAATACACCTAATTTACTATCTAGTAGTTTATGCTTTCTTTGCTATTTTTCTTGTAAATTATGTATTTTACGCTTGTTTTGAGTTTTGTAGCTACTTTGGAGTCACATGGAGGAAAAGAAGAAGAAGTTACTCTATTTTGAGCCAAAAGGGCAAAATTGTCATTTCATGGGCGATTACTAAAGAAAGGACAGTTCAAGTTAAGGGGATGCCAAACTGGGTAGCCCTTATCCAGAAATGTAGTGCTATTATCAGCTGGTAAAAGGGAGTGAACTCTAACCCATACCCAAGCCCACAAGTCTAATCCTATCCACACCCCGCTCCACACCCGTACCCGATCCAAACCCTAAACCGGATCCAAACCTAGCTTTCATACCCTAAACCTAAAATCGAGAGAAATCATCTCTCAATTATTTTGTTTCCCTGACTGAAATTGGTGGAAAAGCATTTGCAGCCGCTATTGAATTCTTGTCTGAAATAAAGAGATCGAGATGTCTCGATGGTACTAATTCAAAGAAATCGAGAGATGGGTTTGCTGAGAGATGAAGTAAAAGCAGTGGCTGCTGCTATGGCGATTAGAGCCAGAGATTGATAAATAGATGAAGACGGGTTTCGAATGAAGAACTGAACTAGAGAATTGATGAAGTAGAGATGGGTTTGGCTTAGAACCGAGTTTATCGTTACCATTAATGGTGTTCTTGAAGCTCGGTGAAATGAGTGTCGCGGATGAAGAAATTAGGGCTTGATGTTTGAGAAGAAATCGAAGTTGCAAATGGGGTTTTCGAGACAAATGTTACTCGATTAATGGTGGTATCGATTGGCTTGATTGAGATAGAGACCTCGTAGATGAAGAGAAGATGAATCACTACGCCATAGAACGTGCATGTGATGCAACTGAGATGGGTTGAAGCTCAGAGAGGAGGAACCAGAGATGGGTTAATGGCAGATTACACAGGGACGAGCTAATCGAAGTTGGTAGCTGGTGGAACTAGGGTTTCTGAGACTCTATTGAGATGGGTTTGAGTGAAAGAATGGGGTCTGCAGTGTTGTTGAAAGTCATGAATGGTTGTCAAGCAATGAAGAACATATGAAGAAATGGGTATCTTTGGTTGATTTGATTGGCAGTGGTGTTGAATGTCAGATGATGTTGATGGTTAGGATGTGGCCGAGTATAAGGGATTCAAGGAGCCGTGGTCTCATTCTTCTGGGAGATTGAGAGATGGGTTTAGGAATTGACAAGTGGATGAAAGATTGCAGGATGGCATGACAGGGTAGTTTGGCCGAGTTGTGTTGTCTTTGGGATTGCAGAGATTATTGTGGCACTGAAATGACAGGCCTGGCACAGGTGAGTATGTATGAGGTGTTGCAGGTGATGGCATTGCAAGATGGAGCTGGCAATTTGTGTATATGGAGCTGAGAAATTGGCAGTGGATTGAGTTCAAATCTGGAAGCTAGAGGTGATGGCATTCTAATTGATCGAGAATGAATGGGTCTGAAATTGAGGAGTGTGAAGTTGCACTGAGATGGGTTTGCTTAATAGATGAATGTGTTAGGTTTCTTAGCAGGTTTGGAGCAAAAGATCATCCTGGAAATTGGCCTGAGAAAGCCCTGAAATAAACAGAACTCTGCCCAAATTCTCTTCTGGCGAGTCAAACCGCGATCCAAATTAATTCAAAGATCCGCCGGTCCAACTCGGTGAGTAAGACTATTCAGCTAACTAAGCAGCTGACTCGCTGCTGACTCGGTTCTGACTGACTCCTTCCCTTTGACCCCGCTGACTAACAGTTGACTAACGGTTGACCACTTTGACCGTTAGTCCTAACGGTGGACCAGACGGAATATTCCGTCGAATATTCTCTTGACGGAGAAATTTTCAGGTGGTCGGCGGCGACTTATTCCGGCCACAATCCCAGTTTTCCGGCGAGCCAAAAATTCCAGAATTTTCTATGGACTTCTCTCATGGGTGTGAAGACTTGAGCTAGGAATTGGATGGAGAATTGGACTCAAATTTGGAAAGAGAAGGTGGAAGAGTTGAGAAAAGCTTGGATTTGGAAATTGAATTGCAAAAGGAAAAGGATTTTATTCCTTGGGAGATTTGGAGAATATTGAAGCCTATAAATAGAGAAGTTTTCTACATCTTTTTACACATCTTTTTACACATCTCTACACACACAACAATTCTTTTCTTTTCTTATTCTTTGTGTGAACTCTTTAACATGAGTAGTTAATTTTATTGATTGAGGATGAATTCCTAGTTCTTAATATGATTTGAGTTTTTGTTTTCAATTCTATCTTGAAGTTTTTCACATGATTATCGTTTGTTTTTACTAATAGGAATGATCTTAAAGACATTCATGATTGATTGATAGATTGTTTAGAATGCATGCTAAATTGATTTGTTAATTTGATCTAAAGCTAGTGAAAGTTAGGGGATAAGTAATCGTTTCTTGACTCTTTACATAAGTAGCAAACACGAGACCTTGCGGAGGGGATTCCGTGGAGCAATTGTGTGTAGAAACAACGTTAGCAAGTGGACCTTGAGCTAAGAGTCTAACTACTAATATCAACCTAAGAAATTCACAAAACTTAATGCATGAGCCAAGTTACATCTAGGTTGAGCTAATTCTAGGTGGCTTGGTGATTAGAATCCGTAGTCGAGAACTTCCGTGTCCGGTGATACAAGGGATTTAGGGGTTTAGCACTCGAGCTAGTCCGCTTTACCTACGGTTGGTGATAATCGTGACTAATAACAAGTAGAAAAGAACATAACTTGAATCATTGTTTTGCAACGAAGAAGGATTCCTTGATCTTGTCTCTCTTATTGCTTTCAACTTTATCTTTTAATTGATTTGTTTATTTTCTTTTGCTTTTTACACCCCCTTTCGTGACAATTTTTACAACTAGAATCTCTTGCTCCTCGTGGGATCGACCTTGACTACCCTATATTACTTGTTAATTAGGTAGTAAAGTATTAATTAATTTGATTGCACCTACGACACGCATCACTTAAGTACATCATGGTCCCCAAAAAAATCGTTCAAAAGGACATACCGACGAATATAATTTTTTTCGTCCTTAGAGTTCAATATAATCTTCAAAGAACTGAGCAGACCGTCGACAACAGTGATTGTTCTAAGTATTATCTCATCGGTAATGATATAACATTTAGCCCAAGATTTTCGAACTCCATACTCTTGCATTATCAAGAGTTCAGCATTAACCTTATTGACCTTCACAAGTAGACAAAGGCACCCTTCCAACATTTCCATAGAAATAATAACTGTTTCATCCACGAAATGTTCCACTGGTAGTTGATTTTCTTCAAGTTTTTCGTTGCTCATATCCAAAGAGAGTATGCAAGGAAAGACACTTTCCCTTATGTCTAACCAATGAAAATATTCATTCACAAGTACCCCAGATTTACGAATAATATAATATGGGATGGGTATTGAAAATGTTTCCCATAAATATGATCTTAACCTATAGATACTCATATTATATGAGGAGGGTATGCAACAGTTACCAACTTGTAATCGTCATACTTTCGAGCATAAGCAAAAGCGGATAACCTCATATCATCGTAATAAAATTCACTTGGCAAGTGGGACATCTTTTTGTACTCTTTGGTGGCAGGATTCCAAAGCCAAAAGAATTTAACAATTTCTCTTTTTTGGAAATAAGATATCACAAAACACAAGGCAAACCAAACCATTATAAGATCCAACTGAGTAAACTGAATGACCTAAAGATTTGAAAGGATAATCCATTTCAACATCATGACTTTCAATCTCCCTCAATGATGATAACAACTCTGATTAATCATAACTTATGGATTAGATTATCCCACTGCGGTTAATATTGCTAAAGTCATAACCTTTAAGCATGAGATTAATAGAGTTGTTTCTTTGAGCAGTAAAATCAAGATGGAGTTTAACAAAATTAGGGTTAGAAATTTGGGAAAACCAAGTTCTGCAATCGCACTTAGAGATGAATATTGATTGCAGTGATACCCCTATCAGGAAATCTAGATATAAATTTTCTGGAATGCTTAACATTGTCGCTTCTTCTTCTTTGAAGAGGACTAGAGAGTGAAAACAAGAAGAAAAGATATGGCCGATTAATAGCGGAAGATTATTTATATGGCCCAACATAAGACGGGTTACGGGATGGTGCTGACTAACCCGACATCCATCACTAACATAAGTGAAGTAAACTACAGTCCGACAAAGGAAACTGTCTTTTCGACTACAACTGGTTATTTATTGGGCCGACCGAGGGAAGCGAGGGAGGTCCTTTATGTGGCCACTTTTTTTGTAAAATCTAAGTGATCGATTACCACAAAAAGATTGGAAATTGTTAGGGTCGAAAAACCAACAATGTCCCTCCCTTTTAGTCCAATTACTATAACTCCTTGTGTATCCTATCTTTTCAGGGGTATAATTGGAAAACAAACTTTAATATAACATATCTAAAAATCCGTGTCTTGGAATTTTAAAAATTTTATCTCGTTAGAAAAGTTATAAAAAACTCTACACAACAAGTACAAACAACAATATCAAATTTGGAGTTTTTACGAAAAATTCGGAGATATATATCATTTTAGGCACAATTTTAAAAAATTAAATGTATATCCATTATGCAAACCATCACAAAGGATACATAATACTTTATGTAGCAAAATATTGGTTTATGCATCAACTAATTTTCCATTGCAACTAATAAAACGATGTACTCCATCCGTTTCAAGAAAAATGATACTATCATTTTAGGCACAATTCTCGAAAATTGAATGCATAACCATTATGCAAACCACCACAAAGGATGCATAACACATCATGCAACCATATTTTGGTTTATGGATCGACTAATTAATTTTCCGTTTTAGAAAAAATAATACTTTCACATCCCGTTTCAGGAAAAATGATACTATCGCATCCCGTTTTGGAAAAAGTGATACTTTCTCCCCGTTTCGGAAAAAATGATACTTTCTCCCCGTTTTGAAAAAGTGATACTTTCGCCCCATTTCAGAAAAAGTGATTCTTTTGCCCGTTTCGGAAAAAGTGATACTTTCTCCCCATTTTGAAAAAGTGATACTTTCGCTTCATTTCAGAAAAAGTGATACTTTTTCTGAAATGGGGCGAAACGAAAGTATCATTTTTTCCGAAATGGAAAAAAGTATCACTTTTCCTGAAACAGAACGAAAGTATCACTTTTCCCGAAATGGAGCGAAAGTATCACTTTTCCCAAACGAAGAAAATACCATTTTTTCGAAACGCGAGAAAGTATCACTTTTTTCTGAAACGGGGCGAAAATGTCACTTTTTCTGAAACGAGGTGAAAGTATTACCTTTTCTGAAACGGGACGAAAGTAGTCGTAGACAAACTCCATCTTCATATTCTTCTTCGGTTGGCCCTCCCACCGTGGCAACGGTCGTACTAGTTATTCCATTTTCTGAAACATGAGTTGGTTCCTTCTTGGCATGTACTTCTGCTTATTTTCATGAATAATATTTTTTGGCAATTGTTATCTTGTATACGGGGCATACGTTAAGGAGCAATTATTGAGTTATTTTTTGTTTTGGAATTCACAATTTCTATTGGAGTTGTGTTTTTCCTGGGATTGATTGAAGTTACTTTTATTTGAACCATAAGATTCTCGGTTAAAGAAATTTATGATGATAACCTCCTCAAAATACCATGAGTACCCCTCGTTAAAAGAAAAAAAGTGAGTTTACCGAGCGTAAATTGTTCATCTACCGAAATAAGCACTTAAATCTTACAAAGATAAAATAAAAAACAGAAAAGATTTGAACATGAACCCTAAAAAGGATACAGTATAAACACTTGCACTAATATTAGTTATCTTTGAACATGTATGCCAAAATATAGAACTTGATCCGTGGAATATGTGAACTGATCAATCTATTAGGGTAGGGAAAAGCTTATCCTTTACAGAAATCTAAATCCTAATACAGTGATTCTAATGCTAATAACAAAAATATATTCAAATCATAAATCTATAATAAATCAAAAGCTGATGTGATATATGGTTCGGATTTTGATCGGGTGAAATCAAGAAATGGGTAAGGTTATCGTTAAAAAAGAACAGAATGGATTAATGATTTCACATCAAAACCTCATGTGATGTAAGTGATTGCCATATTCACGAAAGAAAAATATAAACAAATATCAACATAGAGATGTTCTTTAACACAGAGTGAACTTTAATGAATCGGTGATCAAATTATTTTGTTAACAGATTTTATAGAAGGAAACATCTGATGGCATGGGCTCCATGACTAATAACTATAATCTGATAGTCTTAATTAAGGGTAGTATAGCCGTTTATTTAATGTCATGGGTTGATTTACCAAAACATCGGATGATTCGGATGGTATTCAACAAATCCTAGGTAAAAATAATACGTATGCCCTTGAGAAAAGTTTTCACGTAAATTCTGATGGTAAAACATCAGATGTTTTAGAAGTTTTCAGGTAAATTAAGAAATGGAGAGAGATATAAAAAAATTCTATCTATGCCCTTGAGAAAAGTCTTCAAGCATTAATTGCTATTAGTGTATTTAAAAATAAACTTATGGTTTCAAGACAAATTGTGAGGATATTGTTGGTAGTTTTGTGGGAAAAATATGAAAACTATCAAGTAATGTGGAACAAAAAAATAACCCTAAACACTCATCTAAAGTGGAACGGAGGGAGTATATTTTAAAGGAGTTAACCTGTATACGGGTATACAGGTTAACAGGACCCTACTTCTTTTATAGAGAAAAACATTTTAAGTGAAATGAAATTATTAGGGTTTTGAGAACTTCAATACATCTGGTTATAAATTTTTACCTTCCAAGACGTAAATGTTCGTGTCTAACATTGCTTGTATCAGTATCGAAGAATTTTATAGAAAATAGTTTGAATCATCTAATACGCGTATTACTGATGGAGTCTTGGAATCCTAATTTTTTATACTTATTTATTTATTTCATTAGACTTAATTAGCATATCTCAATCAATTTTATTGGCATTATTAAATTAGAAATTTCATATAACAATTCATTAGTCTCTGTGGAACGACCCGCGCTTGCATACCATCTCATTGACAGTCGTGCTCTTGCGGTCTATAATGAAATATCACATGACTTTGCGCTTCTTAAACTACGAATGGAAAAATCTATTCAACCAGGTTACACCATAATTCAGTTAATTAGCCAAATTTCATGAAATCTTTAGAAGAGTCAATGAAACATGTATAAATGAAATGACATCAACTCTGTTAGAGCACTTTGCTCAAATCGAACTCGGATGCGTTGCTATCTCAAGCATGTTTGTCAATGTTAGTAATCAAAACTATAAGTCTTGATTTCTAGTCTACTATAGGTAAGTCTCGGACTAGGATAGAAAGTGTAGTTGAGCTCAAGAACTCCATGGCGATCATCATACAAGACGAAGAACTACTCAATGAACTGGTAGAACTTCATCGACTAAAAGGTATGTGGAGACTTGAACTTATCTCACTCAAAAGTCTATCTACTTTATGTCCTATCTTGATACAAAAGTCGTTTTACTATATAGACTATGATTATACATATTTGCTATTTCGAGCCAAGTTTATCTCGCTTATCTATTTCTCGAAATATGTGTTGGTAAGCTTTCTCTTTGGCCAAGTTCATCTTTACCTAGTGACGAAAGTCATGTTAAGTTTCAATCACTTGAAAATGGTTTTGACGAAAAATGGTTTGTGAATAACAACTATATAACATCCTCTAAGAATGTTTCAATGATTGAAATGAGAGTTTTAATTATATAACCATTGTTGGATATAAGCATTGTGTGGTAACACATACATTTATAAGTCCTTATTCCTTGAACCAAAGTCTGCGTACTTTGCTGCTCAAGAAATCGGAACAGAGTTCGCGAACCCAGTCCGCGTACTGTCGGAGGTTCTCTTCCCGAGAAAATCTGGTGGAGTTTGTGAACTATTTACAAACTTATTCCGGGTACTTAAGTCTGCGTACCTAGTCCGCGTACTTAGGTTGGTTATTTCATAAAAACGATTATTCGTGAACTTATACATATATTAACTAAGGAATGCAAGTTTCCAAACCGTGGCTATAAAGTTCATGAATCGATTCGAGTGAATCAAATCGTTTTTTCGATTGTTTCTTGTATACTTCTATAAGATCTAAGCAATTTAACAACTCTCTAACTAGTTCATTTGAGTCATTTGAACTAGTTATGGTAAAGAAGAATATGGTTAATATGGAAATGCTCATATGGCTAACCATTTGGTTAACTACTGTTGAACCAACGAATGTACATGTTTGGGTACGGTTACACAAACCTAAAACGTGCATTACATTTGTGTGTAACAAGCTAAGTTTTGATCCAACGGTTGAAAGATATTAGCTTGAATCTAATCAGGTTTTCATCTAACGGTGATTATTGAATGCTTTGTTACTAAGCTAATATTGATTGCAAACCCTGATTTGAAAGACTATATAAAGGACAACTCTAGCAACTGGGAAACCTGATCTCCACACCACCTGTGTGATACTAGTTGTATAATCTAGAGTCGATTCTCCTTTAACCTTAGGTTTATACCGAGACCCTATAGGTTAACGACTTGAAGACTTCATTAGGATTGTGAAGCCAGACCGATACTACTTTCTTGTAGTTGTGTGATCTGATCTTGTTGTTTCTATCGTATTGAGTACAATCGTAACGATTGGCTTGAGATTGATATCTCCGATAGGAAAGATATAAAATTAATCACAAACATCTTTGTCTCATCGTTTGTGGTTCCACAATATCTTCTTTCGCTGCGTCGATTAAGATTATTGTGAGGTGATTGATAATACTAGGCTGCTCTTCGGGAATATAAGTATGGGTTATCAATTGGTTCATGTTCACCTTGATTTATCAAAAGATGGAACAAAACTCGTAGGTATTTCTGTGGGAGACAGATTCATCTATTACCGTAGACTTTTCTGTGTGATACATATTTGTTTATTAAAGTCTTAGACTTTGGGTCGTAGCAACTCTTAGTTGTGGGTGATATCAGCTAAGGGAATCAAGTGTGTAGTATCCTGCTGGGATCAGATACGTAAGGAGCGCAATTGTACCTTGGATCAGTGTGAGATTGATTGGGGTTTAACTACAGTCCAGACTGAAGTTAGTTTGTAGTAGGCTTGTGTCTGTAGAGGCTTAATACAGTGTGTGTTCAATCTGGACTAGGTACCGGGGTTTTTCTGCATTTGCGGTTTCCTCGTTAACAAAACTTCTAGTGTCTGTGTTATTCTTTTTCCGCATTATATTTTGTTATATAATTGAAATATCACGGTTATGCGTTTGAATCAATCAATTGGGAAATCCAACCTTCGGTTGTTGATTGAAATTGATTGATACTTAAACATTGGTCTTTGGTACCGTTCAAGTGATTTCTCTTGTATTCAATTAGACTCGCAGATTTCTATTTGCTTGAGTAAGAATTGAATCAAGAAAGAGAGATATAGCTCTTTGATATACTTTATTAAGATTGAGTCTAGTTGATTCTCTTGAAAGTATATTGGAGTTAGTCCATACAGATTGCTAATCGAAATATTGGGTGTGGTTGTTGTACCCCCGCTTTTTCAATTGGTATCAGAACAGGCAAACATGTTTAAAAACCTTAAAAGTCTGTGTTTGTAGCGATCTGACTTTATGGACAGCAATTGTATCTCCATAAACATACCACCAGTCTTCGATGGCTCAAACTACCTATGGTGGAAAATTGTTATGCGTGCTTTTATTCAAGCTCGTGATTTTCAAACATGGGTACGTGTTATTATTAGCTATGAACCTCCCGTTAATACAGAAGGCGATGTACCTATACCGAAGGATATTGGTAGATATAGCCTTGAAGAAGTACTTGCTGCAAAGCAAAATTCTGACGGCTTGAATGCTATCATACATGCCATTACCCCAGACCTTCATCACCATGTGACTATGTGCACAAAGTCTAAGGAAGTCTGGGATATCTTAAAAACCGTATTTTAAGGAAATACCAATGAGAAATAAGATAGGCTTCAAAACCTCAGTTCTGATTGGGAAAACCTTCGTATGGAAGATGAAGAAACATTTGATGAGTTTAATCACAAAGTTTCTGAAATTATTAATGCATCTTTTGCATTGGGTAAGACTATTCATGAAAAGGACATTGTGATGAAAATTCTCAGATCGCTTCCATCTAGATACGATTCTAAGAAGCATTCCATCGTTGAAGGAAATAATCTTGCAACGCTTTCCAGAAATACTCTGGTTGGGAAGCTAAAGATCTTTGATCATGAGCATACGTCCAAGTCTAGTAAGGATGTTGCTTTCAAAGCACTAAAGAACACTAAATTACTTGATAAAAGTAAAAGTGTTTATATCTCTGAAGATGATCTTTCTGAGGCTGATTCATCAGATGAAGATCTTGACAAGTCAGTCTCATTGATCACAAGACCGTTTAGGGATCTTCTTTTGAAGAGAAGTAAACGGTTTTCCAGAGATATATCCAAGTCGGTAGATAAACCTCATAATCGTGTTCCTCTTAAAAATAGGGATATTGATGAAACTGATTACGAGGATATGCCTCAGTTATTTAAGTGTAAAGGTTTTGGTCATTTTGCAAATGAGTGTCCAAATCGAAAGAAATACACTCGGGACAAAGGTCTTGTTTGCAACTCTTGATGAAATGTCCGATACCTATGATTCTAATGAAGACGAGAAATCAAGCATTGCACTTCTTTGTGGAAATATTGATTTTGATAATTGTAGCAATACACACATCAACCTTGATATTCTTTCAGAAGAAAACTCAAGCAATCTGGAAGATAAAATTGACTCCTTCTTTGGAAACTCTGTGTATGATGTTTCAGTTTCCACTATGTGTCTAGCTGCTTGCACATCTCAGATGCCTGAATTATATTCAACATTGAAGTGATCATATTGTTCACTCAAGGTTCATGAACTATCAAAGTATTACAAGTACAAACACAAATTGAGACATGTCAACAAACTTCAACGAAGAGCAAATCGATTAGCAAACAAGCTTAAACTCGCTCAGAAGACTGCTGAGGTATGTAAGATTTTATCTTCGTCTAAGAATTTAGTTTCCAAGGACAAAACAAGACCATTAGAGAAGAAAATATGGTCAAATCGTTTTGATAGACAGAGGTCTGTGGATTCCTCTCAAGAGGAACATGGTGGACAAATTGTTGTTCACCGCAACACAACTTGATTGTGTTGATTTGTAAATCTTGTCTCATGTGCCTGTTCAAAAGAGACAAGATTGTGTACCTCTCAGGCTTTATGAAAAGTTCGTTTTCTTCTTTTCTTAGTTTTTTTTTTTTTTTTTTTTTTTTTTTTTGCAATTCTCTGTCTAAAGGAGGGTTATTCTCGACAATTCTACTCTCTCTAGGGTTCAGAGTTGTGCGTGCACGAACCTGTTAAAGGTTGCGTAACCCTACATTCCTTTTTCCATCCCTGAAACTTCTTTTATCTTAAGACTACTTATTGAGATTGTGATTTCCTTTCACAAACACATACGTTTATGGATACTACAAGCATCATGTCTTCTGATGGAAAAGATGTTAATATGATTGTCAAGCCATCAATCATGAAGGAAAAAGAGAAATCTCCGTTATCCCCGACATTGAAAATAAAAAGAAGGAATGTGAGGAAGCCAAGAGTTGTTCCTTCAAATTCTCAGAGGTTTTCTGATGTTCTTGAAGTGTTGAAGGAGACGCAAAAGGAGATTCAGCAAATAAAGGCTTTTGTGTTTAAGACTCATGAGATTCAGAAGGCCCTAGTTCGACATCAGTCAAGAAGGTTTATTGATATTAACTCATATCTTTATGAACCTTATGTCCCAATGGCTGTTGACGACAAGGAGTTCGTGGACGATAAAGAATTCATCAAAGGTTTTAACATCTAGTAAATCTTCTATTAAGAATTTTATTTTCTTGTTTTGTTGAGAAGAATAAGTAGAGTTTGGAATAGCCATTATTATGATTACACATATCTATGTCCAACGTTTTCATCTTCATGCTATTAGGTTTATTTGTTTAAATTCTAAAATTGTTTGGAAGATGATTTTTGCAGTATTAGTCTTTATGGTTTTATATATTGCAATTTTTTATGGGATATGTGTGTTTGCGTCCGAGAACTATGATTGTCCCATATCTTGTCAAAAGTTATGTCTTTTGTATGTCGATATGCATGTATTGATAAAAGAATGAATGAACTTTTGACATCACAAAAGTTTGAAGCCTATTATGTCATTATGCAAATATTAATGGAAGATAGGATGAACTTTTGTTTACGAGGATTATTTCTATTGTATGTCATTGTGCAAATAGTGATCGAAAATAGAATGAATCCTTGTTTATTCCGCAGTATTGATCTTCCCTGATCCATATTTTATGTATATACTGTGAGGCTCCGTAAGTTCTCTTATGTTGAGCAATTCCGATTAGATTAATCATGAGTTTTCTTGTGGTTAATTTAATTGAGTATTTTTGGATTCAAATTCATATTCGTATGTGATTTGCTATGTCCAAAGAAATCCTTCTTTTCTTATGAAATTAAGGTCGCTCTTGTTGTTCTTTCGGGAATGACATTTTATGGGGGAGAGTTCTTAATTGAACTTGTGCTTAATTGCCAAATTTTTGTGGAGAGTGCGGCTGTGGAATATTATAGGGGTTATCTTGAAAAAGCGGGGGTACAAAAACCACACCCAATATTTCGTTTAGAAATATGTATGGACAAACTCCAATATACTTTCTAGAGAATCAACTAGACAGTCAGACTCAATCTAGATAAAAAGTATATCAACGAGTTTATATCTCAATCTCTCGATTTGATCTTTACTCAAGCAAATAGAAATATGCGAGTCTTTATCAAAGAGAGATAACTCGGATGGTACCAAAGACCAATATCCAAGTGTCAATCAATTTAAACTCAACAACCAAAAGGTCGGATATTCTAATTGATTGAACAACGCACAACCTGTGATATTTCAATTATATAAATAAATATAATGCGGAATAGAAATAACACAGACACCAGAATTTTGTTAACGAGGAAACCGAAAATGCAGAAAAACCCCGGGACCTAGTCCAGATTGAACACACACACTGTATTAAGCCGCTACAGGCTCTAGCCTAATACAAATTAACTTCGGTCTGGACTGTAGTTGAACCCTAATCAATCTCACACTGATCCAAGGTACAATTATGCTCATACGCATATGATCCTAGCATGATGCTACGTACTTGATTCCCTTAGCTGATCTCACCCACAACTAAGAGTTGCTACGACCCAAAGTCGAAGACTTTAATAAACAAATCTGTATCACACAGAAAAGTTTATAGTAATATATAAATCCGTCTCCCACGAATAAAACTATGAGTTTTGTTCCGTCTTTTGATAAATCAAGGTGAACAGGAACCAATCAATAACCCGGACTTATATTCCCGAAGAACAACCTAGTATTATTGATCACCTCACAATAATCTTAATCGACGCAGCGAAAAAAGATATTGTGGAATCACAAACGATGAGACGAAGTGTTTGTGATTTCTTTTCTATCTTGCCTATCGGAGATATAAATCTCAAGCCAATTATTTCAATTGTACTCGTATTTATAGAAACAACAAGATCGAGATCACATAACTACAAGAAAAGTAGTATCGGTCCGCTTCACAATCCCAATGAAGTCTTTAAGTCGTTAACCCGGTTTTTAGAAGAATAAAACCAAAGGTTCAAGGAGAATCGACTCTAGCTTAGCGAACTAGTATCACACGTAAGTTTTGGGGATTAGGTTTCCCAGGTTGCTAGAGTTCTCTTTTATATAGTCTTTCAAATCAGGGTTTGCAATCAATGTTAGCTTAGTAACAAAGCATTCAATATTCACCGTTAGATGAAAACCTGATTAGATTCAAGCTAATATTTCTCAACCTTTGGATCGAAAACTTAGCTTGTTACACACATGAAATGTTCAATTTTGGGTTTATGAACCGTACCCAAACATTAACATTTGTTGGTTCAACAATAGTCAACCAAATGGTTAGCCATATGATCACTCTCATATCAACCATATTCTTCTTCACCATAACTAGTTCAAATGACTCAAATGAACTAGTTAGAGAGTTGTTCAATTGCTTAGATCTTATGTAACTACACAAGACACAATTGAAGCAAAAACGGTTTGATTCACTCGAATCGGCTCATGAACTTTATATCCACGGTTTGCAAAAGCATTCCTTAGTTTATATAAATATTAGTTCAAGAACAACCGGTTTTAGATATAACCTATTCAAGTTCGCGGACTGGGTTCGCGGACTTAAGCTCATGGAAGGAGTACACAAACTCCAAGCAGAAATTCTCGGGTGAGAACTTCCGCCGAGTTCACGGACCGAGTTCGCGGACTTGGTCGGGCGAGACTTCCATTTCTCTTGATCAACAAAGTTCGCAAACTTTGGTTCAAGGAATAAGGACTTATACATATATGTGTTTCCACAACAATGCTTATATCCTACCAATGGTTATGTAATATAAACTCTCATTTCAATCATTGAAACATTCTCAGAGAACGTTATATAGCCGTTATGCACAGACCATTTTTCGTCAGAGCAATTTCCAAAGTGATTGAAACATAACATGACTTTCGTCACTAGGTAAGATGAATTCGGTTAAAGTGAAATCTTACCAACACATATTTCGAGAAATAGATAAGCGAGTTAAACTTGACTCAAAATAGCAAATGTGTATAATGAAAGTCTATACGTCTAAACGACTTTTGTCTCAAGAGTAGGAGATAGAGTAAATAGACTTTTGAGTGACAGATAAGTTCAAGTCTCAACATACCTTTTAGTCGATGAAGTTCCACCGGTTCCTCGAGTAGTCCTTCGTCTTGTATGATGATTGCCATGGAGTTCTTGAGCTCAACTACACTTTCTATCCTAGTCCGAGACCTTTAACTACATAGGCTAGAAATCAAGACTTATAGTTTTGATCACTAACATTGACAAACATGCTTGAGATAGCAACGCATGCGAGTTCGACCGAGCAATGCTCTAACATATCTTTTATCTTTATAAACTCCTTGATGAAAGCATTTAGCTTCGGCTATATGATTGCATCTAAATAAGTTGATATGTGCTTTCTTTTGGTCATGAAATGTCTCTATGGAAATTTTCATTAGGGTCCCGTTTTCGTACCTTTTCCAATTTTATTGACAAAAAGGGGGAGAATTAATGTGTAGTTCACACTACAAATACATATGGTTTTCGGATTATTATGTAATAAGGGGGAGTGGTTTCCATGTGAGATGGAGTATTAACTAAGGGGGAGTGATACATATCACCATAATACTGTTGTCGAAGTTGTGATACAATTGAACTTTGATGCCGTGTAATAATACTATGACACTATATAACAATGAATGAGAATTCTTGTTTTCTCATTGTTATAGCTACGGATTTTCAACAACGATGATGCTAAACTTACAACCTTTGGAATCATTGAAGTACTTGGAAGTGACGAAGATTTCGAGTAATGTTGAAGATTAGGCATGTGGAAGAAGACCTACAAAAGTTTATTTATCTATTTTTGTATTCCATATGTATTGATAGTTTTTTCACTAAAATTGACAAAGGGGGAGATTGTTAGAGCACTGCTCGGTCGAATTCGCATGCGTTACTATCTCAAGCATGTTTGTCAATGTTAGTGATCAAAACTATAATTCTTGATTTCTAGTTTACTATAGGTAAGTCTCGGACTAGGATAGAAAGTGTAGTTAAGCTCAAGAACTCCATGGCGATCATCATACAAGACAAAGAACTACTCAAGGAACTGGTGGAACTTCATCGACTAAAAGGTATGTGGAGACTTGAACTTATGTATCACTCAAAAGTCTGTCTACTCTATCTCCTATCTTGAGACAAAAGTCATTTTGCTATATAAACTATGATTATACACGTTTGCTATTTCGAGCCGAGTTTATCTCGCTTATCTATTTCTTGAAATATGTGTTGGTAAGCTTTCGCTTTGGCCAAGTTCATCTTTACCTAGTGAATAAAGTCATATTAAGTTTCAATTACTTGAAAATTGCTTTGACGAAAAATGGTTTGTGAATAACAACTATATAACGTCCTCTAAGAATGTTTCAGTGGTTAAAATGAGAGTATATAACCATCGTTGGATATAAACATTGTGTGATAACTCATACATGTATAAGTACGTATTCCTTGAACCAAATTTTGCGTACTTTGATGCTCAGGAAACCGAAACAGAGTCCGCGAACCCAGTCCGCGTACTTTCGGAGGTTCTCTTCCCGAGAAAATCTGCTGGAGTTTGTGAACTATTTACAAACTTATTCCGGGTACTTAAGTCCGCGTACGTAGGTTGGTTATTTCCTGAAAACGATTATTCGTGAACTAATACTTATATTAACTAAGGAATGCAAGTTTGCAAACCGTGGCTATAAAGTTCATGAATCGATTCGAGTGAATCAAATCGTTTTTGCTTCGATTGTGTATTGTATACTTCTATAAGATCTAAGCAATTGAACAACTCTCTAGCTAGTTCATTTTAGTCATTTGAACTAGTTATGGTAAAGAAGAATATGGTTAATATGGAAGTGCTCATATGGCTAACCATTTGGTTAACTACTGTTAAACCAACGAATGTACATATTTGGGTACGGTTACACAAACCTAAAACGTGCATTTCATTTGTGTGTAACAAGCTAAGTTTCGATCTAACGGTTGAAAGATATTAGCTTGAATCTAATCAGGTTTTCATCTAACGGTGAATATTGAATGCTTTGTTACTAAGCCAACATTGATTGAAAACCGTGATTTGAAAGACTATATAAAGGAGAACTCTAGCAACTGGGAAACCTAATCCCCACACCATCTGTGTGATACTAGTTGTATAAGCTAGAGTTGATTCTCCTTTAACCTTAGGTTTCTACTGAGACCCTGTAGGTTAACGACTTGAAGACTTCACTTGGATTGTGAAGCCAGAAAGATACTACTTTCTTGTAGTTGTGTGATCTGATCTTGCTGTTTCTATCGTATTGAGTACAATCGTAACGATTGGCTTGAGATTTATATCTCCGATAGGCAAGATATAAAAGTAATCACAAACATCTTCGTCTCATCGTTTGTGATTCCACAATATCTTATTTCGCTGCGTCGATTAAGATTATTGTGAGGTGATTGATAATACTAGGATGTTCTTCGGGAATATAAGTCCGAGTTATCAATTGGTTCATGTTCACGTTGATTTATCAAAAGACGGAACAAAACTCGTAGGTATTTTTGTGGGAGACAGATTTATCTATTACCGTAGACTTTTCTGTGTGATACATATTTGTTTGTTAAAGTCTTCGACTTTGGGTCGTAGCAACTCTTAGTTGTGGGTGAGATCATCTAAGGGAATCAAGTGCGTAGTATCCTGCTGGGATCAGAGACGTAAGGAGTGCAATAGTACCTTATATCAGTGTGAGATTAATTGGGGTTCAACTACAGTCCAGACTGAAGTTAGTTTGTAGTAGGCTAGTGTCTGTAGCGGCTTAATACAATGTGTGTTCAATCTGGACTAGGTCCCAGGGTTTTTTTGCATTTGCGGTTTCCTCGTTAACAAAACTTCTGGTGTGTGTGTTATTTGTTTTCCGCATTATATTTTGTTATATAATTGAAATATCATAGGTTGTGCGTTTGAATCAATCAATTGAGAAATCCAACATTCGGTTGTTGATTGAAATTGATTGATACTTGAACATTGGTCTTTGGTACCGTTCAAGTGATTTCTCTTGTATTCAATTAGACTCGCAGATTTCTATTTGCTTGAGTAAGAATTGAATCGAGAAAGAGAGATATAACTCTTTGGTATACTTTATTAAGATTGAGTCTAGTTGATTTTCTTGAAAGTATATTGGAGTTGGTCCATACAGATTGCTAATCGAATTATTGGGTGTGGTTGTTGTACCCCCGCTTTTTCAAACTCAAATCCTGGATCTTCAAATTGGAAAACATATCAAGTGAGTTCAAGAATTCTGAGCATTCTTCGATCTAAGCATCCAAATTCGATTCAATAGATACTTTTACTCGCATTTTTTTCACCAACAAAAGTTTTTTCAAATTTTTACACTTAGTAAAAAAATATCGTTCTTAAAGGTTTTAACCACACTTTTTTTTCAACTTAGAAACAAAGTAACACAAACTAAATCAGGAAACCCCTAAGAAACCACACTTCTGAAACAGAAAGAATGACGAAAACCTTAGGTCCCCTAATCCAAATAATGGTTATGAAACCAAGTTTTCCAAAGCCCAAGTGCAGCTTTTATCCTAGATCCTTTGATCTTCACATTAAAGTACTCTATCCTCCCCCCCATGTATAATAGGAATAGGTAAAATCTTTTAGGTTAACTAAGAAATTATTTTTATTTCATAAATATCCATTTTATTTCTTCATATTTTACTATTTATCGTATTCCTCATACTAGTTAGAGACATTAACTTCATCGTGATGATACACATGCTCTTTAAATAAGGGTGTATGTGGTGAAAAAATATTTTTGAATTCGATTTCTACCTATGTAATGGGATAATAAAATATCAAAAAAAATCCATCTGTATTAGTGGAACGGGGAGAATAATTATTACATAATAGGGTCTCAAAACGACCTAATTAACGGTCCTAAAACCCACCACATATATCGACAAATTGTCAGCGGATTGCAATAACATAATCAAATTTTTTTGTTCAAATAGGGAAAAAATATGCCTTGAGATACATATATAACAATTAAATGATATTTTTGAATTGTAGACTATGTGCTTATCCAGTTATGAAACCAAACTAGTTGTTAGAGAAACTTCTACAGTGTAGACGTAAAAACATCCATAACTTAAAGAGTATCCACATGTATATGGACCCTCAATAATTAGTGGAGCCATAATCCACTATGGGAAAATAAAAAAGTTACTCCATCTGGTCCCTCATGTTCCGGGTTTTTCAAAAAAAGGATTTACAAAAAGTTTAACCTTCGGCTCTTGACTGACCATATGATTCCTAATTTAATGTTTTTCAAAATTCTGAAATTAACAACGTTTATGACCGTTGCTAGTTCAAAGTATAACCGTTGACATACATCAAGAACAAGAAAATAACTACGAATTCTTACACAATCCTTGAATAAATCCATAATTAGATATATTCAAAAGGATTAAACTCTCATTCGGTCATTCAGTGGCGGATTGTTCAATACGGATACTAAATAATCGGATGTGAGAAATAAAAAAAATAAATAAACATCCGGACATTCAATAATCGAATAGGGTATGAGGCCGACTTATGATTGGGTGGAATACTACTCCGCATCCATCCCCTCAAATTTCAGAAATAGCAGTGGGATTTCACAAAGATGAGGATGATAAAATTCATCCATTGGTCCATAAGGTGTGGACTGTCACAAAAATGTATAAATGATTTTCCTCATATGAGCTTCCCTCAGGGACGGTCCTTAAGTGGATTAAACTGCAAATGGCATAAGCCACTACCCCGGGGCCGGCATTGGCTCTCTCCACTCTCTTTAATAGAAAAGAGTTTTTAACATAGTTCCCAATATTGCATGTCAATATCTTAGCGGTGCATACATCAACAGTTGTTGGTCATGATATTCCCACAAAATAAAGGTTATATCGGAAAATTTTATCTTGTACAACACGACTTTTTCAAGAACTATTCGGAATTGTCCGTTGCTTTCCCGAAATTTGTCGACTCCCTCTCTTCTAGGGTTTAAAAAGTGGGTTTTGTTTTATCCTGTTCAAACCAACATTTGGGGGTTTCAGCTGTCATACTACAAGGTATATGATATATATCAAATTACGTATTAATGTTGTTAGTCTTTATGATCTTACTAGATTTTTGTTTATTGATGATGTTTTGTTGAATCCTAAGAAGAGTTTTTGAAAACCTAAGATCATGGATTTCATTTTAGGGTGTCTTAGAGTAACTAGTTGAACTAAGGGTTAAACCGAGTGTTTCGATTAGTTGAAAAACATTATGGTTTGGAAAATCATAAAAACGTAATAGAAGATATGGATTATAGACTTATCATTAAATATCATTTATGACTATGGTCTAGTGAAGGTATTTTTTAGTATTCGTTCTATATTTATTTCTGGCTAGGTGCAGATTATTGTACGTATGTTTTGATTGTTCATGTTTTTTATACAATATTTCAAAAAAAGAAAAAAAACATTTATAGTTTTGGTTTCTCGCTGATTTTCTCTCTTCTAAACTGTTTCCTTTCTGATTTATTAGATGAGTGGAAGTATCATAGCCGAGATAAACGTGAAACTGTGGTCATCCTCGGATATGATACCCGAGTATACAGAGCAATGTAAATACATCTCTCAATTGTGAAAGATTTGCATAATATCTATAAGATATAATATTGTTATCTTCATCAAAGCTCCACAGACAACCATTTGTTTGGTCAAAGTTATGATTTTCGAAGACTATTTTGATCTACTGATTCGCTCTCCTTAATTCCAAATATTCCAAACATACTCAAACCAAAATGTGAGTAATGTATGTGTTAAGCATTTTTATTTCTTTAGAAATCACTTTAGGATACTACTCCTAACTTGGGCCATCGACCAGCCTTTAAGATCCGTCCATATCTTCGTTAAAAAGTTGTCGAAATTCGACGAAAAGTGAGGTTTTATAAGTCTCCATTTGACAAAAAATTGTGCATGTGTTAAAAACAGTTAAAAATCATACACATTTATTAGACGCTCATCATCTATTGTTAATATAATAATTTATCTTGTTCTATATGATTAGTAATATTTTATGTTGTTAAGAAACCAGGTCCCACTCCAAAACTGAAAGTGTACGATTGTGCGTACATGTATTTATTCAATTTTAACGTAGAAATAAATGAATTCGACTTCCAGCTTATATTGAAATATATTTTTATATTATGTCATCTTGAAATGGAGTTCAGTAAGCTTGATAGTTTAGATATTGGTGCAATAATAGTTTTAACTTGATAACTACGAAACCTATTATTTCCGGAAACATAACTCAGAGGCTGGTTGTACTGCAAGACCCTTATACCCATTCTGTTTCTCTCTCTCAAACTTTTTTATTCTTCCAAGTTTCTTTTTCATAACAGCTTTTTGCGCCTCCAAGAGAACCTCGTATGCCATAGTTTGTGAAACAAAGGGTTTAATAAATAAGTGTATACAAAATGTATGAACAATAATCATTGTAGAATGAGCTTGTGCTTACTACAATCACACTTTCAGACTCATATATCAAAGTTTGATTGTTACTTGTAACAAATAGTCCAAGTCGTCCTCACTCTGTATGGCATGGGGATGGCAAACATTGACTCCTTCGTGCTCCAAGTCTACTTGCAATAACTTCGGATTTACTATTGTCGACCGTTCTATAGTGGCGTGCATATTTTTCCTTGACTATAAATAATTCGGCAAACCCATTTAATTCATTAATGATGCGCAAATCAATGGGCTTCCTTTCCTACTTTCATTTTTGGAAGAAACTCACTTGTGAACTTTCCAATATGAAACCAACATTGATAGCACTTTTTCCAGTCACTTGTTCATGGATTTACTTGAACATTTCATCTATTTTTTTATCCCACCATCTGCTTTATCAGTTTCATGTATCTTCAGAGTCAAAGCATTATTAGATTTAGGTGTTGCTTCTCTTAATAGTTCAAATAAATCTCCATTGTACTCACTACATAAGACTGATAATACTTTTGCCGGTGATTGTTCATGGATAATTTCCTTGAACATTTCATCCATTTGTTTAATCCTTTCATCCCTGCTTTAAACATTTCACGTGTCTTCAGAAAGAAAGCATTATTAGATTTCTGTATAGCTTCTCTTAATAGTTCAAATAAATCTCCATTGTATTAACTACACAAGATACGAATATGTGTCTTTGTGAACACAAACATTCTCTTTGGATTCAATCCCAAGTAGCCATATATAAAACAATAGATGAATTCAGTCATCTCATATGTTTATATGGTGGAGGCGTTTGAAGAAGAAGAATTTTAGGATCTTTCCAACAGGTTTTCAAATGAGATTGGCAATGTGCATAAATATATCTAATTATTGGTAAAAATTGGAACATCTATCGATTTCATATGACCACCTACCAATAATTATCCTCCATCTTAAGCCATAGAAAATAACCTGAAAATTAAGACAACTTTATAAGTGAACAAGACATTAAAGAAAGAGAAACATTGACTCTATCCATGCTCCAAAAAAAAAAAAAAAAAAAATCAGTGCTACTGGTTAGCATATTACTCTACAATATTCTACCCATGCTTTTTTAAAAAAAAAAATCCATCCCAAAATTTGATTTTCAAATAAAAAAGTTTAGATTTATTATTGTAAGTTTGGTTAGCATATTACTCTACAATCATCTACGATCTACCCATGCTTAAAAAAAAAAACATTCACCCCAAAATTCGATTTTTAAAACAAAAAGTTCTAAAGAAAAATGAAGTTTGAGATAGTGGATAAAGAGGGCCTACTCTCCAATGGAACCAAGATCGATCTCCAAGATAACAAGATTATATTTTTTCCAAAATCTGTAAAAGCCCTACATGTTTATCAAGATGACAAGATTTTTTTTCAAAGATCTGTAAAATCCCTAGGAGGTTTAATGTGTACGCACTCTATTACTAGAGCTTTGGTGATGGGACTGTAGGACCTACGCTCTTTTTATTTAAAGCTCACTTTTTAATCATTAGGACAAGGTAGATTAACAATAATAACCTAGGATCTAAGGCCATAACGGCTTTGCAGTCTGCTAGGGACAAGTCTTTTAAGCAACTTTCGGAAGCATCCTTTTGAGAGACGGAATCCAACCCACGAGTATAATAATCTTCGGATGAAAGAAGATTTCCCTTTTCATAAGCACGGTTCCCCCTGATTTCATATATTTTTTTTTATATCAAGTAGTAATAACCTGATCCAACCTCTCGGGTTTTTTACACGTTTTGCAAAATCCGTATGAGGGCATAGGGGTTTTACAGTTTAACCAGTCTCTGAGTTATGCTCCCTGAAATAATAGGCTTCATAGTTATCAAATTAATTAAAAAGATTATTGCACAAATATCTAAACTATCAAGCTCATTGAACTGTATTTTAGGACATAATAAAAGAAAGAAATCTCAAATATGAGTTGAAATCCACATCCATTCTTTTATACCTTAAAATTGAATGAATACAACATGTACGTACAATCGTACACTTTCATTTTTGGAGTGGGTCAGTGTTCTTTTACAACTAAAACATTACTAATCATTTAGAACAAGACAATTTATTGAATTAACAATAGACGATGAGCGTCTAATAAATATGTTTGATCGTCAACTATTTTAGCACATGCATGACTTTTTGTCAAATGAAACTTATAAAACTTCAATTTTCGTCGAATCATGACAACTTTTGAACGAAAACATGACCGGATCTAAAAAAATAATCGATAGTCTAAGTTAAATAGCATTGTCCTAAAGTGATTTCTAAAAAAAACACAAATGCTTAATATGTACAATACTGACATTTCGGTTTAAATATGTTTGAAATATTTGCAATTAAGGAGAACGAATCAGTAGATCAAAATATCTTCGGAAATCATAACTTTGACCAAGTAATTATTGTCATGTGGGTTTGTAATAAAGACAAACCCATCATTATTCACTCCAACGAATCAACTCAAAATACAATTATTCAAACTATCCAGTCATGAAGAAAGCTAAGTGAAGCTTATAAAGCAGGAAGATATCTAGTTCATACCCGTACACCTCATTTACTATCATACCATATGAAATCTGCCGGGATAAATGTTGGGATCAAATTCATTGAATACGTACTTAACTTGGATGTCTCGAGAATAACCTAATTATAGAATCAAGGATGTCTTTAAAGGTTATAATTGGGTTTGAGCACGTTATCACAAAATTTATAAATACCAATCTCACTACTACTTTTTTTCTATTTGATTTACTGAACAACATGATCTCAAACATGATCAAAGTAACAATGAAGAACACCTATACGAAATTAAATACAATTCTTTCTCACTTACTAGTGTCCAAAAAATACAATTCCTATACAAATTATTACGAGTTGAGATCTCAACAAGATTAATAAAAAATAAGAAAAATAAATGATTTTCAGTAATCAAACCACGATAAAATTAACTTTGTTCAATGACAATTAGAGTAATTTGAAAGAATAGTTGCGATTAATCTTCATTATCTTTCTAGGTTATTCCATTAATGGCGGATCGATGATGATAGTGGTGGTGGTGCGTCGGAGAACGGTAGTGATGGGTCTTGTTTTCCCAAAAAGTAAAAAAAAAAAAAAAAAAAAGTAAACTTTCTGTATCACTGAGAACAAGATCCCGACCGTGTGAACATGAAGGGTCTAAAAATTTGAGACAATGGGTTGTTTCCTTTTGTTCAATTATTATTTCCAAAAAATTAAAAAATAAATATGGATTTAACTAGTTTGACAGCGGGTGGAAGAAAATAAATTCTAGTTACTACTCACTCAAATTATTAAACACAAATGTATAAAGAAGACATGGGTTAGTCGGAAAGTACCTCTAATATACAAATTTCTAAATCTGAATTTAAAATGAATATGAAAATGGAAGAGAAAACAAGAAGATAAGAGAAGAGTTTAAAATAAAATTTGGTTAGTAAAAGAAATTGGGTTTTTGTGTTTATGAATTAGAGTTTTAATTAGTAGGTTTAGGAGGGAGGTCATTAGATTAGTCATAATTTAAACAAGGATAAAGGATAAGTTAGTCATCTCCTAACTTTAGCATGCCCCTTATAAGTGTAGGAAAGGTAGCATAAGTACATCACGGTACCCCCAAAAAAATCATGGTCCCCAAAAAATCGTTCAAAAGGAAATACCGACGAATAGAATTTTGTCGTCCTTAGAGTTCAATATAATCTTCAAAGGATCGAATGCAATTTGCCGACAACAACGATTGTTCTAAGCATTATCTCATGGGTAATGATATGACATTTAACCCAAGATTCTCGCACTCCATACTCTTTCATTATCAAGACTTCAACATTAACCTTATCGACCTTCACAAGTAGACAAAGGCACCCTTCCAACATTTTCATAGAAATAATAACTGTTTCATCCACGAAATGTTCCGCGATAGTTGGGTTTCTTCAAGTTTTTAGTTGCTCATATCCAAAAAGAGTATGCAACGAAAACCACTTTACCCTATGTATAACCAATGAAATTCTCCATTCACAAGTACCCCTATGTCTAACCAATGAAAATCCCCAGATTTTAACCAATGAGTATTGAAAATGTTTCCCATAAATTTGATCCTAACCTATAAACACTCCTCTTCACATGAGGATGGTATGCGAAAATTACCAACTTGTAATCGGCATACTTGCGAGCATAAGCAAAAGCACATATTATCATATCATCATAATAAAATTCACTTGGCAAGTGGGATATCTTTTTGTACTCTTTGGTGGCTGGATTCCAAATGTTAGAGCATGGCTCGGTTGAACCCACCAAGCGTTGGTATGTCAAGTTTAGTTGTCATATTTTAGTGAATTAAAACTCATGTTAAGAGTCGCTTGATTATGTACTAGAGTTAAACTTCGTATAGGTTAGCTTGAATGTATTAGGATATGAGACATTACAAGTATTGCGAAGACTTGAAGATGTGAAGAAGCAAGGAGTTACAACGACAACAATCATCCTTACACTTGAGGTTAGTGATATTTGACTTGAACTATTTCATTCCCTAACGTATCTTTCAAGTCGTGCATATTGAAAACATAACTGCGAAGCATATTTGAACTCTAGATAGACATAGTATTAAGGAGTACAATACGAGATTTATTGCTTAACCATTAAAATTTGTAGATAAGACATCGCCATAATCATTTGAATGCTATTGTGATTATGTATGGGTATGAGGTGAGGATTTCATCCTAGGGAACAATGTTTACATGTGTTCTAAGGAAGTAAGTTTATAACTTGTTTGTGAACCGAAAAGGAAATTGCCAGGTGTTATTGGTTTTGTTATTCATTGCATATCTTATGAACAACCAATATGTGTGATAGAGTATAACCGCTCACAACTTGTTGTGTTCTTGGTAGAAATGTTCACAAAGGCCTGACTTATGTATTGGTATAAATTTTATTAGTAAAACCGATCTTAAGTAATCACCTGTGGTATGATCGGATTTTGTATGTCTGACCATGTAAGGGAAAGGGAACCGATCCTTGTAAGGGAAAGGGAACCGATCCTAGTAAGGGAAAGGGAACCGATCCTTGTATGGGGTGCAACAAGGTTTATAGCAGAAAGGGGAACCGATCCTATGGACATGTGCAACACATATAAGTTAGATACCATATATATGTGAGGAACCGATCCTAGTACCTAGTCAACAGTAACTTTTGGGAAGCTAGTGTGACTATGCACGTGACTCACATGGAGGTAGAACAGAAAATTGTTTTGGTAGAACCGTAAACCCATGATTGTGATTGAATGTTGGTTTGATCAATCACATAGTTCTTGAAAGTCGATGAACCAATTCTAAACTTGTTTGGAAGTGTGGCAAATCGGTTTCAATGTTGTAAGTGTGAAAGAGAACTTACAAAGTTAAGATGTCGACAAACTTTGAACACATGTTGTGAATGTTTATTTCTATAATTGTTCAAAGATATTCCTTAACTAGCTAAGGGAAGAGAATCCCAGGATCGAAACATAAGTAAGTTAAGAATCTTTTAATTAAGGTTATTAATTTCATTTTGTAGGGAAATTACGGAATTAGTAATGTGCATTTAATAATTAGATTTTCCGAGAGACTTCGATCGTTATTTTTGGACATAGCATTTCCGGAATTATGAAAACCGAATCATGCTTTTATGAATATCTTGAGAATATTTTCGGTTTTTGAAATTCCTTGGTGTCCAAACTTCCTTGTCTATAAATACACGAAGTTTGCCTTTCTAGCAAACTAATCTTTTGTAACAACAAATTTACTCTTTTGTTGTTATTATGGGTGTAGCCGCCATTCGGAGAGGAGAGTAACCTAATTAGGCGAAATCTCTTACGGACGCTCAATTTAAAGTCTTCTTTGGAATTGAGAAGCTCTAGCGCGACTCGTTGGTGGGAAACTAGATAATTACGGTTTATCTTTGTTTTTGATTGATTTGATTGACTAACGGTGGTTGAAATCTGATTGCACCTAGTTTGTTTATTCTTGAGAATCTTCTCTTCTGATATAAGATTCACTCAAACTAGTTCGTAGTTTCGACAGGGGATCTTTAGACGTTGTTAGTTCTAAAGACGATCTTGTGATAATCCATTGTTAACAGGGCTCTAAGTTACGTGTGATTGATCACAAGAGATTCAAGTGATTGTGTGCAGGTTTTTATTGAAGATTTAAGAAGATTTGAAGACAAAGAAGATATTGAAGATATTGAAGTTCTGACTTGGGATTTATAATCTTTGGTGTGCACAATACTTATTTCGGTAAAAGAGGATACAATTAATAATCGGTTTATCCTTGTGGTAGATTGGATTGATTAATTGAGTAATACGTTTCCTTGTGATTAAAGGTATTGATTGGCTTAATCTTAAACGATTACCTTTGGGTGATTGAACATAAGATAGATCTAAGGACCCGACGAAGGAGTTTATGTTAAGATAAACGAGAAGAGCCTTTGTCCGACTCATATCACTTGGTTGAATAGAGTTGATACCAAACAGATTTGTTGTTCCTTTCTTGTTTGGAATACGAACCAAAGGAATTGTTCCAAGTACGTGACTTATTCACAAGTCGGAGGCGTGGGAATACAGACGGAACTAAGTGAACTATAGGGTTAGTTACTTGGTCTCAACTATAAGAAGTTAGGTGTAATTTTGTGTAGCGGCTTAATCCTGAGAGTATTCACCGGACGAAGTCCCGGGGGTTTTCTCGCATTTGCGGTTTCTCGTTAACAAAATCTTGCTTTGTGTCATTTACTTTTATTTTCCGCATTATAATTTTTTTATTATAATTAAAGTAAATCACACAAATGTTAATTCCTATTTACTTGATAAGCAATCGTATTGTGTTTGGTTAAGTCTGAATCTTTGTATCAAGTAAACATACTTTGTTGTTGTATTGTCTCGATCTCGTATCCATAGACGATCATACGAAGTGTGAACCGATTAGTTGTATTGTCTCGACTCAGTCCATAGACAATCACTTTCGGAGAAAGGACTTATAGGTAGGAAAAGTTTTAGCTTGAGTTATATTTGGGTTCCCTCGCCTTTTCACCAAAGACAAAAGAAATTCACAGTTTCTCTTTTTTTGGAAATAAGATATCATAAAACACGAGGCAAACCAAACATTATAATCCAACTGAGTACACTGATTGACCTAAATATTTGAAAGGATATTCCATTTCAACAACATGACTTTTAATCTCACCCAATGATGATGACTCTAATGATTCATAAATTATAGAGTAAATTATCCCACTGTGATTACTATTACTAAAGTCACAACCTTCAAGTATGAGATTACTGGAGTTGTTTATTTCAACAGTAAAATCAAAATGGAGTTTAACAAAAACAGGGGTCCATCAATAATACAAGTGAAGTGAACTGCAGTCTAAGGAAGTGAACTGTCTTTTCGACTACAGTTGGTTACTTATTTTTTTATTTTATTTTCTTGAAGAATGAGCTGGTTACTTCTTGGCATGTACTCGTGGTTATTTTTTTGAGTCATATATTTTGTTTATAGAGAAAAACATTTTAAGTGAAAGGAAATTATTAATGTTTTGAGATCTCTTTTATTATAGTCTTTTTAAACTTCAATACAGCTGGTTATATAGTTTTTTTTTTAAACTCCTACCAGAGAAAACACCCAACTATAAGCCAAACAAGATTTGGGTTAATGATACGGGGAAAGGAAAATCGGTTCCAATCCAGCTGTCTGAAGAGATGACTCGTAAAGGTTTAGTATGGTACCCGGTTCAGCCACGGAAACAACCTGAAAAAGGATCTGACAAAGAAAAAAATACTCATAACCCTCGACTGCCCTTGCAGTGCAATAAAGAAAGTGCCAATACACCTGCAACTTCTGATTCTGTCGGGGGAATGAACGTTGAGATTAAGATATCTCAAATAGGGTCCCACACAAACACATCAGCAACTCCAGCTAATATCCAACAAGGTTTGTAACTCACGTGACGGAACACATCAGCAGTACATCATCCAAACAAGCACATGCCTCCAACAGAAAGGAAAAGGCCCAGACTGCATCAGCAAGTGAGATCCCACAAGCACAAACTGAAAACCCCTCCGAGCCTACCGCACCAATCCGGCCTCAACCCGAACCCTCCTCCGAATGCAATTCCCAGAATGGCAAGTATATTATCTTTTTTCTTACTCAAGATTATACTCAAGTACTAATCTCTTTTCTGCAGCGCATAGATGCAAAAGTAAACCTCCTTGTGTATAATGTCAATGGAAAACTAGAAGTCATTGTAACTCGCAATGTAAAACCTGAAGAACGACATCACCCTCTGAGGCCTTTACATACATATAAGATAAGAACATTTCAAGATCTAACAAAGATTCCTGATTATTTGATGCTCCCAAATACTCCCCGACTATGCAGCAAGCCCCCCCCCCCCAACTAAAATCAGAAATTACATCTCCATTGCAGATCTTGAACAACACTCAACAAAGATGAATGAACTTGACACTGAAATCCCTACGGCAAGAACTCGAAAACCTAGAAGTTGTAGATCCAATGCACCTACTGAACAAAAGAACATTAAGACTCCAACAATACCAGTTCATCCAGTGGCCACTTCTACATCTCATTCCTTCCACAAAAATATTTGACTAATAAAAGGACGGTGACAAATCCTGCCTAGAAGCTTTCTATCAACGATGAGATTGCTCCAGCAGACTCAGCAAGAAAAGAGCGAAGTGTTAGTTTAAGCCAACACTCGCGCCGGCCATGAACTTCCTTGCTTGGAACTTTCGGGGGTGCATAACCCTCGACAGCTTTCTAAATCACAGTGAGTACACACGCAAGTTCAAGCTTGACTTACTTTTCTTGACGGAAACTTTACCTTCAGTTCAGCATATGTCTTCAGTTAAAAATAGTTTAGGATTTCAACTGTTTTAAAATTTCTTGTAATGGACATCGAGGTGGCCTCTGCTTGACGTGGACATCCCGCCTCGATATCTCAGTCTTAGTGTCTGATCAAAGTTTGTTGCATACTTATATTCGTCCTAATACTAATCATCTCCAAAACCAACAACAATGGTACTTCACCGGAATTTATGGACCACCGTAGCCGGCTGCAAGGTGGGACTTCTAGAAATATTTTAACAATATCATCACAAATTCAACACTACCTTGTGGGTGACTTCAATGAGGTCATAAACCAAGCCGAGAAAAAAGGAGGCAGACTCGTGATCATCTACCAAGCTAAACACTTCAACAACTTCATTAATCACAATGGGCTTAGAGATTTTGGGTTTCAAGGTGAGCCCTATATCTGGACCAACAGATAAACATATAGTAATTTCATCATGGAAAGGATATACCGGAGCCTTGCTTCACAACAATGGGTGGAATTACATCCTAGAGCATTGGTAAGACATTTACCAAGTATAGGTTCAGATCATGCACCAATTTTTATTGCAAGAAACAACGATGCATAGGCCGTCACAAAATACTTTTCTTATTGAACATCTATGGTTCCTGCACTCTCAAATGAAAGATGTGGTGATTAATGTCTAGCAAGAAGTTGGAGCGGATAATCTGGCAAACAACCTAAAGATATGGAACAAACTAACCGTTGGGCATATTCCCACCATCATAAAAGAGGTTGAGTTTCAAATTCAGCTAGCACAATCAAAATGTGCCTCAACGACAGGCACATAACTACTTTTTTTGGCTACAACATGAGAAGGACACTAGAAACTCTCATCTCATGCTGCAATATTGTTGTTAGAGCACTGCTCGGTCGAACTCGCAAGCGTTTCTATCTCAAGATTGTTTGTCAATGTTAGTGATCAAAATTATAAGTCTTGATTTCTAGTCTACTTATAGTGATGTCTCGGACTAGGATAGATTGTGTAGTTGAGCATTAGACTTCACGGCATTCATCAATTGAAGACGAAGAACTACTAAGGAGAGCTTGTGGAACTTCATCAACAAAAGGTATGTGGAGACTCAAACTCATCTATCACTTGGAAAGTCTACTTCGACTCTATCTCCTATATTGATACAAAAGTCGTATTACTATATAGTTGTCGATTATACACATTTGAGATTTCGAGCTGAGATTAACTCGCTTACATATTTCTCGAAATATGTGTTGGTAAGCTTTCGCTTCAACCAAGTTCATCTTATATTCTTGACGAAATTCAAAAGATGTTCACGTGAAAATCGCCGAGTAACATCTTACATGGTTTGTGTGATACAATCATTTGGTGTAGACTTGGAATGTTTTGTTTAGATTATTTCAATAACTTGAAAATTGCTTTGATGCTAATAGTGTGTGAAAACGGCTATTGTCATCCTCTAAGAAAGTTTCAATGATTGAAATAGAGTTTAGAACTATTGTATTATAAATATAGTGTGCATTCTTGCATGTATGTGATCCATGATCAGAACTAGAGTATGCATACCCCGTATGCGTACTTGTAGTTGTGAAATTCTGCGTACCAAGTACACATACCAGTACGCATACTTGCGTAAGGTATAGGTCCGGGAATTTCTGCCGGGGTTTGGAAGTGTACTAAGGTATGCATACCCGTTCACATACTGGCGAACCCAAACTCAGACCGACTACTTAGGTTTGCGTACCCATATGCATACTTGAGCGGTTAACGTTCTAAAATCGGTTGGCTCATGAACTAATACATTTATATATTAAGGAATGCATTCTGTGCAAACGTGGGTATAATGTTCATGAATTGATTCGAGTGAATCAAACTGATTTTGCTTCAATTGTATTCTTGTATACTTCTTTGAGAATATATCAATTGAACAACTCTTTTAACTAGTTTCATTTGTAAGATTCTTTTCGTGTTGTCCTTTATTTTTTCGTTTCTTTGTCCTTTTGTGACAAAAAGGGGGAGAAATATATGGAGTAAACAAGGGATACTGGTATTGATTTTATATTGATTGGTATCACTGAGGAAAAGAACATTGGTGCTTAACCGTTTATCTAACGAAAGAGTGAAAGCATAGACTAAGGGGGAGTAGCATATCATATTAATTGATATAAAAAGACGTGCGGATTGATGTAATCTACCTATCTTACCTTTAGGGGGTATTATCTTTGTATTATAATGTCAACAACAATATTTAAGGATTGAATGAATGAAGGCTATTATGCTGTTGAATTCGGGAATCAAGCGTATGTGTAATGAATTCTTGTAATTTGTTTATCCATATGATTGTAAGAGTTTTGTCACTAAAATTGACAAAAGGGGAGATTGTTAGAGCATAGCTCGGTTGAACCCACCAAGCGTTGGTATATCAAGTTTGGTTGTCATATTTTAGTGAATCAAAACTCATTTTAAGAGTCGCTTGATTATGTACTAGAGTCAACTTCGTATAGCTTAGCTTGAAAGTATTAGGATATGAGACATTACAAGAATTGCAAATACTTGAAGAAGTGAAGCAGTAAGAAGCTACAACGACAATATCATCCTTCCACTTGAGGTTAGTGATATTTGACTTGAACTGTTTCATTCCCTAACGTATCTTTCAAGTCGTGCATATTGAAAACAAAATCACAAGCATGAACACTCTACATAGACATAGTATTAAGGAATACAATATGAAGTTTATTGCTTAACCATTAAACTTTGTAGATAAGACATCGACATAATCGTTTAAATGCTATTGTATTATGTATGGGTATGAGGTGAGGATTTCTTCCTATCAAACAATGTTTTACATGTGTTTTAAGGAATTAAGTTCATAAACTTGTTTATGAATCGAAAAGGAAATCGCCAGGCGTTATTGGTATTGTTATTCATTGCATATCTTGTGAACATCCAATATGTGTGATTTAGTATATCCGCTCACTACTTGTTTGTATTCTTGGTAAAACTATTCACAAAGGCCTGACTTATGTATTGGTATGACTTTTATTAGTGAAACCGATCTTAAGTAATCACCTCGAGATGGTATGATCGAGTTTGTGATTTGTTTGACCGAATCTGGTAAAGGGAACCGATCCTATGAAGAGGTGCAACACATCACAAAGGGGAATCGATCCTTGTATGAGGTGCAACAAGTTTTTAGCAGAAAGGGGAACCGATCCTATGGACATGTGCAACACGTTTGTATGAAAAGGGGAATTGATCCTATGGACATGTGCAACACATATAAGTTAGATACCATATATATGTGGGGAACCGATCCTAGTTTCTAGTCAACCGAAATTTGGAAAGCTAGTGTGATTATGCACAGTACTCACATGGAGGTAGAACCGAAACTTGTTTTGGTAGAACCGTTAAACCCATGATTTGTGATTGAGTATTTCTTAATCAATCGCATAATTCTTGAAAGTCAGATGAACCAATTCTAAACTTTTTTGGAAGTGTGGCAAATCGGTTTCAAGGTTGTAAGTATGAAAGGGGACTTACAAAGTAAGGATGTCAGCATACTTTGAACACGTGCAGTAATGTTTATCTTTTATAGTTCAAAGTTATTCCTTAATAGCTACAGGAATGAAATCCCAGGATCAAAACATAAATAAGTTAAGAATCTTTTATTTAAGGTTTTCAATTTTATTTTAGGAAATCGAGAATTAATAATGTGCATTTACTAGTTAAGATTTTCCAAAGAGATTTTCGGTCATTATTTTGGACAGAGCATTTCCAGGAATTATGGAAACCGAATTTGGAATGTATTGAATATTTTTGAGAATAATTTCGGTTTTGGAAATTCCTTGGTGTCCAAACTTCATTGTCTATAAATACTTGAAGTTTTCATTTCTCTAGCAAACTAATCCTTCGTGACAACAAACTTCCTCAGTTGTGTTGTTATTGGTGAAGCCGCCTATTCGGAGAGCAGAGGAACCTAATTAGGCGAAATCTCTTACGGCCGCTCAGTTTAAAGTCTTCTTTTGGATTGAGAAGCTCTACGAGTACCGTTGGTGGGAAACTAGATAATTGCGGTTTATCTTTTGTTTTCGATTGATTTGATTGACTAACAGTTATTGAACTTTGATTGCACCTAGTTTGTTTATGCTTGAGAATCTTCTCTTCTGATATAAGATTCACTCAAACTAGATCGAAATTTCGACATGGATCTTTAGACTGTTGTTAGTGCTAAAGACGATTTTGTAATAATCCATTGTTAACCGACTCCGTTTTGTGTGTGATTGATCACAAGAGATTCAAGTAGTTGTGTGCAGGTGTTTATTGAAGATCTAAGAAGATTTGAAGACAAAGAAGATATTGAAGATTTCTGATTTGGGGTTCATAATCTTTGGTGTGCACAATACTTGTTTCGGTATAAGAGGATCCAACTATAATCAGTTTATCCTTGTGGTAGATTGGATTGATTAGTTGTGTAGATCGGCATCAATATAATCTTTGTGATTAAAAGTATTGATTGCAAAATCTTAACAATTACTTCGGTAGTTGAGAATAAGATTGATCTAAGAACCTGACGAAGGAGTTTATTGAGATAAACAAAAGAGCCTTTGTCGAACTCACATCACTTGGTTGAAGAAAGTTGATACCAAACAGATTTTTTGTTCCTTTACTATTTGGAATACGAACCAAAGAAATTGTTCCAAGTACGTGACTTATTCATAAGTTGGAGGCGTGGGAATACAGACGGAACTAGGTGAACTATAGGTTTAGTTGCTTGGTCTCAACTATACGAAGTTAGGTATAATTTTGTGTAGCGGCTTAATCCTGAGAGTATTCAATTCTGGACAAGGTCCCGGGGTTTTTCTACATTTGCGGTTTGCTAGTTAACAAAATCTTGCTGTGTCATTTACTTTATATTTCCGCATTATAATCTTGATGTTTACTTTTTTATCAAGTAAACATCCTATTGTTTCGATCTCGTTGTTGTATTGTGTCGATCAAGTAAACATACTTCCGGGTTTTTCTACATTTGCGGTTTCCTAGTTAACAAAATCTTGCTGTATCATTTACTTTATATTTCCGCATTATAATTGTTATATTATAATTAAAGTAAATTACACAAACGTTAATTCCTATTTACTTGATAAGCAATCCTATTGTGTTTGGTTAAGTCCGAACTTTTTTAACAAGTAAACACACTTCGTTGTTGTATTGTCTCGATCTCGTATCCATAGACGATCACACGAAGTGTGAACCGATTAGTTGCATTTTCTCGACTCAGTCCATAGACAAACACTTTCGGAGAAAGGACTTATAGGTAGATAAAGTTTTAGCATGAGGTATATTTGGGTACCCTCGCCTTTTCAAACACCACCATGGATTTAATAAGCAATTCATGGTTATCTGATTATGATTCATGGTAAAACAATATCCAAAATCAGTAATGAAGAACTAATTAATAAACGAAATCCAAACTGAATCCCGAATTTAAGTCTTAAAATTCATTTAGATCTAACAATATAATTTACCTATTGCCTGTTATATATGAATCGATGAAGAAAGTTTTTCTTCTTTCAGATTTGTTTATTAGTATAAAAATAAGGAAGCTAACAGCTAACTACAGTAAAACCTATGTATAAGAATATCTTAGCGACCACAAAAAAATATTCTTATATGGAGGTATAACTTGAATAGACCAAAAGAAATTTTGTTCATATGTGTATTGGGGCATATTCATGCGTATGCATAAGAAACACAAAAATGTGTCTAAGTATATACAAAAATTATTTAAATGAGGATTTTTTTAATATATTTATGTATTTACAAATTTGTAATAAAACACATCACATACATCACAATTATCACATCGAAAATTGACAAATGGAATCAAATGAGTATGGAGATATTCGTACTAAGTTGTGCACAAAAAATAAAACAATTCATTTTAAAGCAAAACGAACTTGTAATATGGTTACAAGAATCTCTTCATCTTAAACTTTGAAGTATGACAAGTGTTATACATTTATATTATGATGTCAGTTATTCTTATATGGAGGTCGTCTCCTTAAGACGGGACCAGAAAAAATTATGACTTATTCCAATATCGAGTTTATTCTGAAATATAACTGACCCATGTCGGGGCCATAAATTTTTATTCTTATATGGTGTTTATTCTTATATGGAGTATTCCTACAAAGAGGTTTTACTGTATATCCCTAAACAGTAAAAATTAGAATACTAATTAGTTAATTAATGACAAATCTTGGATGGCTGCAGCTTACCTCGAGAGTAGTTGTGCGCTTCTAAATCTTTCCATTTAGAAATGATCGTCTCGTACTCCATGGATGGGTATCCTTGACCTTGTAAGTAGTAGATCCATGATGATCAATACAAAAAAAACTAACTTACCAAAAAAAGAAAAAAAGAAATTCTTGCTGCTTGCCTGCTGTAGACGAGTTGCTGGGAACACCATTAAAGTCTGTGCATGTTTCATTACTACCTGAAATCTAAATAAAGAAAAAGAAGCAGAAAGAATTCGAGTTCGTGAAGCTTAATTAAGTAGTTTATAGTACTACTTACCAGCATTATATGTGTTATTTCCTGCATTTCCATACACGCTCGCTGCGAAGAGAGAACCCATCAATATAACACTAAGAACTTTCATCATAACAGAAGAAGCCATAACTTGAGGAGAGAGAGAGAGAGAGAATTCTTTCTTTTGGTGTGGAGAGGTTTCAAAGTGGGTGAGTTTATAAAGAAAGTTAAAGTTCATATCGATGGTGCAAAAAATATTTTGTTATTTAAAACAAACATAAAAAAGGTCAAAAAATCCATAATTAATTTATTCGAAAAAATTTAGTGTTAAAAAATTTAGTACTTCGCTGAAAAACCTTAAAAAACAAATTCTTTTCACTGTCTCCAATCCTATACTATTTTTTATTCTAACAATCAAGTCACAAAAGTACGATGTAAACAAAGAATACGGATAGTATAAATAATAAATCAAGTATTGCCACTAACCAGCAACTGGTCCAATGGTTGTGTTGTAAGTAGGGTACTGACTTAACATTGACTTATCATGTAATACCCGATATTTTTAGTTACGGTTTCGGTTCGGGTTATACCCAAATTACCTATAATGCGGTTTAGGTTGTTTCATTTGCCTTAGCCTAGCTAGATTGTTTGAACTAGAAAGGCTACAAGTTAAGGTGGAAATAGAATAACAAATAATTAATAAAATAAATATTTTGATTAATAGAAAATAAAAAGACAAATAAAAATAAATAATGAAAATAATAAATATGAGGTATTATTATTAATAAGAGTAGTATTAATAGGGGAAGTAGTGTTTGGTTTTTAAAGGAAAGAGGTAGAAAAGAAATGGGGTTACAAACATAAATTAGAGAGAAAGCAAGGAGAGGAAGATGGTGATGAGTGCCAAATATTGCATATTTATACACCTTTTTATTGGCATTTTACTCATCTTTTGTGCTCATAAATCAGATATTATCCCAGATTCCGAGTTTTCTTTGTTTTCAAGAATAAATATTTGTACTAATTAATTTTGTGTTTTTAGGTAATAAATAAAGCTCGGAGAAATTGAGGAGCCAAAAGAGCAAAGAATTGGAGACGAGCGTCTATGGAGAAGAAAGCCAAAGCCCGCGCGCGCATCAGTCGTAACCCAACTTACAAGACATGGGCTTGAGCTATCCATGACCCGGATCCGAGCCCATCCACCCCGAGCCGTTGAGATCTCACCTAGCTACATCCTACGGCCGCTCCTTCGCTCACATCGCCTCGCCGCTCCCGTTCAACACCAAATCACCCCAATCATCCCTCGGCCGTTCGAGATCTCACCCGCCACATCCAACACTCGCGGCATCCTTCCCATCGTCCGTCGCTGTGCCTGCTTCACAACGAAACATCCTAACCCTATACCCTCTCGACCAACTCCCCCATTCTCTCTTCCATCTTCTCTTTCTTCTTCCCCCATACCTCTGCAAAATCCATCCCCTTTTCTTCCTCCCATACCCATGGCAGACCACCTCACTACCACCATCTCCATCTCCTGTCGCCATCACCACTAGCCCCTGCAACAACACCAACCGCCACCTCTAGTTTTAGTTATCTCTCGCCTAGCCTCTCTTGTAACCCTAGAGGCTATGTAGGAGATAAATGAAACTAGGGTTTCACGAGCAGAGGAAGGTAACATCAAATCAAAGCCGCACAAGCAGAGTAGAGCACGATTCAGAGACGTGGGTGAGAGTATTTTGCATTTAATTTCCGTTTTATAGAGAACTAGGGTTTTGAGTTTATGCATGTATAAATAGAAGAACTGTGTGTGTTAGAAACTCATGCCTGGGCTAGCCAGAGCACCATTTTAGTTTAAATTATCTTAATTATGTTTTAATTCTATCAGCCAGGGTGTTTGATGAAACCCCTGTTCCTATGTTGAGTAACTCATATCAAAATTTGTGTCTTGTTATGCTTAATTGAGATGAGTAATTGTATGCTGTGTGAATCTAACAAACTTGTGATAGTTTGTACTGTAAGAAGACAAGCTATGCTAGGAGTAAGTTAGTGAAATCAGTTGAATTACCTTAGGAGTAATTAGTTAGCCAACAAACCAAATGTGCTTGTGATAGTTTGTGCTGTGAAAAGACAAGCTATACTAGGAGTGAGTTAGGATAAGTTTGCTAAAGAATTCCTCCACCTGAGGCCCTTCAAAGGGAGGTATAAGACATGAATGGAGTGTGTTTTTCCTTAGCATAGGATTAAGAGGTGGATTCACCACCCCGGTGCTTTCCACATTGTTACAATCCATTTAGTTACCTTAGTTAATCATCACTACAACTCCGCCGCATCGACAAACCCTGAATTGTGTCACTTACTTCATAGAAATCAGTTTAAGCCAAGCCTTAGAATCAACATAAGCCACACAAGTCTCTCAGGATCGACTCCGTGCTTGCCACGCCTCCAATAGGCCTGTGCACTTGCAGTAATACGTAGGAAAAGACACCTTTAAGTTTCTACCAAGTTTTTGGCGCCGTTGCCTAGGGACTTGGCGTGTGCCTCGTTGATTGTTGCTTGCTTCCCTGTTTTCATTTTAAAACTTTGTATATATGTGTTAGAGTTTATCTTGTTGTCCACTGTTGAAGTATACCTTTAACTGTCATCTTTTATGCACTGTTACATTCTTGCATCTCTGTATAATCTTAGAATTTCTTCCTTGTAACATTAGTTGTAAGTTAAAGCATATCATTTGCATACCCTGAGCATTACCCTGTCAACCTTGTTGCATCTGTGAATTGGTATTAGTTGTGTCATCTGCCCTGAGCTTAAGCTGCAGACCCTATTGAGCTAGGTTGTTGCCAGCTCACCTCATTTGCCCTGTGCAACTTACTCTGCCAAATTGTCTTTCATTTCCTGCGGCTTACCTTGCTATTAAGCCCGCATCTCGTGCATCCGTGAATTATAGTCATAACTTGTATGCGTTGTCTGATCTTGAAATCTTACCTGTAATGCTTCCCTAAGGTGAGAATTGGTTGGTTGTTTGAACCAGATCAGGTTGATTGTTGCTCTGCCTTGATTATTGTCATGAATGCCTGCTGAACTAGTTATTTTGCATATCCCTTTCAAACCCTACAAGCATAATGCATGAGTAGTTGATTGACATACCTGCTAAATTCTGCAAAGCCCTGTGCACATCACCCTGAATTGTTGTTTTTTTTCTTGCTTTGTGCTGTATTGCTCTGTGCACATAGCCTTTGCATGAGGTGAGCTGAGCTTAGACTTGTGCTGTGTGAACTTACCAATCTGTGAACAAGCTGAAGCTTGCATAAGACTGAGCAGGGTAGTCCAACATAGCCTGGTTCTGCAACCTAAGCTGCCAACCTAGGCTGAGCTAAGTGCAAAAACTCAGTTATTCTGTGGACATAAGTAGTGGGCTGCACACAGCTGAAGCCCAACTCCTGTGCCTGACCATTTAGACCTGCAGCTGGGCCAGAACCCAGTTTCACTAAGTCTCACTCTACATAACCTGGGCTGAAGACCCACACAACCTGCATTCCCACTTAAACCAAAAAGCCCACAAAACCAATCAGAAACCCACAAAAACCAAATCTGAAGCCCACAACCACTTGGCTTTTGCATAGTCACTGGGATGTGCATCATTTGCACAACTTGGGCTTAGTATACTTGATGTGTGCTAGGCTTTAGTGCTTCTTTTTGAGCCCAAATTGAGTTGCTAGACCATGTCAGGATTTTGGTCTGCATCTGGGGATGGAAACAAATCCATTAGAGAGCTTGCTTACGGGCATGCTTCACCATATGAAACCCCCACAGACCATAATGATTTTAGGGAGTATTATGAGCCTTCTCAGGGCCCTGACCCTGGATACTCATACCCTAACCATCATGAGCACATGTATCAGTCACCATAGTGGGGAGTTGAACAATTTTATACTCCCCCGACTCCTTGTTTACAATCACTAATGGAAACGCTCATGGAACAAAATGCTAGGCTTGAACTGAATGCAATACATGACCATCCATATAGCAACATGTCTGAATTTCCCTTCTCTAGTGAACCTCATGCTCAACCATACAATGAATATCCATATGAGGAATGCATACCCACTAGTGAAGACTCTCCTTCAATAGAACAACTCACTATGATTCTTCAAAGGAACCCGATTGAGTTACAAAATGAAGATTGGAAGGAAATTATGATAGGATGTTTGTTATTCCTGATAATTTCGGAAATAGTGTTTCTAGTCCTACTCATGCAACTAACACTGAATATGAACCTAATCTAGAGGTAGATGAGTACACTAAAAATGCTACAATTTTGAATGGAGAGATGAATTTTGCTATGATGATGATGATGATGAATATGAAGAGCATGTGTATTTTGAAAATGTAGTGGAATCTTTAGGTTCAGAGACGTTAAACGTCTCTTCTGTGAACCCTATGAATGATACTTCTTCTAACATTCATATATGTGAAGTTGATTCTGAGCTTGGGTTTGTGAAATTCTTCAGTGAATGTGAGCATGCTACACAACTTGTTTGTGACTTAGGAAAAGATGAATCTTACTGTGACACTAATGTTCTTTTGGATCATGATATTATTGTTGTGTCGATTCCCTCGCCCATATCACAATATGTTTTTTTCTCGATGATTATGACATGGTGATTGATGAATTGTTCTATGCTGGTGACCATGATTTACCCTCTTCTGACCTTAGGAAAGTTTGTGATGGTGCAAATGATTTTATACATGAACACAACTTAGATGTACCTAATCTCTCTCCTAAGGCACAGATTGAAACTCCTCCACCAAACCTAGGTGTAGTTTGTAACAAAATTGCAAAACCAACTTTTCTGAAAATGCCTAATTTAGGCTTAGAGCTTTGTGCTTCCCAAGTCCTCTTGGACTATTTTGCATCAAAGTATAACACTTTTAAGGAACCACAGTTGGAATGTGTATATCTGCCTGTTCTTAGCAAAACTCATTTTGAGTTAGACCTTTTGCATGATGTACCTTTAAAATTGCAAGATTTTGTGCTCAAAAACACATCTGTTGACAAGTTTAGGTTTGGGGGAAGCTCATTCACACACACAGTCTTACTTGCACTCTCATATTATATTTGTGTAAGACTGTTGATGTTTGTATATATCGTCTTTTGGGTTGATCCTCAACTCTTTAGATTGTTGGTATATGGTGAATTTTTCATTGTATATAATCCAGTAGGACTTGTTAAATTTTCTTTCTTGAATCGGTTGAGTCTTTTTATGCATATATTGTGCTAATCCGATATGATCTCCACTGAGAATGTTGGATGCTAGCCTTGACTAGTGAAGCTCTAACCTTGCTCCCGCCGACATACCGGTAATCTCTTCCCTTTTTCTCTTATCAGCATAGTTCTCTTGGTATGTGACTGTTAAATTTTTTCTATCTGTCGACACATTGAGGACAATGTTTGATTTAGGTTTGGGGGTACATTTGCATATAGAGTTTTTAGTCTTTTATATATAAAAAAAAAAAAAAAAAAACTCTTTTTGTAAAAACCTCCAACTTTTAGAGATTTTAGAGTCACTAGCATGCTTCTAGCTATGTTTACATAGAGAGTCTGACCGAAATAACAGAAATTGGAAGTCTTGGAGAACGAATCGGGTTTCTTAGTTGATTAGAGCGTTAAAGTTGGATTTAACCATACCGGAGGGCTAATTAGGTGATGTTTAGATATTCTAGTAGTAGAATTGTGATCACCCATAGTGGAGACTACCCATTTTACATCAAGTGTGGCACCAACCTTCAATTTTTGCAACTTTCTAGAAAAGTCATGAGAGTGTGTCACCGTACGTCAATTCCGGTAGGAATGGTGAGCTACCCAACTTCGCACCAATTTCAAAGACTACTTTTGATCTCTTGAGTGCTATTTTTGTCAATCATGAGGGTGACGTTTAAAGATGAAAACTTCTTCTAAATACCGATTTGCAGTTAGCATCACTCTCTCCCTCTCAATCATCACATTCATAGAAACACATCATCGTCAGCAAGCGGAGCATCATCAGAATATTTGAAGAAAAGTTGAGATAGTCCAAGGTTTACGTGCAACAAAGAAAAAGAAGATGAGAATTAATGAAGTATTGTGAAAAAAAAATTGAGTTTTATTGTTTTATTGTCTTTAAAAAAAAAAAAAAAAAATTGTGTTTGTCAAGTTTTTGTAAAGTTCAGAAGTTCATCATCAACATTTGAAGACCGAAGACCGAAGATTGAAGACGTTTCTATGAATGCTGAGAGAGTGATATTAATTGCCGATCGGGTAAGAAGGTAAGTGAGTACTCCCATCCTTGCTAATGGTTGATTTCCCTTCTTAGAGATCATCAGAAAAAGATTCTTTTTGTCCACACTTCTGTGGAGTCTCCAGAAATTATTTCGGAAGGTTATCCTTCTCATCTTCAATGTGTGCGGGATTTCTCTCTTTATTCCCGCCTGCACACATGAGAGACTAAAAAGCGATCTTTTTGAGTGCAATTATCATAAAACCCTATTAGTGAGGCGAAGTCGAGGCTTATGATCACAATCGAATCCGAATTCTTTCATATGGTATGGTTACTTCTCGCTCGGACTTAAGGATGAGAATGCGTTCTTTGGTAGTTCTAACTTCGTGTTACTAGCATGTAGAAACTCTATATACTCATAGCTCCTTGGATGCTTGAGACTCTTTTACACTCGAAGTTGGAGAAGGTTTTGTGGGTACACCTCCAAACCCTCACGAGACTACAACTCGTCCACTAGGGACACCTAGGGGTTTAAAGGCTTAGTGCATACGCTAAATGCATTCGAGAGACTGCGACAGGGGTATAGTTAGGATTTCTTCATTTCTGTTTCACTTGAGGACAAGTAAAATTCGAGGTTTGGGGGTATTTGATGAGTGCCAAATATTGCATATTTATACACCGTTTTATTGGCATTTTACTCATCTTTTGTGCTCGTAAAATCGATATTATCCTGCATTCCGAGTTTTCTTTGTTTTCAAGAATAAATATTTGTACTAATTAATTTTGTGTTTTTAGGTAATAAATAAAGCTCGGAGAAATTGAGGAGCCAAAAGAGCAAAGAATTGGAGACGAGCGTCTATGGAGAAGAAAGCCAAAGCCCGCGCGCGCATCAGTCGCAACCCAACTTACAAGACATGGGCTTGAGCTAGCCATGACCCGGATCCGAGCCCATCCACCCCGAGCCGTTGAGATCTCACCTAGCTACATCCTACGGTCGCTCCTTCGCTCACATCAGTTCTCGCTGCTCCCGTTCAACACCAAATCACCCCAATCATCCCTCGGCCGTTCAGATCTCACCCGCCACATCCAACGCTCGCTGCATCCTTCCCATCGTCCGTCGCTGTGCCTGCTTCACAAACGAAACATCCTAACCCTATACATTCTCGACCAACTCCCCCATTCTCTCTTCCATCTTCTCTTTCTTCTTCCCCCATACCTCTGCAAAAGCCATCCTCTTTTCTTCCTCCCATACCCATGGCAGACCACCTCACTACCACCATCTCCATCTCCCGTCGCCATCACCACTAGCCCCCGCAACAACACCAACCGCCACCTCTAGTTTTAGTTATCTCTCGCCTAGCCTCTCTTGTAACCCAGAGGCTATGTAGGGAGATAAATGAAACTAGGGTTTCCTGAGCAGAGGAAGGTAACATCAAATCAAAGCCGCACAAGCGAGTAGAGCACGATTCAGAGACGTGGGTGAGAGTATTTTGCATTTAATTTCCGTTTTATAGAGAACTAGGGTTTTGAGTTTATGCATGTATAAATAGAAGAACTGTGTGTGTTAGAAACTCATGCCTGGGCTAGCCAGAGCACCATTGTAGTTTAAATTATCTTAATTATGTTTTAATTCTATCAGCCAGGGTGTTTGATGAAACCCCTGTTCCTATGTTGAGTAACTCATATCAAAATTTATGTCTTGTTATGCTTAATTGAGATGAGTAATTGTATGCTGTGTGAATCTAACAAACTTGTGATAGTTTGTACTGTAAGAAGACAAGCTATGCTAGGAGTAAGTTAGTGAAATCAGTTGAATTACCTTAGGAGTAATTAGTTAGCCAACAAACCAAATGAGCTTGTGATAGTTTGTGCTGTGAAAAGACAATCTATACTAGGAGTGAGTTAGGATAAGTTTGCTAAAGAATTCCTCCACCTGAGGCCTTCAAAGGGAGGTATAAGACATGAATGGAGTGTGTTTTGCCTTAGCATAGGATTAAGAGGTGGATTCACCACCTTGGTGCTTTCCACATTGTTACAATCCATTTAGTTACCTTAGTTAACTGTCACTACAACTCAGTCGCATCGACAAACCCTGAATTGTGTCACTTACTTCATAGAAATCAGTTTAAGCCAAGCCTTAGAATCAACATAAGCCACACAAGTCTCTGTGGGATCGACCCCGGTGCTTTCCACGCCTCCAATAGGCCTGTGCACTTGCAGAATACGTAGGAAAAGACACCTTTAAGTTTCTACCAGATGGAGTTAGAGATATCTGGAGAAAAAGGATTAACAGCGCAATGAAATTAAAGTAGAATGTGAAACCCTTTCTCTTTTGGCGTTTTCTTTGGGTGTTAATTTTTGTATGGTTGAGTTTTAGTAATTTAATCGCATAAATATATATCTCCTAATGATCATCAGGCTTTTCCTATTGTTATATAACATTATTATCTATCTATGGTTCAATTTTGAGAACAATATACCACAAATTCACCGTTGAATGTTTGTTTGAATTTGGGGGATAGTTATTGAAATTCTGGACAGTTTCGTTTTGTTGTGGTTCTGATATTCTTAGGCAGTCTTAATTATGTTAAAATGATTTGAGGTCTTAACAAAAGTTGTAGATAAATGTCTTATCTTTCATTGTATTTAGGATTTGCTTAATTTGAGAGTAATATAAAGTTATGGTGAATAGTTTGGTAAAATGATGTTATTTGCCTAGATTTTGTGATGCATTTGTAAAATCAATATCTTTTGATTCAGCCTTCAGTTTAATGTGAAACTTCGATATGTTATACATGATGGTGTCAGGAAGGTTCATCTAAAGTTTGAAAACGATCGGATCAAGTTATCATTATGAACCTTATAAAATAAAATTCTAAAGTTAGTGTGTTTGTTGAAATGCTTAAAAGAATTACAACGTTAGTTGGGTTGTGAACTTATAACTTGTTGATGAAATGGTTTGGATATCAAGATGGTTATTGTATGATAAAATTATTTTAAAAATAATTGGATGGATATGTTAGTTCGGATGGCGGTGTCCGTACCGAGGATATACGGATAGGTGGGGCATGACCCAAGGATACTCGTGCAAAAGTAGTGTGGATTTATAAATGAATGGATATACTTGTTTGAATGGCGGTGCCCGTACCGAGGATACACAGATATGTGGGGCACGACCCAAGGATACTCGTGCTACGGTAGTGTGAATTTATAAATGAATGAATATATTTGTTTGAATGCGCTGCCCGTACCGAGGATACATGGATAGGTGGGGCACGACCCAAGGATACTCGTGCAAGTGAGATTGGAGGTCCCGTACCGAGGATACACGGATAGGCGGGGCACGAACCGATCATACTCGTGCATTTAAGAGGATTTGATAGATTGTGAGTTTAGTAGATGAATATATACATAATTAAATCCTTGAAGTTACACCATATACTCTTGTTGTGCGTATTCTCTTTGATTGGTTGACATGTTTGCTTATATTTTGAGAAAGGGAATGCATCCTATTGAGATGTCATCTCACCCCAATTGAAATTCCTTGCAGATTTATGGAAGTTGGAAGTGGAAGCTAAAAATTAGTATATTAGTGATTGCATTGTTTTGTTGTATTGTTTGAAGCGTAAATTGAAGTAAAAGAAATATTTCATTGAAAATGTTTTGAACGATGTTTAATGTATTCATGTGCTTCAATTCATGTATAAAAGTTTCAATTATGTTTGGTATAAAAGTAAATTAGCAAAAATAAATATATGCATAAGTCTCTTCCCGACCAGTAACGGTTCGAGTTCGTATTTCCATATGGGTTTGACCCTGGTCCGGAACTCGGGGTGTTACAAGTTGGTATCAGAGCTCTAGTCTTTAGATCTTGAAGGAGATGGTAAATTAATTATTTAGTATGTTGTTGTGCATGTTTGTTTGATTTTATTGTTCTATTTCGTGTTCCATCTTATTAGTTGTATCATATCTTTGTTGAAATTCATGTGAATTGCTAATTGTGTGTTGGATTGCATTTTTGTGACGTTTACTATTTTATGTATATTATGTGAATTTTTATGTTATACGTATTTTTTAAATTTCGGGACGAAATTTCTTTTAAGGGTGGTAGAATGTAATACCCGGTATTTTTAGTTACAGTTTAAGTTCGGGTTATACCCAAATTACCTATAATGCGGTTTAGGTTGTTTCCTTTGCCTTAGCCTAGCTAGGTTGTTTGAACTACAAAGGCTACAAGTTAAGGTGGAAATAGAATAGCTAATAATTAGTAAAATAAGTATTTTGATTAATAGAAAATGAAAAGACAAATAAAAAGAAATAATAAATATGAGGTATTATTATTAATAAGAGTAGTATTAACATGGGAATTAGTGTTTGGTTTTTAAAGGAAAGAGGGTGAAAAGAAATGGGGGTTACAAACATAAATTAGAGAGAAAGCTAGGAGAGGAAGATGAGTTAGAGATATTCGGAGAAGAAGGATTAAGAAAAATCAGTAGAGGCTTAATGAAATTAAAGTAGAATGTGAAACCCTTTCTTTTTTGGCGTTTTCTTTGGGTGTTTATTTTGTATTATTTTGTATGGTTGAGTTTTAGTAATTTAATCGCATAAATATGTATCTCCTAATGATGATCAGGCTTTTTCTATTGTTAGATAACATGATTAGCTATTTATGGTTCAATTTGAGAACAATTACCACAAATTCACCGTTGAATGTTTTTTTGAATTTGGGGCATAGTTATTGAAATTCTGGACAGTTTCATTTTGATGTTCTTAGGCAGTCTTAATGATGTTAAAATGATTTAAGGTCTAAACAAAAGTTGTAGATAAATGTCTTATCTTTCATTGTACTTAGGATTTGCTTAAATTGAGACTAATATAAATTTATGGTGAATAGTTTGGTAAAATGATGTTATCTGCCTAGATTTTTTGATGCGTTTGTAAAATCAATATCTTTTGATTGAGCCGTTAGTTTAATGTGAAATTTGGATATGTTATACATGATGGTGTCAGGAATGTTCATCTAAAGTTTGAAAACGATTGGATCAAGTTATCATTATGAACCTTATAAAATAAAATTCTGAATTTAGTGTGTTTGTTGAAATGCTTAAAAGAATTACAACGTTAGTTGGGTTGTGAACTTATAACTTGTTGATGAAATGGTTTGGATATCAAGATGGTTATTGTATGATAAAATTATTTTAAAAATAATTGGATGGATATGTTAGTTCGGATGGCGGTGCCCGTACCGAGGATATACGGATAGGTGGGGCATGACCCAAGGATACTCGTGCAAAGTAGTGTGGATTTATAAATGAATGGATATACTTGTTTGAATGGCGGTGCCCATACCGAGGATACACAGATAGGTGGGGCACGACCCAAGGATACTCGTGCTACGGTAGTGTGAATTATAAATGAATGAATATATTTGTTTGAATGGCGGTGCCCGTACCGAGGATACATGGACAGGTGGGGCACGACCCAAGAATACTCGTGCAAGTGAGGTTGGCAGTCCCGCACCGAGGATACACGGATAGGCAGGGCACGAACCGAGGATACTCGTGCATTTAAGAGGATTTGATAGATTGTGAGTTTAGTTGATGAATATATACGTAATTAAATCCTTGAAGTTACACCGTATACTCTTGTTGTGCGTATTCTATTTGATTGGTTGACATGCTTGCTTGTATTTTGAGAAAGGGAATGCATCCTATTGAGCTGCCATCTCACCCCAATTGACATTCCTTGCAGATTTATGGAAGTTGGAAGTGGAAGCTAGAAATTAGTAGATTAGTGATTGCATTGTTTTCTTGTATTGTTTGAAGCGTAAATTGAAGTAAAAGAAATATTTCATTGAAAATGTTTTGAACGATGTTTAATGTATTCATATGCTTCAATTCATGCATCAAAGTTTCAATTATGTTTGGTATAAAAGTAAATTAGCAAAAATAAATAAATGCATAAGTCTCTTCCCGACCCGTAACGCTTCGAGTTCAGATCTTCATATGGGTTTGACCCTGGTTCGGAACTCGGGGTGTTACAAGTTGGTATCAAAGCTCTAGGCTTTAGATCTTGAATGGGATGGTAAACTAATTATTTAGTATGTTGTTGTGCATGTTTGTTTGATTTGATTGTTCTATTGTGTGTTCCATCTTACTAGTTGTATTATGTCTTTGTTGAAATTCATGTGAATTGCTAATTGTGTGTTGGATTGCATTTTTGTGATGTTTACTATTTTATGCGTATTATGTGAATTTTTATGTTATACGTATTTTCTAAATTTCGGGACGAAATTTCTTTTAAGGGTGGTAGATGTTAGAAGTTGTCGATATTTTAGGAAGGTTCCTGAATTTTCTAGAATCATCCAGGTGTTTCCTTATTTTGGTATAGCTTGAGGTTTCCTTTTTTAGTTAAACTCAAGGTTTCCTTTCTTAGCTATGTTTAGGTTTCCTAGTATAACTCATATACTTGGAAGACAAGTTTGTAACCTATATAAATAGGTGTACAAGTCTTATGGAAAAATACACAACACAATTTAGAGAAGAGTTCTCATAACTAGAGAATTTTAGGGTTTAGAGCGTTTTGTTCTAGGGAATTATTTTGGTTTTTGTGAACAGCAATCTGCTGGTCATAGTTTGGGGTTTAATTCTCTGTAATTCGTTAAAATAATAAGAGTTGATCGTAGCCGTTTGTGGACGTAGGCACATTGCCGAACCACGTTAAATCTTGTGTCTTTCTTGTTTCGCTTAGTGCATCTTATTCTGTTTTCTTTAGTTATACGTGATCCAAAGAACTAGTGTCTTGTGAAGAGGTTAATTCTAAGGTATTAATCCTAACAAGTGGTGCGGTGAGCGTGGAGAGGATCATAGTTAGAAGTGGAGATGTCTGGTTCTACATCAAGTGGATTTTCGAAGGTGCATGGATTTGATATTATCAAATTCAATGGGAAGAATAATTTCACATCATGGCAAACTGATGTAAAAGATATTCTTGTTAGTATAAAACAGATCAAAGATATCAAGGACAAACCAACAACGTTACCAAAGGATTGGAGCGATGAGAAGTGGGATGACCTTGTTCTGGAGGCATGTTCAACTATTCGTTTATGTTTGTCAAGGGAGATCAATCATAAATTTTCGAGTGAAACCTCTGCAAAGGCGTTGTGCGATAAATTAGAGAAGTTTTACTTGCAAAAGGATTTGACTTCAGAACTTTACTTGAAGAGCATACTCCATGCCTTTCGGATGTCTTCGGGTAAGTCTATGGTTGATCATATTAATGAGTTTAATAAGATTTGTTCTGATTTGTCTAATATCAGTGTCACTATCTATGATACGGATAAATAAATGATATTATTATGTTCTTTGCCTCCGTTATATGATGCTTTCGTTGATTATTTGTTGAGTGCGAAAACCGAAGGAGACAATAAGTTGATTTTTGATAATGTGGTCTCTGCTTTACAAGCTAAGGCTTTGCGGAAACAAGAGTTCAGGGATGAAGTACAAGTCAAGGGCTTGTTTGTTGATAGGGGAAAGAATGATAATAAGAAGTCAAAGTCAAAGAATCGTTTCAAAAAGAGCGATATTGAGCGTTATTATTGTCGAAAAACTGGTCATATTAGGGCTGATTGTCTCAAGCTTAAGGCAAGAGATGAGAAACGTGAGAAATCATATTCAAAGAATATTGTTGCTTCGGTTGCTAAAGGCAGTGAAGTTTTAGAAGACCCAATGTGTGGTTTTGATGAGGAAGTGTTAACTGTTACATCAAAGAGTTATCTCAATGATGGTTGGATGCTGATTCCAGTGTTTCGTATCATATGTGTCCTTCAAAGGATTTTTTCACTACTTACACAGAGGTGAATGGTGGTACTTTTATGATGGGAAATTCTAATGCCTCCAAAACAGTTAGAGTAGGTACGGTACAGGTTCGTTCGCATGGTGTTATCACAACACTTTCAGAGGTTAGACATGTTCCAGATTTGAGGAAGATTTTGATTTCGTTAGGAGTACTTGAATCTCTTGGATACAAGTATGTTGCTGAATATGAATTCTTGAAGGTATTCTACAATGGTAGTTTGAAGATGACCAGTGAAAGACATGGTAATCTATATTTTCTACAAGGAGATATAGTTTGTGGTGGAGCTATGTTTTCTCAATCAATTGATGAGAAACAGGTGGACTCGACACGTCTATGACATATGCGTCTTGGGCATATGAGTGAGAAAGGTATGTCTGTATTGAGTAGTAAAGGCTTGCTTGGAGGTGAAAAGACTTGCAAGCTTGATTTCTGTGAGCATTGCATCTTCGGGAAGCAATGTAGGAGCAGTTTTGGTACCACTGTACATCACACGCAGGGTATGTTAGATTACATCCATTCGGATATTTGGGATCCCTCTCATACAGTTTCTAAGGAAGGTGCAAGGTGGTTTGTGACCTTTATCGATGACTTTTCGAGGAGAGTTTGGCTTTACACCATGAAGCATGAGAATGAAGTCACTGAGGTGTTTAAGAAGTGGAAGACCATGGTAGAGAAACAACTTGGTCGTGTGGTTAAGAAGATACGTTTCGATAATGGCGGTGAATACAACGAAGACCCATTGAAGGAGTTTTGTGAGGAACAAGGTATCGTTAGGCACTTCACAGTAAAAGGTACACCATGGAAAAATGGAGTAGTGGATAGAATGAATCGAACGTTACTTGAGAGATCACTGTGCCTGTTGTCAAATGTAAGTTTACACAAGATTTGGTGGGCTGAAGCAGTGAATACGGCGTGCTATTTAGTGAATCGATCACCATCACCATCAACAACTATTAAGTGTAAGTCACCTATGGAGGTATGGACTGGTAATCCGGTGAACTATTCTAATTTAAGGGTGTTTGGTTGTCCAGCCTATTTTCATGTTAAAGAAGATAAGTTGGGTGTTAGGGCCAAGAAAGCAATTTTCTTAGGTTATCCATTAGGTGTGAAAGAATATCGTCTATGGTGTCCAGGGGAATTGAATAAGTTCATAATTAGTCGTGATGTGACCTTTAATGAGAAAGAGATGGTTGATTCAAAGAAGTTAACATGTAGGGACTCTCGAATTGAAAGTGAGAGTAGTAGCGGTGTTGAAGATGATTTGATGCGGGTGGAGCAAAGAGTTCCTAGTTCATCGACTATAGAAGAAGAAAAAGAAACTCTTGTAGATTATGAAGTTGAGTTTGAGGTTCCTAATGAGGAATCTACATAGCAACAAGTTGAGAATATTCCGTCCTTGACGTCTCAACGTGAGACACGTCCACCAACCCGTTATAGTTTTGTTGAGTATGCGTCTTACGCATTATCTGTTTTTGAGGATGAGCCGTTTACCTTTGAGGAGGCAATGAGTAATACTCATGCCATTGAGTGGAAAACAACCATGTATGAGGAGATGAAGTCTCTTCACAAGAATCTCACTTGGGAACTTATTAAGTTGCCTAAGGGTCGAAAGAAGATTGGGTGCAAGTGGGTCTATACGGTAAAGGATGGAGTTCCAGATTCAGAGGGTATCGTTAGTGGTGTACGATACAAAGCAAGGTTAGTGGCTAAGGGATATGCACAAAGGGAAGGTGTGTATTATAATGAAGTTTTCTCTCCGGTAGTTAAATACACTTCTATCCGAGTCCTTTTAGCATTTGTGGCGCAGTTTGACTTAGAGCTCGAGCAATTAGATGAATTCGAAAGAAAGAAAGAAAGAAAGCATTATTAGATTTCTGTATAGCTTCTCTTCATAGTTCAAATAAATCTCCATTGTATTAACTACACAAGATACGAATATGTGTTTTTGTGAACACAAACATTCTCTTTGGATTCAATCCCAAGTAGCCATATATAAAAAAATAGATGAATTCAGTCATCTCATATGTTTATATGGTGGAGGCGTTTGAAGAAGAAGAATTTTAGAATCTTTCCAACAGGTTTTCAAGTGAGATTGGCAATGTGCATAAATATATCTAATTATTGGGAAAAATTGGAACATCTATCGATTTCATATGACCACCTACCAATAATTGTCCTCCATCTTAAGCCATAGAAAATAACCTGAAAATTAAGACCACTTTATAAGTGAACAAGACATTAAAGAAAGAGAAACATTGACTCTATCCATGCTCAAAAAAAAAAACATCCATCCCAAAATTTGATTTTCAAATAAAAAAGTTTAGATTTGTTATTGTAAGTTTGGTTAGCATATTACTCTACAATCATCTACGATCTACCCATGCTTAAAAAAAAAAAAACATTCATCCCAAAATTCGATTTTCAAAACAAAAAGTTCGAAAGAAAAATAAAAGTTTGAGATAGTGGATAAAGAGGGCTTACTCTCCAATGGAACCAAGACCGATCTCCAAGATAACAAGATGATATTTTTTCCAAAATCTGTAAAAGCCCTACATGTTTATCAAGATGACAAGAATTTTTTTCCAAAGATCTGTAAAATCCCTAGGAGGTTTAATGTGTACGCACTCTATTACTAGAGCTTTGGTGATGGGACTGTAGGACCTACGCTCTTTTTATTTAAAGCTCACTTGTTAATCATTAGGACAAGGTAGATTAACAATAATAACCTAGGATCTAAGGCCATAGCGGATTTGCAGTCTGCTAGGGCGTCTCTAATCTTCCCGAATCTCATTCTTGTTGCTGCAGGGTTGTCGTAGCACAGGGACAAGGTATCTAAGCAACTTTCGGAAGCATCCTTTTGAGAGACGAAATCTAACCCATGAGTATAATAATCTTCGGATGAAAGAAGATTTCCCTTTCCATAAGCATGGTTCCCCATGATTTCATATATTTTTTTATATCAAGTAGTAATAACCTGATCCAACCTCTCGGGTTTTATCCAAGTTCTGCAAAATCCCTAGGAGGGCGTAGGGGTTTTACAGTTTAACCAGTCTCTGAGTTATGCTCCCCGAAATAATAGGCTTCATAGCTATCAAATTAATTAAAAACATAATTGCACAAATATCTAAACTATCAAGCTCATTGAACTGTATTTCATGATATAATAAAAGAAAGAAATCTCAAATATGAGTTGAAATCCACATCCATTCTTTTATACCTTAAATTGAATGAATACAATATGTACGTAGGGTTGTCGTAGCACAGGGACAAGAATTCTAAGCAACTTTCGGAAGCATCCTTTTGAGAGACGAAATCTAACCCACGAGTATAATAATCTTCGGCTGAAAGAAGATTTCCCTTTCCATAAGCACGGTTCCCCCTGATTTCATATATGTTTTTTTTATATCAAGTAGTAATAACCTGATCCAACCTCTCGGGTTTTTTCCAAGTTCTGCAAAATCCCTAGGAGGGCGTAGGGGTTTTACAGTTTAACCAGTCTCTGAGTTATGCTCACCGAAATAATAGGCTTCATAGCTATCAAATTAACTAAAAAGATAATTGCACAAATATCTAAACTATCATGCTCATTGAACTGTATTTCATGATATAATAAAAGAAAGAAATCTCAAATATGAGTTGAAATCCACATCCATTCTTTTATACCTTAAAATTGAATGAATACAACATGTACGTACAATCGTACACTTTCATTTTTGGAGTGGGTCAGTATTCATTAACAAATAAAACATTACTAATCATTTAGAACAAGACAATTTATTGAATTAACAATAGACGATGAGCGTCTAATAATTATGTTTGATCGTCAACTATTTTAGCACATGCATGACTTTTTGTCAAATGAAAACTTATAAAAATTCAATTTTCGTCGAATCATGACAACTTTTGAACGAAAACATGACCGGATCTAAAAAGATGATCGATAGTCCAAGTTAAATAGCGAAGTCCTATAGTGATTTCTAAAAAACACAAATGCTTAATATGTACAATACTGACATTTCGGTTTGAATATGTTTGAAATATTTGCAATTAAGGAGAACGAATCAAGAGATCAAAATATCTTCGGAAATCATAACTTTGACCAAGCAATTATTGTCATGTGGATTTGTAATAAAGACAAACCCATCATTATTCACTCCAACTAATCAACCCAAAATACAATTATTCAAACTCTCCGGTCATGAAGAAAGCTAAGTGAAGCTTATAAAGCAGGAAGATATCTAATTCAGACCCGTACACCTCATTTACTACCATACCATATGAAATCTGCCGGGATAAATGTTGGGATCAAATTCATTGAATTCTTACTTAACTTGGATGTCGAGAATAACCTAATTATAGAATGAAGGATGTCTTTAAAGGTTATAATTGGGTTTGAGCACGTTATCACAAAATTTATAAATACCAATCTCACTGCTACCTTTTTTCTATTTGATTTACTGAACAACATGATCTCAAACATGATCAAAGTAACTATGAAGAACACCTACACGAAATTAAATACAATTCTTTCTCAGCTTACCGTGTCAAAAAATTAAAATTAAAAATACAATTCCTATACAAATTATTACGAGTTGAGATCTCAACAAGATTAATAAAAAATAAGAAAAACACGTGATTTTCAGTAATCAAACCACGATGAAATAAACTTTGTTCAATGACAATTAGAGTAATTTGAAAGAATAGTTGTGATTAATCTTCATTATCTTTCTAGGTTATTCCATTAATGGCGGATCGATGATGATAGTGGTGGTGGTGCGTCGGAGAACGGTAGCGATGGGTCTTGTTATCCCAAAAAGTAAAGTAAAAAAAAAAAAAAAAAAAAACTTTCTGTATCACTGAGAACAAGATCCCGACCGTGTGAACATGATGGGTCTAAAAATTTGAGACAATGGGTTGTTGCCTTTTGTTCGATTATTATTTCCAAAAATAAAATAAAAATGGATTTAACTAGTTTGACAGCGGGTGGAAGAAAATGAATTCTAGTTACTACTCACTCAAATTATTAAACACAAATGTATAAAGAAGACATGGGTTAGTCGGAAAGTACTTCTAATATACAAATTTCTTAAATCTGAATTTAAAATGATTATGAAAATGGAAGAGAAAACAAGAGGATAAGAGAAGATTTTAAAATAAAATTTGGTTAGCAGAAGAAATTGGGTTTTTGTGTTTATGAATTAGAGCTTTAATTAAGTTAGTATGTTTAGGAGGGAGGTCATTAGATTAGTCATAATTTAAACAGGGATAAAGGATAAGTTAGTCATCTCCTAACTTTAGCATTCCGCTTATAAGTGTAGGAAAGGTAGCCTAAGTACATCACGGTCCCCCAAAAAAATCATGGTCCCCAAAAATCGTTCAAAAGGAAATACCGACGAATAGAATTTTTTCGTCCTTAGAGTTCAATATAATCTTCAAAGGACTGAACAGATCATCGACAACAACGATTTTTCTACATTTAACCCAAGATTCTCGCACTCCATACTATTGCATTATCAAGACTTTAACATTAACCTTATTGACCTTCACAAGTAGACAAAGGCACCCTTTCAACATTTCCATAGAAATAATAACTGTTTCATCCACGAAATGTTCCTCTGATAGTTGGGTTTCTTCAAGTTTTTAGTTGCTCATATCCAAAAAGAGTATGCAACGAAAACCACTTTACCCTATGTATAACCAATGAAATTATCCATTCACAAGTACCCCTATGTCTAACCAATGAAAATCCCCAGGTTTGAACCAATGAGTATTGAAAATGTTTCCCATAAATTTGATCCTAACCTATAGACACTCCTCTTCACATGAGGATGGTATGCGACAGTTACCAACTTGTAATCGGCATACTTGCGAGCATAAGCAAAAGCACATATTCTCATATCATCATAATAAAATGGATTATAAACAGATGTACCCTGTATTTACATCCGACTTAAAAATGTACCCCCGTTTTTTTTTTCCATTTACAAATATAGGCCTTTTGGATGTTTTCCATCCAAATCCATTTGAAAGTCAATTTCTGGTCGTTGATGTCAATTTATCCTTGACCGAGATGAGAAACTGAAATGTGCTATTACATTTATATCCTTCAAAGAATTATTACCATTGATTGGATATTGGAGATTGAATCTCATCCTTCTATCAAAACCTAAAGAAGAAAACAACTCTCTTTTTCATTCTCCTTTTGTTCTTCTCTCGCTTCCTCCTCGAGCAAAGAACACCTTGATCTTCTTCTTCATTTCCTCTTGAGCAAAGAACACGCTATCACATGTAATTGTTATTACGATTATAAGAACCAACAACACTGCAACAACTTAACTTCTTTTTCTTTCTCCCGGTCTCTACACTCAGTACTAATTTGTTTCCCTAATTTGAAATTCCTATTTTTATAGATTTGTTTGATGATGGGTTTCCCGTATCTATCCGTTATTATGATTCGAGAAGGTTTAATTTGGTTAATTGATCTTTAAATTTTATGTTGTTATTTGATTTTCTAACCCTTATTTGATGATGTGTTCCCTAATCTATTAATTCCAAACAAATTTTAATTTTCCATTTGTATTGGTTTTCTTTTGTTTAACCATCAGTTCTCTTCATTTTCAATGAATTTTGGGATCTTTCTATAATTGAAATCAGTGATAGAAAGTAACCCAAATTTTAATTTCGAGCCGGCTAATTTTTTCCAATTAATTCTTTATTTTAGCCGGCAAATCAATCAGATAAACTGCTATATTTATCTTCTTGTTGATTGTTTTCCAGCAGTCAGCTATAATGCTCTTGCAATCTTCATGATTAAGCCATGGTCCAAAAAATCTGAAGGGGATTTGACCATGTTTCCAATTGGGATTGGTATTGAGGATGATTGGGTTGTGATCAGAACCAATGGCCGTAAGATTTGATATGGTGGTATTGGGTTGGTTGTCTAGCCAAGCTTCATTCGCCAGACCTCTGTCCAATCTTTGTTCTGTGAGTTGATGACCAGTTCTTTTGTTTGTCCAGGTAAAGGGACATTCAGTGTAGCTCAGATCAGATAGATTAGCTTCTTCAATCTTGTTCAGGAAAATATCAGCTTCATTTTGATTAATCGGATGTTGACTAAATTTCTCATGTTCATGCAGAACAAAGTTCTGATGCCCATTATCAACCAAGGTAGAGTGTTAGCGATGAGTATTTTCAATCATGTTCCAGAATGCAGTTTATCATTAGTAGTAAAAAGGCTGCCATAATAACCAAAAATGCCAAGGATCTTCATGCTGAGGTTTAATGATTGCATTAATGTGATAATCCGAGAAGTCTTCAATAGTGACATCTAGGTTGGTCTTCCAAGCCAGAACAAGACCCCCAGCAGTCTTGGCTTTGCCTTTTGGTTCAACAAACCAAAAATTTGTGACTCCTATGTTTCCTAGGATTTTCTTTAGGTTTCTAGATTGTTGTTTGGTCTCAGAGAGAAAGAGGATCTCAGGGTTATGTTTATTTAGCATGCTGTTTAGATACCTAGTAGTGTCAGCTTGTCCTAAACCTTGACAGTTCCAAGCTATAATTGAGTAGGATTGCCAGAAATATGATATAATAGGGTAAGTGAATGTAATGATTATGTATCCTAAACTTAACGATGTTATCCCAGCTTTGTGGTTCTCTAAAGTTTTGCAATCGATCCTCATAATTATGATGACATGAATATGGAATTTAACATAGAGCTTTAAGGATGTTACCTGGTTGCTTTCATCTGTGTTAGCTCCCTCTAGATTACTAGTAGTGTTGTCTGGCATTTGCTCTTCATCCACTGGGGAGTGCTGGATATTGCTCCTCTTAGCAGACTGGTGCTCATTCCATTTCATCTCCTGGTATCTTGACTGGCTAGATAGGATGTATATTTTTCGTTTTGGATCAACCAGCTGGGGATGATGGTCCGCATCAACGGATTTTAAGTTCCTCTCACTTCTTCTCCTTTCCCATAAGAGTTTTTTCTGTTTGTTGTGTTCTTCCCTCATTTGTGTTTGTATGTCAGCTAGTGAGGTAATGTTTTGGAGTTCAGTATCAGCAATATTGTATTAGAGCTTGTTATCCATTTTGGGGAAAATGACCGTGGGATCTAAAGTTTCCTCTAGTTCCGGAGAGGTTTGCACAGTGTTGAAGCTCTTTCTAGCAGCATCTTTGATATTTTTTTTTCTTTTTTCCTTGTGTAGTTTTGGTTTTGTGGTTCTCTAGAGTCTTTTTATGTTTTTTCTGGCAGGCTATGGCCTCTGGATTGGAATTTGGAGTGTTTCCTTCAAAAGATTTGTCTACACCGGCTTGGAAAATCAGGTATTGGGGTTTACCATCCAATTCTTCACAATGGTTTCTAAGAAGTGTCTGCTGCTGCGCTTTCCTCATCTTAAAAGCAAATTCTTCTTCTCCAGTTTTATCAGAGTAATAGAGGATGGTTTGTGGTTTTTTGGGGGTTGTGGATGGAGTGAGAACTTCGTTGGATGGAGAGGGAGTGGTGGTATGAGAGGAGATAAAGTTTCCAGAAGTAGAATTATACTGATTAGTTGAAGTTGGCTGAGATTTTCCTTTTTCTTCAGTGCACATTGGACCAGGATGGTCAAGGATTCTGCAAATTTTACAGAAGGCAATACCATTCAGAGCATAAGCTAATTCAAGACATTGAGAGGTATTGTCATCTTCATGTGCATCAATACCATACTTTAGAGCCTTAGTGACATCGATAGTGATTTGAACTTCCAGATTTTTCTCATCATCATCTCTTCCATACGCTTTCTTAGATCCTTGATAAATTCCTGCCGGTCTAATCAAGTTTCTTATGTCGGGAACGATGTGAGTTGGGATTCTTTTGACTAGAACCAAGATGCAGACTTTGTAGAAGTTTGCTTCATCAATGAAATCTGGTCCTGCTTGTGGTACCTCAGTTAAGACAATGAGCTTGTCGAAAATTCCTCTTGTACCCCCTTTCCTGAAAACCTTATAATCTTCATTGCTAGTTGTTGTTGTTGTGAGCTGGTTACTTCTTGGCATGTACTCGCGGTTGTTTTTTGAGTCATATATTTTGTTTATAGAGAAAAAACATTTTAAGTGAAAGGAAATTATTAATGTTTTGAGATCTCTTTTATTATAGTCTTTTTAAACTTCAATACAACTGGTTATATAGTCTTTTTTTAAACTCCTACCAGAGCAAACACCCAACTATAAGCCAAACAAGATTAGGGTTAATGATACGGGGAAAGGAAAATCGGTTCCAATCCAGCTGTCTGAAGAGATGACTCGTAAAGGTTTAGTATGGTACCTGGTTGATAGGCTCCTAAAATAAAATAATGCAAGTGCACAATGTCTAACTAGTAGACAATGTCAAGTACAGGTCGTTCCCACGAGGGGTGTGAAATACTCTGGCAACTAATACCAAAACAAAATAATCAAATAGACGATGTTTAACGATGTTTCGAGATGATTGGGACGAAATGAAATAATAATAATTCCAACAATGAACAAAATGAGAGTGGGTTATTAAGGTTTTCGGTTTCCACCAATTAATTATGCAAACTCTACTAATCTTTAAAAATATATTCCATGCATTATCAAATATTGTTTCTTCGCTATAGTTTTCTTCGCTTCATAGGTAATGATTCTAAAGCATTACCTATCAATCTTAAAGCATATCACGTCAAGGATTTAACCAAAACACGAAATATCAATTGAAAAGCATAAATAATCAAGAAAATCACATGAGTAATTAAATACCAAGCTATATATGAAGAAAAACTATTAATCAATCAAATCATTATTTAGCATATAAATGTAGAGTTCACACAATTAAATTGGTTTCTACCTAGACCCTAACAATCAATTTAGCAAACCATGAAAAAAGAAAAATCTAATACACCAAACCGTTGTTTCTCTTCTCTGTAAACGGCTCTGCGGCCGCCCTCCCCTCTCTCTGTCTCTCTTCTTGTCGATTGAGATATACTTCCCCTCAAATAGCCCATTTCGTATCCAAAAGGAAAGTGTCTTCATCACATGAAAGATTCGAGCTCATGCAATCACACCACTTTCCAAAGTAAAAGCGTTACTTTCCTTGATCGGACAGATTCTTTCTCATTTTTGCATAAATGCGCATGCATTCCTTTATTGGCCAACCGGTTTGCTTCCATACGTTGAGCCTCCAGCTAGCTGATGGAATCGAGTTAATTTTGCTATCTATGACTATGTTGCTGGCTTTTGTTCACCGTATGCAAAGATGTGCCCAGCATGAGGACCCCAAAAGCATATCATCACAAACAATAATAAAACGTATACCTCCATCAGCTATTACTCAAACTCAAAGCGCCTTAGGTGAACTGATCCATGTGCGCATAGACCGTGGAGTCTCCAACCATTATTGCCACTTTCTCAGCTTCTAATCTCGATGCCTGCCTTCTGACTCCAAACAGCGTCCAGGACCAATACAAACGACACAAGATCCTAACTCCAACTCCTTCCAGATCAATTCCGGTCTTTTCAGCTTCTGGCCAGCTAAACATCTTCTTCCACCCATCACAAAGGTTCATGCAAATGCAACCATCTCGGAAACCAACATCTTAGCCCTGTCTCATACAAATCCGACCAGTTCAGCCAACATACGAACTCTTCTTCGTCTTCCAACCAATAACGACAACAGCAGCAACATCGAAACAATGCACACCAGCTTGAGAAAACTAAACTCCTCCATTGCCTATGCTTGACCAGATGAGAACCCCACACAGAGAATTCTTCTCCCAGCTCCGGCCAGCAGAGATCCTGTCTTTCTTTTTGTGATTACCGAGCTCACAACCAAAACGACCAAGCATCATTTAATGCCACCATAACTTCCATTAAATCCATACGTTCATCACCTAGATTTGCTTCTCCATTCGATAACCAACATTAGCCCACTGACTTCGCAATCGAAACTCATATTCTTTCTTCTCAGCTGCAGTGTCTATTACTCCCTGTATCACAAAACATGCACAATTTCGTCACCCGTCGGCTTCTTTGTCAGCATTTCTTGTGCCTGAATTCGCTGCATCTCAAAACCCATTTGCACTCAGGTCCGAGCTCTCTATCTCGGCTTCAAATCGTCACCAGCAAACCTGTTGCTCAAAACAGCTTCACTCTGAAGTCCAGCCCGACTCCATTCTTCTCAAACTAATGCCACTGCTTCAATTATAAAGCAATCCAATTATCCCCAGAACAGACTGAAATCAGCTACCATACCGACACTCGCAGTAAGAACCCATTCTAGTACGTCTCCTTTCTTCTAATTCTCGCTATCAAAAGCCTCACATAATCAGTCCAGTTAACATGCCATCTCTGCTCTTGTCGACTCAGGTCATTTAATAAACAGGTTGTATGCAGTTTCTGTTCGTGAAGAGGTACCTCTGTGCTTGATTTCTGAACTCCTCTTTGTAATTTTCTTGACCTGCGAAGTCGCATCCGACTAGAACCAAGTTTCCTCATACTACCAGGACTGTAATCCAAGCCATTTTAACCCATACGAACACCACTAGGAATTATTGTTGTTGCTGTGTTGAAGAGCCTTGAACGACCACCACCACTGCCTCAATGTCAGACCATATACGAACCCCTAAATTCAATTGATTTATCCGTACGGTGAAGAAGAGTATTGAAATCCCTTTGCAATGGCAGCAATGAATCTCTTCTTATTTCACTCAAACAGCAGCTTGGAAGAGATAACTTTCTTCTGATTCCAAATTAGAAATGAGATGTGGTGATCCAGGCTTCCAACAACACCACGTCTCACCATTTGTTGGGCTAGCCACGTGTTTGACCAAATAATTCTCCGTTTCCGTTAGTATCATTCTCTGGCCGGGAGATGACTTATATGCTGCTGGTATAAAAAGTACCAGGCCAGACATATTTATGTGATTCTCGCCGTAAACGCCATTTAAGCTGCAACTTAGGCGTTTATTCTTCGGATGATCGACTTCACTTGTACTTTCTACAAAAGTTCTAAAATAGTGTCGTTAGCCAAAATATCGAGTCCTACGTAATATAAATATGGGTATAAAATGTAGCACTGACGTGCTTATCACCGGTTCAGCCACAGAAACAACCTGAAAAAGGATCTGACAAAGAAAAAAAATACCCATAACCCTCAACTGCCCTTGCAGTGCAATAAAGAAAGTGCCAATGCACCTGCAACTTCTGATTCTGTCGGGGGAATGAATGTTGAGATTAAGATATCTCAAATAGGGTCCCACACAAACATATCAGCAACTCCATCTAATCTCCAATAAGGTTTGTAACTCACGTGGCGGAACACATCAGCACCACATCATCCAAACAAGCACATGCCTACAACAGAAAGGAAAAGGCCAAGACTGCATCAACAAGTGAGAGCCCACAAGCAGAAACTGAAAACCCCTCCGAGCCTACCACACCAATCCGGCCTATCAACCCGAACCCGCCTCCGAATGCAAAACCCAGAATGGCAAGTATATTAGTTTTTATTTTTACTCAAGATTATACTCAAGTACTAATCTCTTTTCTGCAGCGCATAGATGCAAAGGTAAACATCCTTGTGCATAATGTCAATGGAAAACCAGAAGCCATTGTAACTCACAATGTAAAACCTTAAGAACGACATCACCCTATGAGGCATTTACACACATATAAAAGAAGAACATTTCAAGCTCCAACAAAGATTCCTGAATATTTGATGGTCCCAAATACTCTGACTATGCAGCAAGCCCCCCCCAACTAAAATCAGAAATTACATCTCCATTGCAGATCTTGAACAACACTCAACAAAGATGAATGAACTTGACACTGAAATCCCTACGGAAAAAAACTCGAAAACCTAGAAGCCGCAGATCCAACGCACATACTGAACAGAAGAACATTAAGACTCCAACAATACCAGTTCATCCAAAGGGCCACTTCTACATCTCATTCCTTCCACAAAAATCTTTGACTAATAAAAGGACGGTGACAAATCCTGCATGGAAGCTTTCTATCAACGATGAGATTGCTCCAGCAGACTCAGCAAGAAAAGAGCGAAGTGTTAGTTTAAGCCAACACTTGCGCCAGCCATGAATTTCCTTGCTTGGAACTTTCAGGGGGTGCATAACCCTCTGACAGTTTCTAAACTGCGTGAGTATACACGCAAGTTCAAGCTTGACTTACTTTTCTTGTCGGAAACTTTAGCTTCGGTTCAGCATTTGTCTTCAGTTAAAAATAGTTTAGGATTTCAACTGTTTTACAATTTATTGTAATGGACATCGAGGTGGCCTCTGCTTGACGTGGACATCCCGCCTCGATATCTCAGTCTTAGTATGTGATCAAAGTTTGTTGCATACTTATATTCGTCCTAGTACTAATCATCTCCAAAACCAACAACACTGGTAATTCACTGAATTTATGGACCACCGCAACCAGTACGCAAGGTGGTATTTGTCATATAACCTCATTTTCGACAGTTTCTGCATGTCCTAAAATCCGAGTTTTGGACTAGTGTCAACACTACCTTGTGGGTGACTTCAATGAGGTCATAAACCAAGTCGAGAAAAAAGGAGGAAGACTCGTGATCATCCACCAATCTAGACACTTCAACAACTTCATTAATCACAATGGGCTTAGAGATTTGGGGTTTCAAGGTGACCCCTACACCTGGACCAACAGATAAACATATAGTAATTTCATCATGGAAAGGATAGACCGGAACCTTTCTTCACAACAATGGGTGGAATTACATCCTAGAGCATTGGTAAGACATTTACCAAGTATAGGTTCATATCATGCACCACTTTTTATTGCAAGAAACAACGATGCATAGGCCGTCACAAAATACTTTTCGTATTGAACATCTATGGTTCCTGCACTCTCAAATGAAAGATGTGGTGATTACTTCCTGGAAAGAAGTTGGAGCGGATAATCTAGCAAACAACCTAAAGCTATGGAACAAACAAACTGTTGGGCATATTTCCACCATCATAAAAGAAGCTGAGTTTCAAACTCATCCGGCACAATCAAAATGTGCCTCAACGACAGGCACATAACTACTTTTTTGGCTACAACATGAGAAGGACACTAGAAACTCTCATCTCATACTGCAGCATTATTGTTAGAGCACTGCTCGGTCGAACTCGCAAGCGTTTATATCTCAAGATTGTTTGTCAATGTTAGTGATCAAAACTATAAGTCTTGATTTCTAGTTTAATTATAGTGATGTCTCGGACTAGGATATATTGTGTAGTAGAGCATTAGACTTCACGGCGTTCATCAATTGATGACGAAGAACTACTAAGGAGAGCTTGTGCAACTTCATCAACAAAAAGTATGTGGAGACTAAAACTCATCTATCACTTGGAAAGTCTATTTCGACTCTATCTCTTATATTGAGACAAAAGTCGTATTACTATATAGTTGTCGATTATACACATTTGAGATTTCGAGCTGAGATTAAGTCGCTTACATATTTCTCGAAATATGTGTTGGTAAGATTTCGCTTCAACCAAGTTCATCTTATATTCTTGATGAAAGTCAAAAGATGGTCACGTGAAAATCGCCGAGTAACATCTTACATGGTTTGTGTGATACGATCATTTGGTGTAGACTTGGAATGTTTCGTTTAGATTATTTCAATAAATTGAAAATTGATTTAATGTTAATAGTGTGTGAAAACAGCTATTTTCATCCTCTAAGAAAGTTTTAATGATTGAAATAGAGTTTAGAACTATTGTATTATAAACATAGTGTGCATTCTTGCATGTATGTGATCCATGATCGAAACTAGAGTATGCATACCCCGTATGCGTACTTGTAGTTGTGAAATTCCGTGTACCAAGTACACATACCTGTACGCATACTTGCGTAAGGTATAGGTCAAGGAATTTCTGCCGAGTTTTGGAAGTATAGTATGCGTACACGTTCACATACTGGCGAACCCAAACTCAAACCGGCTACCTAGGTATGCGTACCCATATGTATACTTGAGTGGTTAACGTTCTAAAATCGGTTGGCTCATGAACTAATACATTTATATATTAACGAATGTATTCTGTGCAAACCGTGGCTATAATGTTCATGAATTGATTCAAGTGAATCAAACCGATTTTGCTTCAATTGTGTTCTTGTATACTTCTTTGAGAATATAGCAATTGAACAACTCTTTTAACTAGTTTCATTTGAGTCATTTGAACTAGGTATGGTTAAGATGACTAAGGTTGATATGAGAGTGTTCATATAGCTAACCTTGGTTAACTACTGTTGAGCCAACATGGTGTACACGTTTAGGTACGGTTACTCAAACCTAAATGAAGGTACATTTCATTTGTGTGTAACAAGATAAGTTCGATCTAACGGTTGAAAGATATTAGCTTGAATCTAATCAGGTTTTCATCTAACGCTGAATATTGAATGTTTTCTTACCAAGGTAACTTAGATTCCAAACCCTGATTTGAAAACTATATAAAGGAAAACTCTAGCAACTGGGAAGCCTAATCCCCACACCTCCTGTGTGATACTAGTAGTGTAATCTAGATTCGATTCTCCTTTAACCTTAGGTTTTTCACGAAACCCTGTAGGTTAACGACTTAAAGACTTCATTTGGATTGTGAAGCCATACCCAACTATTTTCTCTGTAGTTGCGTGTTCTGATCTTACTTTTTCTATCTTGATTTAGTATTATCTTTTCTAAGATTTGCTTTGGATATATCTCCGATAGGTAAGATTAAAAGTAGTCACAAACATCTTCGTCTCATCATTTGTGATTCCATAATATCTTGTTTTGCTACCATACAATTAAGATTATTATGAGGTGATTGATAATACTAGGATATTCATCGGGAATATAAGTCTGGTTTATCAATTGGTTCCTGTGCACCTTGATTTATCAAAAGACGGAACAAAACTCGTAGGTATTTATGTGGGAGATAGATTTATCTATTCCAGTAGACTTTTCGGTATAAGACAGATTTGTTTATCAAGTCTTCGACTTTGGTTCGTAGCAACTCTTGGTTGTGGGTTAGATCAGCTAAGGGAATCAAGTGCGTAGTGTCCTGCCGGGATAAAAGACGTAAGGAGCAAAATTGAACCTGGAATCAGTGTGAGATTGATTAGGGTTCAACTACAGTCTAGTCCGAAGTTCATTGGTTGTGGGCTAGTGCCTGTAGCGGCTTAATACAATGTGGTCTTCAATGTTGGACTAGGTCCCGGGGTTTTTCTGCATTTGCGGTTTTCCTCGTTAACAAAATTATGGTGTATGTGTTATTTCTTTTCCGCATTATATTTTGTTATATAATTGAAATTTCACAGGTTGTGCGTTGAATCGATCAATTGGTAAATCCAACCTTTGGTTATTGATTGAAATTAATTGATCCTTGAACATTGGTCTTTGGTACTGTTCAAGTTACTTCTCTTATATTCAATCGGGCTCGCAAATCTCTATTTGCTGATTGCGGATTGAATTGAGAGATAGAGATATAAAACTCTTTGATATACTTTTCTCTAGATTGAGTCTAACTGTCTAGTTGATTCTCTTGAAAGTATATTGGAGTTTGTCTATTCAGATTTCCAAATGAAATATTGGGTGTGGTTGTTAGACCCCTGTTTTTTCAATTGCTATGATGCATACTGGAAACAAAGATCAAGAATAGATTGGCTCAGCAATGGAGACATGAACACCACCTTTTTTCACACAAAGGAAACAATTAACAGAAGGATCAACCATATTCACCAACTCTTAGATGAAAACAACTTGTGGATTTGCAATCAAAAGAAGATTGCAAACATGCTGGTGCTTCACTTCAACAAGTAATACGTGGCAACACCAACATCAATTTGCATGGACTTATTCAGGGACATGCAACCTAGAATAAATGCCAACCAATGCAGAGCCTTGATGACACCACTAACTCCTGATGAAATCCATAAATCCCTTCTGAGCATTAGATCTGATAAGGCGTCAAGACCAGATGGATTTACAAGTAAGTTCAATAGAGTTTATTGGCACACGACAAAAACTCAAATTTTGGAATTAGTTCACAACTTCTTCCAGAATGTGGAGTTAAAGACCATTACAATCAAACCAACATATCTCTAATCCCAAAATCAGAACACCCATCTAAGCCAGGCGACTTTCGACCTATTGGACTATGTAACATAGTCTACAAAATCATTTCAAAGCTGCTTGTGGATAGAATTAGATCAATCCTTCAATATATCATTAGCCCCTACCAAAGTGCATTTATACCAAACCGAGCCATCCATGACAACATAGCAATACCAACTAAGATCTTCCATTATATTAGGACATCCCCACCAACCAAAAAACCAAAAATTTCTCTCAAGTTGGACATACAAAAGGATTATGACATCATAGACTGGACCTTCATAAGACAAACACGTGCTCTTTAGGTTTCTCGCCAAAATTCATAGAATATGTCATGATGTGCATCTCTTCTGTTACATACTCGATAAAAGTTAATGACACTCCTCATGGATGTATACAACCAACAATAGGAATTCGACAGGGTGACCTCTTATCACCATACGTGTTCATTATGTATGCAAAAATCTTGTCAACAAATCTAGGAAAGGTTGAGCAACATGGAAAAATTAAAGGCCTACGCATTTCAGCTAATTCGTCCTCGATCTCACACCTCATGCACGCCGATGATTTACTCATCACATGGTCAGTTGACAAGAAAACACCTTACACTCCTATTCATCTTTGGCCGGCCAGGCCATCAACAAACAAAAATCCATTCTCATTCACCACCCTAATTAACACTGCACCGAAATAAAACGCTGACTGGCTGACACTTTCCAAATTCAAACCACTCACAACCCACCAACATACCTAGGAGTAAATTTCAAATAAGGTAGAAACATCATCACACATGTTTTCACAACTTCTACATCGTTAGAAAGAAAAGCCAAGGGATTGATTGCCAAATGTGTCAAAACGTACAAGAAGATGTTTACCGATCAATACATCACTTTTACCAACAACCAATCATGTCATGATGATGCAATTGCTACCGGTTCACATCCACAAAAAGATTGACAGAATTGCGAGGAACCAGTAAGTACTTTTTATCGAAGCTCAATACTTTACATGGAACCAGGATCTCCTTAATGAAGTTTTTCAACCAAACACCGCTGACACCATAAGAAGTACGTATTCACATTCCAAACACACCAATGAAGGACTGCATAATATGGGTACACTCAAAAACTGGATATTACATAATTAAAAGTGGGTATGAATCGCTCATAAGACAGGAACAAAGTGCTGGAAGAGAATTGGAGCCAAATCCAACCATTTAGGACTCAAAAGCAACATCTCAAGAAAATTTGCTAAGAAAAAAAAGTACATGGCTAGCCAACTGCCCCCCAAAAAATCAAAATGTTCTTATGGAATGTTAACTACAATGGATTACCAACATTCCATAAGAACAATATTTCCAAAACTCAGACGACCGCGTGCTGGTAGAGGAAGTAGAAATTAAATCCCGTTGGAAGGAGTACTTCAACAACCTTTTCAATGGAAAAAGTGATACCCCACCAAACACCATTGAGGACGTTGCCGAGAGTATGGATCTGGTTGAGGGCATCATGGTATGTAGCATCCACGAGAGTGAGGTAAAGGAGGCCTTAAAAGGAATAAAAAGAGGAAAGGCCTTGGGTCCGGATGCCATACCGACTGAGGTGTGGAAATGCCTGGGAGATGATGGGATAACTTGGCTGACCAAGTTATTCAATAACATCTTCCGGTCAAACCGAATGCCGAACGAGTGGCATCGAAGCGTGATCGTCCCAATCTTTAAAAACAAAGGGGACATTCAGAATTACTCCAACTATAGAGGAATCAAACTGATGAGCCATACACTCAAGCTGTGGGAACGCGTCATCGAACGGCCTTTACGCAGACAAACCAGCGTCTCACCAAACCAATTCGGATTTATGCCGGGAAGATCGACCATGGAGGCCATTTTCCTGGTGAGGAAACTTATGGAGAGATACAGGGAACAAAAGAGGGACCTGCACATGGTCTTCATTGATCTAGAGAAGGCCCTACGACAAAGTGCCGTGTAAAGTAATGTGGTGGGCTCTTGAGAAGAAAAAGGTATCACCGAAGTACATAAACTTAATCAAGGATATGTACGAGGACGAAGTTACCGGTGTCCGGACGAGCGGCGGAGTATCAGCCGATTTCTCGATTAAGATAGGGCTTCACCAGGGATCAGCCTTGAGCCCATATATTTTCAATTTAGTGCTCGATCAAGTTACGAGAGAAATTTAGGGTGATATCCCCTGGTGCATGCTCTTTGCAGGTGATGTGGCGCTTATCGGCAACTTAAAAGAAGATGTGGGGGAAAACCGGAATTGTGGCGCCGGACTGAATCGAAGGGCTTCAGGCTTAGCGAACAAAGACCGAATATTTGAAGTGCGATCTCAGCAGCTCTGGGAGAGTTGAAGGGGACATTCTGCTAGATGGACAACCTGTTCCAAGGAAAGAGTCGTTTCACTACCCGTGATCGATACTCTAAAGTAATGGGGGCATCAAGGAAGATATCCGCCATCGAACACAATCTGGTCAGGGAAATGGCGTGCCTCGCTTCAAGCGTCCTTTGTGACCGCAAAGTGATGCTAAAGCTTAAAGGTAAGTTCTACAAATCCGCGATCAGGCCTTCCATGCTCTACGGTGCGGAATGTTGGGCGATAAATAGCAGAGACACTTTGAGACTCAAGAGTACCGAGATGCGGATGCTGAGGTGGGCTTGTGGACATACGAGGCATGACCATATCAGGAATGAGTACGTACATAAGAAACTTATGATAGCGCCAATCGAGGAGATGCTTGTACAACACCGACTGCGCTGGTTTGGGCATCTCCAGCGAAGACCGCTTGATGCCCCAGTACGAGTAGGCCGCATCGGGAGTGCTGAAGGAAGGATGCAACGCCAAGGCCAACCGAAGCTAACTTGGGACGAGTGCGTGAAGAACGACCTGGGCAACCGAAATCTTTTACCAGAGCAGACGTTGGATAGACAGACTTGGAGGGCGGCAATACGCGTGGAAGAGGTGGGTTTCAGGTATGTAGACTAACAACCCTTCCCCTTTATTTCCTATTTTATTTCTTTACAACTCAATCAGAGAACACGTAAAGGCAACCCTGCATTTTCGTGAAGGGGGTAATCCCCCTGTAGCGCTGCAGTAGGCAGAATTGTGAAGGGGGAACACCATGTAGCTTCGCAACAGGACGAGTGTAAGTATATCTGCATTAATGGTCGAGAATTCGTAATCCCATTAACACGGTGACTACCCACACTTAGTCCAAAAAATTCACAATCGCGACGCGGGTAGCGTCAAGCACTTTTGCTTGTCATAGTGCAAGTTGTGCGAGGCTTGGACAGGCCGGCGTAAAACCCATGTTCAACTCTTGAGATATTCTCTAGTCGACCCGGTACTTCTCTTGGAAAGACTCCGGATTTCTCGATTCCATTTCAACAGCATGACTTTCAATCTCACCCAATGATGATGACTCTAACGATTCATAACTTATAGAGTAAATTATCCCACTCCGATTACTATTACTTAACCTTCAAGCATGAGACTACTAGAATTGTATCGTTGAGCAACAAAATCAAAATGGAGTTTAAAAAATCAGGGTTAGAAACTAGAGATAACCAAGTTTTGCAAACGCACTTACCGATGATTATTGATGCACTGGTACCCTTATCAGGATATCCAGGTATAAATCTTCTGGAATGCTTGTCATTGTCGCTTCTCCCGATTCTCCGAAGAAAAGTTAAATAGTAGATTAATAGCGAAGATTATTTATATGGCCCAATAGAAGACGGGTTACGGGATGCTGCTGAATGACCCGACATCCATCACTAACATAAGTGAAGTGAAGTGCAGTCCAAGGAAGTGAACTGTCATAATTTTCAACTACAGTTGGTTACTTTTTTTTTTCTTTTGTTACTTCTTCTTTTTTTGATTTTTTTTGTTTTTTTGAAGCATGAGCTGGTTACTTCTTGGCATGTACTTGTGTTTTTTCCTTTTTTAAAAAGAAAAAAATTTTAAGTGAAAGGAAATTATTAGCTTCTTTTTTTATTTAACTTCAATACAGCTGGTTATAGTTTTTTACCTTCCAAGACGTAAATATTCATGTCATAAATCTCCTGGAAGTAGTATCGAAGAATTTTGTAGCAGATATTTAAATCATCTAATATGCATAATAGTGATGGAGTCTTGGAACCCTAACTTTTTATACTTATTTATTTTATTAGATTTAATTAGAAAGTTTTTTGGCAGAATTTAATTAGAAATTTTAGATAACAATTCTTTAGTCTTTGTGGAATGACCCACACTTGCAAATTGTCTGATTGACAGCCGTGCTCTTTCGGTCTATAATGAAATATCACATCACTTCGCGCTTCTTAAACTACGAATGGAAAAATCTATTCAACCAGGTTACACCATAATTCAGTTAATTAGCCCGATTACAATTGAAATGAAATCTTTGGAAGAGTCAATGAAACATGAATAAATGAAATGACATCAACTCGAATCCTGGATCTTCAAATTGGAAAACATATCGAGAGAGTTCAAGAATTCTCAACATTCTTCGATCTAAGCATCCAAATTCGATTCAATAGAATCTTTTACTCGCATTTTTTTCACCAAAAGAATTTTATTTCAAATTTTTACAACTTAGTAAGTCTAAAAATATATTTTTTAAAGGTTTTAATCATATTAGTTTTTTAACTTAGAAACAAAGTAACACAAACTAAATCAGGAAACCCCTAAGCAACCACATTTCTGAAACAAAAAGAATGACGAAAACCTTAGGTCCCCTTACGCAAATAATGGTTATGAAACCAAGTCTTCCAAAGCCTAAGTTCAGTTTTTATCCTAGATCCTTCGATCTTCACGTTATAGTACTCTCTTCGTCCCCCATGTATAAGAGGAATATGTAAAATCTTTTAAGTTAAGAAATTATTTTGATTTGATAAGCATCCATCTTTTTCCTATTTTACTCTTTATCGTATTCCCGATACTAATTAGAGACATTAACTTAATCGTGATGATGCATATGCTCTTTAAATAAGGGTGTATGTGGTAAAAAGCTTTTTAGGATTGGATTTAAATCTATCTAATGGGATAAGAAAATGTCAAAAAGTCCATCTTTATAAGTGGAATGGGTAGAGTATTTATTACGTAATAGGGTTTCAAAACAACCCAATTAAAGGTTATAGAACCCACCATATATATTGACGAATCGTCAGCTGACTGTAATAGCATAATCATTTTGTTTGTTCAAATGGGGACTTTTATTCGGTGTCTCCTTCGTGGTGATTTGGCGCGAAAATATACGCCTTGAGATAGATATATAACAATTAATAGATATTTTTCAATTATAAATTGTGTGCTTATCCAGTTATGAAACCAAACTGGTTGTTAAACTTCTACAGTGTAGATGTAAAAACATCAATAACTTAAAGAGTATCCACATTGTAGATGGGGAAAAACGATTTGATGGTTTTTCAGGGAATGGAGAGACGACCATGCGGACGGAGGCTCCTCAACCGAGCAAATTTCTTAGCCTCAAAAACAGATGCACTGCACTAAAGTGCTTTGAGTTCGAGAGATCAATCACAGGACTCGGCCTAAACCAAGAAATGACCATTCCAGAGTCAATTCGGTCACAAAGAAGGAAGAGGGTTGATTTGTAGGAGGGAAGCTGAGAAGTGTGTGAGATCAATGATGATCAAGGATTATGAATGTGTTGTGGGTTTCTGCAATTGAAGAATAAGTTTGAATTCTGCTCAATTGAGAGAGATTGTTGCTCACACGATGATTCTTGGTTAGACAGATGTTGTCTATTCGACCAATGTTGTCTTGTTCTCAATCGTGAATTAAGAAACTTATTTATATTGCTAGAATGTAGACACATTGATCTCCGAGAAGTGTGACGGTTGTTTCGAGTGAAAGAGTGGAAAAGTAGGAAATCGTGGTTTAACCATTTCCAGGTCGTGTGGAGACTTGGTTGATTGTCCTCCCACTACTTTGCTAACTCCCTCAACTTCTTGCACGACTTACTCACATTTTACATCGTGGATGAACACACGTGTGTTGGCCTCCAGACCAAAACCCTAATTAATATCCCCCACGTGAGGTGATTGATGTCTCACGAACGTGAGTCTGCAAGGCAGACTTGTATTTGATTAGTCAGTCGTTAAATTAATTAGACGATGAGTATAAGTATTGTTCAGTCGAGCATGATTGTTGAATGCCCGAGAATTCATGGATTGAACATGTCCATTGGGACGTATAGTTCTCGAACGACGTTGATAATTAAATCATCATGATGAATATTGATAGTCTGAGCAAATATTGCTCATCTGAGAAAATATTGCTCGTATGATGAATTGTTGAATATTGATAGTTGAATCAATATTCGAGCATCTGAGCAAATATTGCTCATTTGATGAATTACCGAATATTAGTAGTTGAATCAATATTCTAGCATCTGAGAAAATATTGCTCATTCGATGAATTATTGAATATTGATAGTTGAATCAATATTCGAGCATCTGAGCAAATATTGCTCATTCGATAAATTACTATAGTTGAATCAATATTCGAGCATCTGAGCAAATATTGCTTATTTGATGAATTATTGGTAACATGGCCAAATAAAATATTAATTAAAATATTGGTAGCTGGACCGAATATTATATATTTGACCTAGATGTTGATTGTTGGATCAATATAAAATTATTAGTGTTTGAACTTGCTCAGAATTATGATTTGCAGAGCATTTGTTCGAAACCCTAATTTTGATCAATTGATGATCATTTAATGATTTCTTTGAAAATAAGTCACTGAAGGAGGGACCGACTACATGGGATGATGGTCGACCATTTAGCGCCCAGGTGCTCGAGTGAGCATGCACCAAAGTCTTTGTTGACCAGTTGGTGAAAGATGATCAAATGCTGGTTTAATCATTTATTAAAATAATGCTCGTGTTAGGTAATCAAACCTAGTTATGGAGAGATGAGGGACCGACCAAGGGGTCATGGGACTGGCCCTTGGTGGTCGTGGGACCATCTGATGGTCGATTGAGCAAATCCCAAGTTGGTTGGAGAGAGTTAGGACCCTATACGAACTGTTCAAATATAATTAGGTCAAAATTATGAAAGAGTGTGGGACCGGATCCTTGCAAGCCTAATGGCCGACCTTGGTCGGTCAAGGTGGCATGCCGTGTCACCATCTTTCTCGTGTCTTGATCCTGAGAGTTTTGGTATTTTCGATGCGCGTTTGAGCAATAGTTTGGATTTTGAGAAGAGTTCGATCTTGACCGAAAATCTTTATTTTGCTCAAATGAGCAAGTAGAACTTTGCTCATGCGACCAATATTTTGAAAATATTAAAATATTAATTTTTAATTTTTGTCGTGAGAAGCCTAGTCGGTCATGTGACCATTTGACTTTTTGGCTTTTCATGGTTTGAACAATATTTGAGAAAATATTGAATAACTAGGGTTTTCGCTCAAACGATGGAGTTTCATGAGATGAAGGAAATAATAATATGATAAAATAAGGAATTGCAAGGTGTGGGACCAGCCACGGCTAGGGCATGGTCGGCCGACTAGGTGGCCCTGTCCCGTGACACCTTTCCCTATTTTTTTATCATTTGATGGAAAGTATGGAGAAACTAAGAGTTTTGCTCAAATGAAGGAGTCTTCATGAGATGAGAGAAAACAACAAAATAATATAAAATAATTTAAAGAGGTGCGGGATCGGCCACCTAGCTGGATTGCTATCAAGGGACTCTCCTGATGATCAACAGTAAAACAGAACTACAGTTCTTGTGAATGTTTCGAGATTTTTCAACAAACAAGAAAATTCGCATTGACTGTTGCATGAAGCACAACTGCATACGAAGAATCACGTGAATCATACTTGGGAGATTGAAAGCTGGCATAAAATCCCCTCACCGTCGAAAATCTTTCCAGCTCATACAAGATAGACGACCAGAGCGCCGCCAATTTGATGAGGATTTCTTGCCCTCCAAGAGCACGCCGCAGAAATGTATTCACAATTCGGCCATGCCATTGGATTTACTCTAGTGACCATACATAAGTGTAACTGGGGACTGCTCATCGCATCCCATTCCATACAACAGTCCAAGATTCAGAAGATGGTTCAAAATATGTCCATTGGAACGAAGTCCTTGAAGACTTGATAGCACCACGTCGACGACAGAACGCCTCTCAGCTCGTCTACTTCACCCAACGGCTCCGGAATATTTTGACCATACAAGCATCCACAACATATTATCATTGCAATCAGAAGGGCAAGAATAAGCCTGTAAGCTAAAGAGCGATCCAGGTACCAAATAACTTAAAGTCAAGGACAGATCAACAACGCAGCTACACTCTCCAAGAATAGCCCTGACATGATCATTGCCGAACATATATTTCATCCATCCACCCCAGGAGTGCAATGGAGTTTGGTAAACTTTGAAATATACTGGAGAGGTTAGATACTCATTCTTCTGGAGTCAGAACCTTATTACACATTCTGGAAAATATCGATGGTACTGTTGGGTGGCTACATGCACAAAAGAGAAAACAACACCTACCTTGAGTTATCCTGGCTCGCCTTGCTACTGATTATAACTATTGGAGATTGCTTTGTTGCCGTTGAAGCTCGCTCTACCGCCGCTAACAAATGACAAAGAGGATCCGGCCGCTGCAGACGAAAGCACGGAGCCGGACGAGCAACAAAAACAGAAGAGGGTCGATACCCTTTTTATAGGAACGGAGTTTCTAGAGTTTGAAAAGAAAAAAGATTCCTTCTTGCTCCATGAACGGGAATAGATTGATGAGCTAGCAACACGGTACTACGAAAGCCACTGGCCACATGATCTCGCTGCTGAAGGCCGATTTGGATTTCCCCGTTAATATTTACCTGCTTCCAAAACCAGAATCAGAGCTCTTTTTCCAGTAACAAGTACCGGGTCGAGCGAAGATAAACCGCGTAACGATCTTATCTCGAGAGATGTGGCTAAAGTTTTTACACCGGATGCCAGCAGGCCTAGACGCAACTTACCCGAAGGCAAGAGTAATTCCTTAACACATCTCGTGTCTTGTTCGTTTTCGGTGCAGAGGGTGCAGTGGCCATCACTTCAATAGGATTACGCGTTCGCGACCATTTAGGTGATGTGTCCACATATTCCATGACCCGGCCGCGGGGCTACGGGGGGTCCCCCTATTCATAATTCTGCCATGGTTGTTTACAAGTTCGCGGTTTAGGCAATCCTACTAATAAAAGAGACAAAAATTCAAAGGTAATAGGGTCAGCTCACGTACCTCGTGTACATACCTCCTTCACGTAGATCACTGCTTTCCACGCACTTCTGTCGAGCGCCAACTCTCTCTCCAAGCCTCGGTCAGTCAGGTCCCGTTTAATCAGTTCATCCCGTTTATCTGCCTGCTTCATATTTTCAATTTTATTTTAAATCTGTCACCATCTAGTGCCTACCCTCAACAATGCCAGCATTACGTGCTAGCGAGAGGACTTAATGTTGATGGTGGTTTTTAGCTTAGGAAAAACCGTAAAGTCCATCTACGACCCGACATCGTGTAGTAGACCTTGATATGTACATCTTCATAAGGAATTTGAAGGATATATCAAAATTTGATGATTGCATATCTTAGCTCTTCATATTGTATTGAAACTCAAACTCCTAGATGAATTGTTCACTAGTATAAAGCCTAATGAGTATTTAATATCATGACATTATCCATTAATGTATGGCTTATTGAGTATTTTCACTTGCTATGTTCCCTGGCTGAACCCTTAATATTGGTATGACATGACAATTAGTGTTCACTCGCAGCTGAGTAGCATGAATTTCCCGAAGTATCAAGATTAAGGTCTGCATGAAAGTGCTCAATCAGAAGACGCGCTAACTGACTATCTGAGAATAAAATTAAAGAATTTTGTGTCAACACACAAAATTTATCAAATTTGTTCAATTTTGTGATAGCTCACAAAATTCAAATTTTGGCCTAATTAATTTACAAAAAATTTGGTTTTTTGCACCCTACGCAATATCTCGAACCTTATTAGTCGAGGCCAAACCTAGGTAAGCTAGGAAATTAATCAGTCGTCGACTAGTAGGAGCAAAGTCCTACTAAAAAAATCGAAAACAAGAAATAAAAGAGGAGTCTGGGAAAATAGGAGCAGCAATAAGAGGAGGCGTGGCCGCGCCCACATAGCCGGCCATTATCCCTAACAAGCGCCACCCGTAGCCGAATGGCCACGCTCCATGTTTCCCCTGCCGGCCCCCCATTTTTCCATCGACCAATCAGGTCTCTCTAAATGCGCCACACGCACTTGGAATGTGGCCGGGCCCATGCTGCTTGCCGGCCCCCTTTCCCATCGACCAATCAGGTCGCTTTAAACCCGCTACACACATTAAATAAAGCCAAACTGCGCCAACACCTAGTGGTCGTCGCGTCAACGTGGCTGCCATGCTAATTAGCTAATCAACCTTCCAAATCGCCCCGACATGCTAATTTGCAGGCCATGCTATTCCGCGGCAGCAATATGCCAACGTGCCATAACAGCGCAGCCGCGTGCTATCTCACTTTTCATTCGTGGCCAACGCCATAACAAATTCTAACCAGGGTATTCATGGCCTAACTATGCCACTTCAGGCCCACAACATGCCACAAGCCATGTGGGACCCAGAAGACCCTAAAGAAAGGCGCCTGCGCCATATTATGGCTACCCATGATCGTCCCCACATTATGGCCTTGCCATAATTTCTTTATTGAACGTGGTCACGGTAGTATATGCCAAGATATAGTGGCCGCAGCCACACCAGGCAGGCGCCAATTACGCCACTATGCCACTGGCTTGTAGGCGCCAATTACGCCGCTACGCCACTAGCATGTGCCAATTATGCCACTATGCCACTGGCAGGCGCCAACGATATGTGGCCATAATCAACGGCCACCCCCTTCCATAAATTGCAATCTCGGTCGTCGATGCGTGTCGTAGGTGCAATCAAATTAAAATCTTATTTCCACTCAATTAAAAATAATATAATGGAAGTCAAGTTCGTTCCCACGAGGAGCAAGAGATTCTAGTTGTAAAAATTGTCACGAAAGGGGGTGTAAAAAGCAAAAGAAAATAAACAAAGCAATTAAAAGATAAAGTTGAAAGCAATAAGAGAGACAAGATCAAGGAATCATTCTTCGTTGCAAAACAATGAATCAAGTTATGTTCTTTTCTACTTGTTATTAGTCATGATTATCACCAACCGTAGGATAGCAGGTCCGCTTAGCTAGCCCCAAAATCCCTTATTTCACTGAGTAACAAGTCCGCTTAGTTATCAGATTCTATTCAAAAGAACCACCTTGAGGTTCGCTTACAAGATGTAATTCCCCTGAATGCATTAAGATTTATGAATTTAGGTTTAGTACTAGTAGTTAAACTAGGTTCGCTTGGCCCACTTTCTAGCGTTGTTTTTACACACAATCGCTCCACGGAATCCCTCCGCAAGGTCTCGTGTTTTCTACTTGTGTAAAGTGTCGAGAACTATTACTTATTCCCTAACTTATACTAGATTTAGATTAAAATAACAAATCAATTTAGCGTGCACTCTAAACAATCTATCAATCAATCATGAATGAATAAACATTCCTATTAGTAAAAACAATAGATAATCATGTGAAAAACTTCAAGATAGATTTAAAACAAAACTCAAACAATGTTAAGAACTAGGAATTCATCCTCAATCAATAATAAAATTAGCTACTCATGTTAAGAAGTTCACACAAAGAATAAAGAAAAGAGAATTGAAAGCAAAAACACAAGTGTTGTGTGTGTAGAGATATGTGTAAAAGATGTAGAAAACTTCTCTATTTATAGGCTTCAATATTCTCCAAATCTTCCAAGGAATAGAATCCTTTTTCTTTTGCAATTCAATTTCCAAATCCAAGCTTTTCTCAACTCTTCCATCTTCTCTTTCCAAATTTGAGCCCAATTCTCCATCCAATTCCTAGTCCAAGTCTTCACACCCATGAGAGAAGTCCATAGAAAATTCTGGAATTTTGGTCACCGGAAACTGGTATTATGGCTTAATTTGACCAGAATCCGTCACCGCCGGTCACCTGAGTTCTTCACCATCACTGGTATATTCGACGGAATATTCCGTCGGTCCACCGTTAGGACTAACGGTCAAAGGGGTCAAACCAAATCAAGCCGGATGGTGAGTCGGCTCTGAGTCGGTCTTGCTAAGCTTGCGATCTTACTCGGGCCCATCTTCCGGATCGGTGGATCGGTCATCGGGATCGGCGAGTCAACTCATGGGAATAGAAAATCCCGCAGAGTTCCATTTGTTTATGGGTGTTTTCCCGGCCGAATTCGAGGCCTCAATTTTTGGTCTTCTCCTGTTAAGAACCTAGCATACATCTGTTGCGGCTTGTCTGACATTTCATTCACAATTGTTGCCTCGGACCACTTCTTTATTCACTCCTAGCTCTTTGTGTTCTTGAGATGGGCTGTAGCACCAACACAAAACACTAGTCTGCAGCTCTATTTCCTCTTCACGACAATTAGCGGTAATCCCCGCTGTTTCATAATCTCTGAATACCACCACAAACCCTTTCTCGATTTCTTGCACTTCGTCATCTCGTCACTTTCAAATCGAACCCAATCTTCATATTCTAAATTTTATCACATCCGCCTCCATCCGAAACTCAAAGACCAACAAACCCCTCTTGAATCTCGGTTCCGAAACCTATTGGCAACATAAAATTCTCAATCTGAACCCTCAATCCAATAATGTAACCCATCTCATATTTGTTCTCAATTCATCACAGATCCATTTCAACAAGATATTTCTCGATCTCAACTCAAGATGGCCATCATCTTTATCTTTCTCGAACAAACCCCGATTCAATTCGTGAAACAATTTAATCTCTTCCTTGTTTTATCGATTCTGTATCCAACACAAAATTTAGACAGCAACCAATCACAGAACCTTCATCTATTTCCAGTTTCTTATCTGCTTTGCTCAACGACCATCACACCCGAATCATCATTTAACTCACAGTTTCTTTTCTCGATTTTCTCTCTCGCAATTCTGCTTATGGCTACGCCTCTATTCCCTTTTCTCAATTTCAGGAGTTCTGTGATGAATTGAATGTGACTTAAGACAACGAACCCAATTTAAGTTTTAGATGTGGAAACTATTTGCACCCACCTTGTATCGACCACCCAATGATATATGATAAGGGACACCCAGATGGCTACCCCTTAACCATTGCTAATCTTTGTTTAGTATTCCTTCGTAGAGTTTCCCTTAACATTGACTGGGCTCCAGATAGTAGTTGCCTGGAAAATGACCATTACGCCCTTTTCGCTCAAATTGGTTGATTTCTTCTTCTTTTCCTCCGTGTGACTCCAGAGTACCTAATAACTCAAAACAAGCGTAAAATACATAATTTACAAGAAAAATAGCAAAGAAAGCATAAACAATAGATAGTAAATAGGATGTATTCTACACCCTATCAAATTCCCCCACACTTAGACTTTGCTAGTCCTCGAGCAAATCAAACTAAAAACTCACAACTTCAAAGCGTTCAAGCGTCCTAAGCATCCAAAGAGCTATGAGGACATAGAGTTTCTGCTAGTAATAAGAAGTTAGAAATACTAAAGAACATATTCTCGTTCTTAAATGTTGAGTGAGAAATAACCACACCATAATGAGAACGCGTGTTTGAGAAACGATCAATAAGCATTTCGCGCGACTTCACGCCTCACCAAAAAGGATTTTATGATAATTGCACTCAAAAAGACGGCTTTTTTATTGGTCTCACATGTGTGCAGGTAGGAATGAAGAGAATTTCTGCAACACGTTGAACGGTGGGAAGGACAACTTTCGAAATCTTTTAAAAACCCACATCTTTTAATATTTTGAAAAACCATTTTTCTGACGATCTCTAAGAAAGGAAATCAACCACTATTATGGAGGATGAGATTACTTACTTACCTTCACATCCGATTGCCAATTATGATAAAACCACTCTCACGGCATCCAATAGAAACGTCTTCTGTTCCTCGTCTTGATCTCCTTGGTCTTCGGTTTCAACTTTTGATGATAAACTTTCGAATTTCATAAATCCTTGACACTTTGTAACTCTTTTTACCTTAAATCCTTGTCGCTTGAAACTTCCTTATAGATTTTCCTTCCCCACGGCTTATAAAAATAATACAAATATTTATCTTGTTTTTTTTTTTTTTTTTTTTTTTTTAATTTTTTAAATTATAAATTTATTCATCATCAACGGAAAGGAGTTTACAAGAATTGGATGGGAGTCTCGCAACAAGCTGAGCTCCAATCCCCTTTTGAATGACAACACCTAATCTATGGAAAAGGAACTCTCCAACTTTGACATTCGCATCATGACTGGCCATGTAATTACGTAATCTCTTCGAAAATCTATCGTACCACCGCCCAACTCCCCTAAGGTGGTGAAAGCAAGAACACCAAAACCCAACCCTTGAGCCGAGCACTTTTCGAGATATTTAGCATTTTTATTGGCCACACTTTAGCTATCGCTTGCCACAGGAAAAAGCGATACACCTTTACCCGTGAGAGGAGAAACACCCTGTTACATCCAAGCACACATTATGTCCATTAACCCAATTATAAACTAGTATATCGGCGGGTCTCAACTCCGAGCCATCATCGGATGTCAGCCCTAAGCCTACTTCCTTCTGGGGCTGAGACTCCTGCACGATAACACATATCCGCAAAAGTGTCACGAATAAGGTCATGGCGAAACTTGAGACCAATCCCTTTAGTGCAGTGTACAGCATGATCCCCATAAACATCCATCTCCCATCCACATGCAGAACATACATCACCCACCTCAAAAAGGGGGATACCCAATCTATAGCGCACAATCGATCGAAACTGCTAGGTCCAATATCTTTGGTTCAGTCCATCAATAGGTATAGCCAACAAATAATCTTGAGCGTGCCTAGTCTTGTTACATTGTAGTAAAACCGTGTCACGTGCGGACATAACAAAGTTAGTGGGGAGTTTCTTCATCAAGATCAAAGTATTTAATCGCCAGGGAATTCATAGAGAGGGGGCGATCTCATCAATGCTAAGTGGTGAGTCCACAATATCACATACACGGTTATACGCACTAAAGGCACGACCAAGACTGGGCTCAAACCATCCACACGGGAATGTCGCAAGATGTTTCGTTGTTGAGAAACTGTCTCGCGTACAAGATGCCATATAACAATTTTTTTCATCGTGTCCTTCATTGTATAAACCCCCATCCCCCATGCTTGATAGGAAGGGTAACAATTCTCATTGAAGCAACCCAAAGCCAGGACCATCACCTATAAGAAGTTGCCGTAAGTATTCGAACAAGTTCTCATCATACAACAGCTGTGCATCGGACAAGTATTCGGGGCTTAGTCGTGCGCATAGAAAAGTAAAGTCTAGAGACTCCATTTGCAGTTCCGTAAGAGTAATAGCTCACATTGTGGGTCTTCCAGCTTCTTAATAGCTTCCATCAGACCCAGAGTCTTATGTACTCTATTAACCACCAGGTCCTTGCAAAATTGTGGATCTGAACTAACCGGGCCACCAAGTAACTTCACACCTTTTGATGGTCTACTGATCCCCTCAGGAAATACCTCTGGAGCTAAACCCTAGCGTCGAACAGGCTGATAAATCTCCGTCTTAGATATATTAAGGTGCAAACCAAGAGAAGGGGCCATGTTGTTGAATTATTTGTAGGGCTTTAGAGACCATCATAGTATCACCAATCAGCGTACCGTCGTCAAGATACCAGGCTTGAAGCTCCAAAGTACATTGCTCAGCAATTTTGCGAACAAGGGGGTGAAGTGTTAGAGCGAAAAGGAGAGGCCCAAGGGGGTCACCCTGTTGTACACCCTGCGCCGAGAATAAAGTATGACCCAAATGATAAAGATGTGCGGGATTGGAGTAGCAAACTCTCCCAGTAAGCAATAGAGGGCACCTAATCTAACTTCCCCGAGCATAGCGAGACACTGTCGACTAGGTTGAAAGCATTAGAGAAATCCACCATTAGCATCGTGCGCGAATCAGTCTCGCCATACACTTCCAACAAACGATTAGCCGAGTGAAGAATAGATTCACCACCACACTGCACACCAACACCAAACTGATAGTCGCTTAAATAGGCTTCCATTTCTTTCCCTACATGAGTGGTCGCAACTTTAGATACCAATCTCCTCCAAACAAGTACCTACGGCTATAGGACGTAAACCTCCACCGGTTTTAACAGGTGTGAGTGGTGCAGACGCAACGAACACTCCCAACTGCGGTGGGCGGTTGCCAGCCCAACCAAATATTCACAATTTGTGTTATAGAGGATATCAACTCATCTGCCACAGCATTCTTCTGCTCCACTAAGTGCATCAATTAGGTGTTGAGCACGTAACCCGTCTCGTCCACAAGAAGTACCCTTTGGGAAGCTTGAATCCTCTCCAAAACTAACTCAGGAGTGGCCGAAAGGGCAGATTGGGCAAGGGGAATGGAAGGCTTAACCGTGGTTTGCGTGATGGATGTTTGCTTCGTAACTCGGCCAAAGTACCATCGTTGGCTGGTGCAACGCCACTTAAAGTAAGTGTACGGATGGCTGCTGTATACATGCCGTAGCTAATCTTCTTGCGGCATAAACGTAAGTTGGAAGATTCTTGCTTCTTCTGGCTGCGCTCTTGCTTCTTCTTCTTGCTATTACGCAATTCTTGCAAGGCTTCATGTTCCTCTAAAGCCTGCTGCACCAAGATGTTGCAACCATTCGTCCCAGCCCAAGTAGCCAAAGAAGAGTTAATAGCAGTGTTGATGGTGGATTTTCGTTTAAGGTTAAAATTGTAAAAAAACCAAAAAAATTATGCGCTGACATCTTGTAAAAGATAAAGCCATTTATAAGTGTTGGATATTCCCTCACTTAATTCACCAAGAATGGATCATGTAGCAACAATCCCTTCTTGTGAATTTCATATCAGCCTTGTATTTCCGTACTCATTATCGGTGTGGCATGACGACCGAGTGTTACTCTTATAGAGTAACATGAACCTCAAGCACTATAATGAATCATTATCAATGTGGCATGAGACCGAGTGTTACTCATATATAGAGTAACACGAACCTCCAAGCACTATAATGAAACCATGTACGAAATACCCGTGCATGTGCCGATGCTCTGTGTGTTATATTAGCCCAGCCCTCTCGGTGTGTTATATTAGCCCGATTGAGCCCTCTCGGTGTGTTATATTAGCCCGGATTGAGCATCCGGACTTGACTGTATCGGTCCGGATATGATCTGATCGCAGTCATCCAACTCCACAAGCATGATTGGATGACCCCAGATCAATTCCATCACCCCAAGAATGGTATGGAATACCCACGGCCTTAGCTTGCCGATATGATCGATCGCGGTCATCCAACTCCACAAGCATGATTGGATGACCACAGATCAATTCCATCACCCCAAGCATGGTATGGAATACCCACGGCCTTAGCTTGCCGGATATGATCGATCGCAGTCATCCAACTCCACAAGCATGATTGGATGACTGCGATCAATTCCATCACCCTCAAGCAGTATGGAATACACACAGCCGACCCCGCATGGTCGACCATTGGCTTTGCTTGCCAAGAAACCGTCCATACCAAGCATTATGGACGGAAAACCCTAAATTAGGGTTTGCGGCATATTACATGTGCCGTAAAACTGCTCAACCGTCCATCTTCGCAGTATAGATGGAGGGTGCAGATGTAGACTCAAAGGGCCCGGAACATGTCGACACAATCACCATGTGACCGCCACACACTTGACCAATCGGTCAAAGCCAACCATGGTTGGTTACAACAAAACCGTCCGCCCAAAAGAGCATGGTCGCGCGGCTTTGAAAGCCAAAATTAGGGCTTTCAAGTCATCACGCGCGTCCATCTTCTCCGGCTTAATGGAGGGTCACGTATTGGATTAACCAAGGCCGGTCATACCAAAGATGACCACCGTGGGCCCATCTACCTCCTCTTGCGGTCGGCCAAGGCATATCATTCCTACAACCCAAAACGCACGCCCAAACTCGTGCGGTTACACTCCCAAATCCTAAACCGATCTCGACCGCTCAACTTCACCGGATGATTTGAATGGCTTAGATCACGTTTTCATGGGATAATCAAGTATAGGTGTGAACACCAACCTACCGCCTACACGGTGGTATGATCGACCAAGACCGACCAAGATGGGTCGTCTTGGGCGCGCGCCCAAACTTGGGATGACACGCGGTTATCAATTCCTTTGCGGTAAGAGATTTCTGCCGCAAACCGATCTCAACCACTCCTCTTTGACGGTCAAATTGAGTGGCCTAGATTGCATTTTCATGAGACGGTGAGACATGGACGTGTACACCATCATGCCGTCAACACGCATGTATGGTCGGTCCTCTACAAAATTCTTCCATGTTTGGTTTCGACCAAGCTGAAGAGTGATGCTTGCGCACCTCTTTAAAAACCCTGATTTCATCAACGGTCGCAGATGAGTGTCTCAAACATCATCTCATCCGTCCGACTTCACCAGCTTGGTTATACAACCCTGGTCAGGAGATATTTGGTTAGTGAGGAGTCATTACCCATCACTTTACCACACCACAATGCAGTACCTGCATAAAATACACACGATACTCCACAAGTATCGACTTTCTGAATAACGCAGTTATTCAATTCAGCATTACATGCTACCTTCCGTGGATCCACGATCCACATTCCAGACATCAATCATGTCACAAATCGGGGGATACTTACTGGGGTATTGGTCTCGGCGGTTTACAAAGCTGCAGTACATGCAACGCGCCATCACAAGAACGTGTTAGGAAGTCATGGACGGTTAGAGATGAACTGGAGAAGTGGGCAAGACCGGTCGTATGCTACCGACACACAACTCCACCACTCCATCATTCCATTACCTCCACTTCCCACGAGAAACGTGAATGAGGCTCAATGACTTGTATAAATAGGTTCTCCGCCCTATTTCAAACAAAAGGGAATATACGGAGACAGAACAACACAAGTTCAGTCGACAGAAACCAAGTGTTGATACCGTCATATTCAACCATCTTCTGTCACAAGTCATAGCAAGCCAACACCTTCACAATCTCAACACCTTCTTCGCTTCCTCCCTAAGATCAACCCCATCTCCTTCACTTTGTGACCGAAACAAGTCCGGAACGGCCATTTCTTGGTTTAGGCCGGACTTGCACAGATTGATCTCTCGAATCTACAAGCACTCACCGATGCAGTGCATTTGTTGAAGGTTTAGATTCATTCCTCATCCACACCCCAAATTACCAAATTCTGCAGGAGTAGTTTTCACCCATCAACAATTGGCGACCACAGTGGGAGGTTGATCTATCGGTTGCAAAAAATTGAATCCTCAATTTTTCAGTTTCCATCTCGCAATGTATCCGGAAACTACAAAGTGTTCAGATAACATGGGAAGCATAGCTGGAATGCTGGAGGATGTCTTGGCAAATCAAGCCGGTATCACCAGGAGGCAGAGCGAGATATTTCGCCTTTTGAATGATATAGCGGCACAATTACAAGAAGGATCGGCAGGCATCTACTCAAGCAGTGCAAGAAATGCTGAATCCTTAGTCAGGAGTCACACCTTTACCGGTGGAGAGGCAAAAAGAGCGTTTGACCGCAGGTGACTCGGAAAGATGAACAACATGGTCCAGTCAACAATGAAGAACCGAGGCAACTCCACGGAGGAGAGGACTTGTCCGAGTACTACAACGTCTACCGGATAAAGAAATGGAGCCTGCAGCTTACGGATCCTCTGCTGGAAGATTTACATCTCAAGACCCTTGTCGAAGCCGTGAAGAAACGCTTGAGGAAGGAGAGATCAATCAAGTAACACGTGAGTACATAGGATGGGAACGTTCACCCGATCACTCAACAGTGATATTACAACACCTCCCATCACCAGAGCCAGAGCAGCTGCAAGTCCTGGCATCTCATCAAGTGTAACACCTCCGGTAGTCACCAGAGCAACAACTTCCACTCCTTCATCAGGACGAGGAACCGGAGGGGCGAGAGGAGGATCATCTCCCATTATTGCAGACTTGATGGAAAAGCAGGAAGTTCTTGTCAAGACTCAAACGGATATGGCCGCAACTCGGAAAGAGGTACTCACTTTTCTTAAGACATTAACTGATCGATTTCCACATGACCCGCAACAGCCCCGGAGCCAACAAGGAATGAATTCAACGCACCGGAGAAGGTACTTCAATGGCACGGACCTACATGGACCTGATCAAAGAAGAAGCGACATCGATATGAGCGTTTCACTGTCTGTCATGGAGGCTCCTACACTGGGGACTGATCCTCACAACGACCTTCCTCAAGTCAATAGTTTCACTATGAACCAGAGGCCGGTGGATCGGGAAGCGGTTTCTCTAGTGGAAAGTTTATGCAAACTTTCACATCTCTCGAAGAATCGGCGCGAGACGTTTTGTCTATCAACTAGAGGAAGGTCACAACCGTGACCTACATGTCACCGCACGCATCAAGGGTTCAGAGTTCAAGACGACCCTTATCTACACAGGATCGTCTTCATTACTCTCAAGATTCTCAGGACATCCAAGGCTCTCCCAGGCAAGGCCGTACGGAAGCCTACCACAATGACGGACTTCGAGGGAAACCAAACTAGCACATACAGGAGAAGCTCCGTGGAAAGAATCAGACAAGTTCGTTGCATCCCACTCCCATGTGGGCGTCAATTCAGGAAGAAGACCGACTTGCATCATTGAGGGCTAGTACCCACGATGCATCTTTGCTGACGAAGCATTCTTCTCCATACTGTGAAGCCACAACCCACGTTCACACGAGGAGGGAACGAACTTTTATGGCGAGTCGTGACCAGAAGGAAAACGGTATACCGGCATTGCCATTATCAGCAGAGGAGACTGTTACCCAGTCTCTCCACCTAATGGAATGCTACAACAGCAACGAACCACAAGAGCAAGTGCTAGATGCTCCACAACAGCTGCAAGATGGCACCAACTCTACAACTGATGAAATTGAAATCGTTGAGGAATCTCCTAGGCCTATCTCCATCAGCTCAACCTTGTGTACGGATAAACGCACGAAGCTCGTGCAACTTCTCAAAGAGTACCAGGACATATTTGCTTGGAGATATGAAGAAATGCCGGATGAAAATTGGCCACCCATCATATACATGTCATACCTGTATCCAAGTCGGTTAAACAGTTGTAGTTCATACATGAGGAAAATGGATAGATCGGGTCTTTGCATAGACTTCGAGACTTGAACAGTCTTTGCTCCAAAACGATCCTCATCTGCCTAACATCGACATGTTAATAGATACAACCAGCGGACACGGCATGTTCTCCTCCATGGATGGATGTAGCGGCTACAAACAGATAAGGATGTACGAGCATGATGCAAATACCTCAAGGGAGAAGCCTCAAGAAGATAACGATGTCCACGCATCATATCGAGCAAGATCGGGCGAGTCACTCTATCGAGGAGTGGTCGAACAAGATCCGGACGAGTCACTTTATCGGACAGTGGTACATGTCTATCATGCTATGATGGATAATCCGCACTTTGGTCGTCCTCTGAGTCTTGAACTCTCATCTACAACAACATATGCCCCGATAGAAAGAACCAGGCCTGCCGGTAATGAAGAGCCTCATAATGTTTGTAGGGGCATATATCTCACCAACAGGCGATACAACCTTCAGCCTTCTGTAAGCAGTTCCCTGAAGCAGCAAGAGGAAAACTACCGAGATACAACATCCTGGCGCGTCCATCGACTCCAACTCCAAAGTACCACATGCACGACTCCCACAATGATGAAACAATGCCCAAGATATTCTATATCCGGCTCGACAACAACCACTACGAACAAACCATGTAAACCACGCTTGGGGACCGAGGCTCAAAGATGAAGTTCCTTCACCTTCAGTCAAAGGCTTCTTCAACACGAAAGATGGTCACTCAAGAATCATGGAATTCGCAAGGGTAAATCGAATCGAAGAGCCGCCTCCGCTCAACGCTTCCTCCAGCCAAGGCTGCTTCAATGGTCTATCCAAGAGCCGCCTCAATGCTCTCTCCGGACCCTGTTCACTTCAAAATCCCGCTTCAACACTTGTCTCCAGATCTACCTCAACATTCGCACCGAAGCCACTTTAACATCCTCTCGAGTCGTTTCAACATTCAAGCTACACCAATAATCTGCGCTCCGGTCAAGTTGTCTTTGATGTACTCATTGCTCAACGTGCGTCTCATTCATCCTTCATGAGGATCCAGCAGAGCATGAAAAACCCCAAGTCGATAGGAGGAGGGTTATCTGTGGAACGAATATTTTCATATAGTTGAGAGAGCGCGGTGAACAACTCATCATCAATGTTCGGCATGTATTTGAGGCTGTCAACACTTCCACCAAAGATTATCTTCTAAGACATATCAACGGGAGTTCTTTTCTTTCTACCGCAATGAAATAAAAGACAGGAGTTAGAACTTGTATGAAAGCACATGAGAAGTGTAGTCACACACGGCAAGACACAACTCACATCGAGCACACAATCATTCAAGTCCAAACATCGTTCAAGCATGTCCGGTATTGATTTCAGTCCGTATAAGTTTCAAGACCAGTATTGCTCAAGTCTCAAGTCTGGCGCACACAAGGGGCCGGTTTGATCAAGCACATGGCCGACGTTTGAAGCATGTACACAAATGGACCCACTTTCAACCGGCAGACACAACAAGCCCACGTTCGATCAAGCAGGCGCAGTAACCCCACGAACGAAGCAGGCGCAACAGTCAGTCGATTAGGCACATCCCCACGATTGAACGAAGCAGGCGCAATAGCCCCTCGACCGAAGCAGTCATAGCAAGGTCGATCGGGCGTGCAAGACCGACATCATGCTAGGGGAACACTTTTTTCGGACGTCTCTTGAACGTGACATGCTCGAAGAACAGACGACCCGTCTCTCTGGTAACATCTAACATTGTCTCATAAGTTTTATCTTTAATCACCATCTCATGCCTACCACACAATAGTGTAACCATTGTGTGCTAGGCATGGGACTTAATGTTGATGGTGGATTTTCGTTCAAGGTTAAAATTGTAAAAAACTCGAAAAATCATGCGCTGACATCTTGTAAAAGATAAAGCCATTTATAAGTGTTGGATATTCCCTCACTTAATTCACCAAGAATGGATCATGTAGCAACAATCCCTTCTTGTGAATTTCATATCAGCCTTGTATTTCCCGTACTCATTATCGGTGTGGCATGACGACTGAGTGTTACTCTTATAGAGTAACATGAACCTCCAAGCACTATAATGAATCATTATCAGTGTGGCATGAGACTGAGTGTTACTCATATATAGAGTAACACGAACCTCCAAGCACTATAATGAAACCATGTACGAAATACCCGCACAGTGATGCTCTGGTGTGTTATATTAGCCCGAGCCCCTCTCGGTGTGTTATATTAGCCCGATTGAGCCCCTCTCGGTGTGTTATATTAGCCCGATTGAGCATCCGGACTTGACTGTATCAGTCTCCGGATATGATCTGATCGCAGTCATCCAACTCCACAAGCATGATTGGATGACCACAGATCAATTCCATCACCCCAAGCATGGTATGGAATACCCACGGCCTTAGCTTGCCAAATATGATCTGATCGCAGTCATCCAACTCCACAAGCATGATTGGATGACCACAGATCAATTCCATCACCCCCAGCATGGTATGGAATACCCACGGCCTTAGCTTGCCCTGGATATGATCTGATCGCAGTCATCCAACTCCACAAGCATGATTGGATGACCACAGATCAATTCCATCACCCTCAGCGGTATGGAATACCCACGGCCGACCCCGCATGGTCGACCATTGGCTTTGTTTGCCAAGAAACCGTCCATACCAAGCATTATGGACGGAAAACCCTAAATTAGGGTTTGCGGCATATTACATGTGCCGCAAAACGGTCTCAACCATCCCATCTTCGCAGGCATAGATGGAGGGTGCAGATGTAGACTCAAAGGGCCCGGAACATGTCGACACAATCACCATGTGACCGCCTACACACTTGACCAATCGGTCAAAGCCAACCATGGTTGGTTACAACAAAAACGTCCGCCCAAAAGAGCATGGTCGCGCGGCTTTGAAAGCCAAAATTAGGGTTTCAAGTCATCACGCGCGTCCATCTTCTCCTGATTTAATGGAGGGTCACAGATTGATTAACCAAGGCCGGTCATACCAAAGATGACCACCGTGGGCCCATCTACCTCCTTCTTGCGGTCGGCCAAGGCATATCATTCCCGGCCAACCCAAAACGCACGCCCAAACTCGTGCGGTTACACTCCCAAATCCTAAACCGATCTCGACCGCTCAACTTCACCGGATGATTTGAATGGCTTAGATCACGTTTTCATGGGATAATCAAGTATAGGTGTGAACACCAACCTACCACCTACACGGTGGTATGATCGACCAAGACCGACCAAGATGGGTCGTCTTGGGGCCACGCGCGTCCAAACTTGGGATGACACGCGGTTATCAATTCCTTTGCGGTAAGAGATTTCGCCGCAACCGATCTCAACCACTCCTCTTTGACGGTCAAATTGAGTGGCCTAGATTGCATTTTCATGAGACGGTGAGACATGGACGTGTACACCATCATGCCGTCAACACGCATGTATGGTCGGTCCTCTACAAAATTCTTCCCATGTTTGGTTTCGACCAAGTCAAGAGTGATGCTTGCGCACCTCTTTAAAAACCCCGATTTCATCAACGGTCCGATGAGTGTCTCAAACATCATCTCATCCGTCCGACTTCACCAGCTTGGTTATACAACCCTGGTCAGGAGATATTTGGTTAGTGAGGAGTCATTACCCATCACTTTACCACACCACAATGCAGTACCTGCATGAAATACACACGATACTCCACAAGTATCGACTTTCTGAATAACGCAGTTATTCAATTCAGCATTACATGCTACCTTCCGTGGATCCACGATCCACATTCCAGACATCAATCATGTCACAAACTGGGGGGATACTTACTGGGGTATTGGTCTGGCGGTTTACAGCGTGCAGCGTGCAACGCGCCATCACAAGAACGTGTTAGGAAGTCATGGACGGTTAGAGATGAACTGGAGAAGTGGGCAAGACCGGTCGTATGCTACCGACACACAACTCCACCACTCCATCATTCCATTACCTCCACTTCCCACGAGAAACGTGAATGAGGCTCAATGACTTGTATAAATAGGTTCTCCGCCCTATTTCAAACAAAAAGGGGATATACAAGACGTAATCAACACAAGTTCAACATCGATTCAAACCAAGTGTTGATACCGTCATATTCAACCATCTTCTCGTCACAAGTCATAGCAAGCCAACACCTTCACAATCTCAACACCTTCTTCGCTTCCCTCCCTAAGATCAACCCCATCTCCTTCACTTTGTGACCGAAACAAGTCTGGGAACGGCCATTTCTTGGTTTAGGCCGGACTTGCACAGATTGATCTCTCGAATCTACAAGCACTCACCGCGCAAAGGCATTTGTTGAAGGTTTAGATTCATTCCTCATCCACACCCCAAATTACCAAATTCTGCAGGAGTAGTTTTCACCCATCAACAATTGGCGACCACAAGGGGGGTTGATCTATCGGTTGCAAAAATTGAATCCTCAATTTTTCGCCTTTCCATCTCGCAATGTATCCGAAACTACAAAGCGGTTCGGATAACATGGGAAGCATAGCTGAATGTTGGAGGATGTCTTGGCAAATCAAGCCGGTATCACCAGGAGGCAGAGCGAGATATTTCGCCTTTTGAATGATATAGCGGCACAATTACAAGAAGGATCGGCAGGCATCTACTCAAGCAGTGCAAGAAATGTCAATCCTTAGTCGGGAGTCACACCTTTACCGGTGGAGAGGCAAAAGAGCGTTTGACCGCAGGTGACTCGGAAAGATGAACAACATGGTCCAGCCAACAATGAAGAACCGAGGCAACTCCACAGGAGAGGACTTGTCCGGAGTACTACAACGTCTACCGGATAAAGAAATGGAGCCTGCAGCCTTACGGATCCCCGCTTGGAAGATTTACATCTCAAGACCCTTGTCGAAGCCGTGAAGAAACGCTTGAGGAAGGAGAGATCAATCAAGTAACACGTGAGTACAGAGGGATGGGAACGTTCAATTCGATCACTCAGCAGTTGATATTACAACACCTCCCATCACCAGAGCCAGAGCAAGGCCGCAAGTCCCGGCATCTCATCAAGTGTAACACCTCCGGTAGTCACCGAGCAACAACTTCCACTCCTTCATCGGGACGAGGAACCGGAGGGGCGAGAGGAGGATCATCTCCCATTATTGCAGACTTGATGGAAAAGGTAGAAGTTCTTGTCAAGACTCAAACGGATATGGCCGCAACTCGGAAAGAGGTACTCACTTTTCTTAAGACATTAACCGATCGATTTCCACATGACCCGCAACAGCCCCTGGAGCCAACAAGGAATGAATTCAACGCACCGGAGAAGGTACTTCAATGGCACGGACCTACATGGACCCGATCAAAGAAGCGACATCAGATATGAGCGGTCCTGTCATGGAGGCTCCTACATCTCACAACGGGGTTTCACTGTCCGATCCTCACAACGACCTTCCTCAAGTCAATAGTTTCACTATGAACCGAGAGGCCTGTGGATCGGGAAGCGGTTTTCTAGTGGAAAGTTTATGCAAACTTTCACATCTCTCGAAGAATCGCCACGCGAGACGTTTTGTTGCTATCAACTAGAGGAAGGTCACAACCGTGACCTACATGTCACCGCACGCATCAAGGGTTCCGAGTTCAAGACGACCCTTATCTACACAGATCGTCTTCATTACTCTCAAGATTCTCGGGACATCCAAGGCTCTCCTGTGCAAGGCCGTACGGAAGCCTACCACAATGACGGACTTCGAGGGAAACCAAACTAGCACATACGGAGAAGCTCCGTGGAAAGAATCGACAAGTTCGTTGCATCCCACTCCCCATGTGGGCGTCAATTCAGGAAGAAGACCGACTTGCATCATTGAGGGCTAGTACCCACGATGCATCTTTGCTGACGAAGCATTCTTCTCCATACCGTGAAGCCACAACCCACGTTCACACGAGGAGGGAACGAACTTTTATGGCGAGTCGTGACCAGAAAGGAAAACGGTATACCGGCACTGCCATTATCAGCAGAGGAGACTGTTACACAGTCTCTCCACCTAATGGAATGCTACAACAAAGAACGAACCACAAGAGCAAGTGCTAGATGCTCCACAACAGCTGCAAGATGGCACCAACTCTACAACTGATGAAATTGAAATCGTTGAGGAATCTCCTAGGCCTATCTCCATCAGCTCAACCTTGTGTACGGATAAACGCACGAAGCTCGTGCAACTTCTCAAAGAGTACCAGGACATATTTGCTTGGAGATATGAAGAAATGCCGGATGAAAATTGGCCACCCATCATATACATGTCATACCTGTATCCAAGTCGGTTAAACAGTTGTAGTTCATACATGAGGAAAATGGATAGATCAGGTGCTGCATAGACTTCAGAGACTTGAACAGGTGCTGCTCCAAAAACGATCCTCATCTGCCTAACATCGACATGTTAATAGATACAACCAGCGGACACGGCATGTTCTCCTCCATGGATGGATGTAGCGGCTACAAACAGATAAGGATGTACGAGCATGATGCAAAGCCGATACCTCAAGGGAGCAGCCTCAAGAAGATAACGATGTCCACGCATCATATCGAGCAAGATCGGGGCGAGTCACTCTATCAGACAGTGGTCGAACAAGATCCGGACGAGTCACTTTATCAGACAAAGGGTACATGTCTATCATGCTATGTTGGAGAATCCGCACTTTTGGTCGTCCTCCGGAGCTGTTGAACTCTCATCTACAACAACATATGCCCTGATAGAAAGAACCAGGCCTGCCGGTAATGAAGAGCCTCATAATGTTTGTAGGGGCATATATCTCACCAACAGGCGATACAACCTTCACTCTTCTCCGTAGCGCTCCTCAAGCAAGCAAGAGGAAAACTACCGAGATACAACATCATGCGCGCGTCCGCCGACTCCAACTCCGGCACCACATGCACGACTCCCACAATGATGAGGCAATGCCCAAGATATTCTATATCCGGCTCGACAACGACCACTACGAACAAACCATGTAAACCACGCTTGGGGACTGAGGCTCGAACATGAAGTTCCTTCACCTTCGGTCAAAGGCTTCTTCAACACGAAAAGATGGTCAGTCAAGAATCATGGAATTCGCAAGGGTAAATCGAATCAAGAGCCGCTCCGCTTCAACGCTTCCTCCAAAACAGGCCGCTTCAATGGTCTATCCAAGAGCCGCCTCAATGCTCTCTCCGGACCCTCGTTCACTTCGTAATCCCGCTTCAACACTCTCTCCAGGATCTACCTCAACATTCGCACCGTAAGCCACTTTAACATCCTCTCGAGTCGTTTCAACATTCAAGCTACACCAATAATCTGCGCTCCGGTCAAGTTGTCTTTGATGTACTCATTGCTCAACGTGCGTCTCATTCATCCTTCATGAGGATCCAAAGCAGAGCATGAAAAACCCCTGAAGTCGATAGAGGAGGGTTATCCTGGTGGAACGAATATTTTCATATAGTTGAGAGAGCGCGGTGAACAACTCATCATCAATGTTCGGCATGTATTTGAGGCTGTCAACACTTCCACCAAAGATTATCTTCGAAGACATATCAACGGGAGTTCTTTTCTTTCTACCGCAATGAAATAAAAGACAGGAGTTAGAACTTGTATGAAAGCACATGAGAAGTGTAGTCACACACGGCAAGACACAACTCACATCGAGCACACAATGGCCGGTCCAAACATCGTTCAAGCATGTCAAGTCGGTATTGATTTCAAGGCCGGTATTGCTAAGTTTCAAGACCGGTGTTGCTCAAGTCTCAAGTCTGGCGCACACAGCAGGGCCGGTTTCAATCGAAGCACATGGCCGACGTTTGAAGCATGTACACAGTGGACCCACGTTCAACCGAAGCAGACACAACAAGCCCACGTTCGATCAAGAAGGCGCAGAACCCCACGAACGAAGCAGCGCAATGATCGGCCGATTAGGCACATCCCCACGATTGAACGAAGCAGCGCAATAGCCCCTCGACCGAAGCAGTCATAGCAAGGTCGATCGAAGCAGTGCAAGACCGACATCATGCTAGGGAACACTTTTCGGGACGTCTCTTGAACGTGACATGCTCGAAGAACAGACGACCCGTCTCTCCTGGTAACATCTAACATTGTCTCATAAGTTTTATCTTTAACTGTCACCATCTCATGCCTACCACACAATAGTGTAACCATTGTGTGCTAGGCAGGGGACTTAATGTTGATGGTGGATTTTCGTTTAAGGTTAAAATTGTAAAAACCAGAAAAAATCATGCGCTGACATCTTGTAAAAGATAAAGCCATTTATAAGTGTTGGATATTCCCTCACTTAATTCACCAAGAATGGATCATGTAGCAACAATCCCTTCTTGTGAATTTCATATCAGCCTTGTATTTCCTGTACTCATTATCAGTGTGGCATGATGACTGAGTGTTACTCTTATAGAGTAACATGAACCTCCAAGCACTATAATGAATCATTATCAGTGTGGCATGAGACTGAGTGTTACTCATATAGAGTAACACGAACCTCCAAGCACTATAATGAAACCATGTACGAAATACCCGTACAGGCTGATGCTCGGTGTGTTATATTAGCCCGAGCCCCTCTCGGTGTGTTATATTAGCCCGATTGAGCCCCTCTCGGTGTGTTATATTAGCCCGATTGAGCATCCGGACTTGACTGTATCAGTCTCCGGATATGATTCGATCGCAGATCATCCAACTCCACAAGCATGATTGGATGACCACGATCAATTCCATCACCCCAAGCATGGTATGGAATACCCACGGCCTTAGCTTGCCGTATATGATTCGATCGCAGTCATCCAACTCCACAAGCATGATTGATGACCACAGATCAATTCCATCACCCCAAGCATGGTATGGAATACCCACGGCCTTAGCTTGCCGTGATATGATTCGATCGCAGTCATCCAACTCCACAAGCATGATTGGATGACCACGCATCAATTCCATCACCCTCAAGCGGTATGGAATACACACAAACACCCCGCATGGTCGACCATTGGCTTTGCTTGCCAAGAAACCGTCCATACCAAGCATTATGGACGGAAAACCCTAAATTAGGGTTTGCGGCATATTACATGTGCCGCAAAACGGTCTCAACCGTCCATCTTCGCAGGCATAGATGGAGGGTGCAGATGTAGACTCAAAGGGCCCGGAACATGTCGACACAATCACCATGTGACCGCCTACACACTTGACCAATCGGTCAAAGCCAACCATGGTTGGTTACAACAAAACCGTCCGCCCAAAGAGCATGGTCGCGCGGCTTTGAAAGCCAAAATTAGGGTTTCAAGTCATCACGCGCGTCCATCTTCTCCCGAGGCACGAATGGAGGGTCACAGATTGATTAACCAAGGCCGGTCATACCAAAGATGACCACCGTGGCCCATCTACCTCCTCTTGCGGTCGGCCAAGGCATATCATTCCCGGCCAACCCAAAACGCACGCCCAAACTCGTGCGGTTACACTCCCAAATCCTAAACCGATCTCGACCGCTCAACTTCACCGGGATGATTTGAATGGCTTAGATCACGTTTTCATGGGATAATCAAGTATAGGTGTGAACACCAACCTACCACCTACACGGTGGTATGATCGACCAAGACCGACCAAGATGGGTCGTCTTGGGGCGCGCGCCCAAACTTGGGATGACACGCGGTTATCAATTCCTTTGCGGTAAGAGATTTCGCAAGCAAACCGATCTCAACCACTCCTCTTGACGGTCAAATTGAGTGGCCTAGATTGCATTTTCATGAGACGGTGAGACATGGACGTGTACACCATCATGCCGTCAACACGCATGTATGGTCGGTCCTCTACAAAATTCTTCCCATGTTTGGTTTCGACCAAGTCAAGAGTGATGCTTGCGCACCTCTTTAAAAACCCCGATTTCATCAACGGTCGCAGATGAGTGTCTCAAACATCATCTCATCCGTCCGACTTCACCAGCTTGGTTATACAACCCTGGTCAGGAGATATTTGGTTAGTGAGGAGTCATTACCCATCACTTTACCACACCACAATGCAAGACTGCATGAAATACACACACGATACTCCACAAGTATCGACTTTCAATAACGCAGTTATTCAATTCAAAGATTACATGCTACCTTCCGTGGATCCACGATCCACATTCCGGACATCAATCATGTCACAAATCGGGGATACTTACGGGGTATTGGTCTGGCGGTTTACAGCGGCAAGCCGTGCAACGCGCCATCACAAGAACGTGTTAGGAAGTCATGGACGGTTAGAGATGAACCGGAGAAGTGGGCAAGACCGGTCGTATGCTACCGACACACAACTCCACCACTCCATCATTCCATTACCTCCACTTCCCACGAGAAACGTGAATGAGGCTCAATGACTTGTATAAATAGGTTCTCCGCCCTATTTCAAACAAAAGGGAATATACGGAGACAGAACAACACAAGTTCGCAACATCGTATAAACCAAGTGTTGATACCGTCATATTCAACCATCTTCCGTCACAAGTCATAAGCAAGCCAACACCTTCACAATCTCAACACCTTCTTCGCTTCCCTCCCTAAGATCAACCCCATCTCCTTCACTTTGTGACCGAAACAAGTCCTGAACGGCCATTTCTTGGTTTAGGCCGGACTTGCACAGATTGATCTCTCGAATCTACAAGCACTCACCGCGCAGTGCATTTGTTGAAGGTTTAGATTCATTCCTCATCCACACCCCAAATTACCAAATTCTGCAGGAGTAGTTTTCACCCATCAACAAGCAGCTATTTGTATTCTCTTCCTTGTACCTGACCTTTCTTCTTCACTGTTTTTGGGAGTGTAAACTCGCAAAAGACAGAGATAGGAAGAAGAAGAAGTCGTATCCGTAAGGTAATCTCTCCAGGCGAAGCAATGACTCTTTGAATGGCAAAGATTGAAAGTTTTAGAGAAAGAGAGCTTACAATTTGTTGGCACACTGGATATCGTAGTGATATTACACTCGCAAGCTTTATCTAGCGCCCAAACTCAAACAGGGAGGAGCATCACGAGCCGTTACATCATCAGATGAGCTGACAGCCACAAGCGGTTCTGATGGGCGTGGAATACCGTGGATCAAGAAACTAGCACCCCTACCATTGAAGGGTCCTTGAATAGTTTCTCCTGTGTGCTTGCAAGAGATTCTCCATTTGTGCAAACGCAGGCAATCGACACAAATCCACATCTTCATCTCAGGACAGACCTCCTCCCATGCTTTGTAAACTCTATATTCTCTGAACCTGCTACGACTCACGGCTTGTTTTTCCTCAGTAGGGTAATGTTGATCCCTGAGATGAGTAAGCAACGAACCCTCCTTGTATCCGCTCCTACGAACCCCATTCTTGCAGCCATCAAAACCTGCGAAAGGACATCGATAGCTTACCCTTCGTCCGTCGAAGAGGAAGATTTCGGGGGGGTTGAGATGCCGAACCACGAGTGGAAACCATGTCGGTCGAAACCCCAAACAAAAGACCAAACCCTAAGTTTGGAAATGCGAATGACAAAACTAGGGTATCATTCACAAGCTGGAAGAAAAGAGAGTATAAAGATGAAACGATCGACAACAATGGAGGTAGCACGTAGAACAGGATTGATCAAAAAATCCGACCTCCTACGGCAAGAATCTCCAAATCGCCAAATCGCTCATGAGCGGGAGAAACGGCTCTATTTTTTTTTTTTTTTTTTTTTTCAATTTTTTTTTTTTTTTTTCCAAACAAGAGAAATAAAATATAAAAACAAACCGTGGCCGTGGGAGAAGTATTTTACCGCTTGATTCTTCACAACTTGTATCGCCTCAAAATCATAAACTTCAATAATTCTCACCTTTTACTTTTCTTTGCTCTTATAAATAAGTCTTCATACTTGGATATAAAATTACCTCATTGTATTGTAAGTCCTCAACATATATGTAAAATCCGCTCATTTGTATGTTGCTTTACTTGAATATGAAATTTGCTCTTTTTCTCGTTTTGTTGCTTATAAACCTTGAACTTTTCCAACTTTCCTTGTAGATTTTGATGTCGCTCCTTGTTGATGATGATGGTGTTTCTATGGATCCGTTGTTGTCGCGAGAGAGAATGGTGCTAACTGCAAATCGAACCACAAGAAGGAAGCTTTCATCTATAGACGTCACCCTTCATGATTGACAAAATGAGCACTCAAGAGATCAAAGAGTAGTGCTCCTATTGGTGGGAGGTTGGGTAGCTCACCATTCTACCCGGAATTTACGTACGGTGACACACACTCAAAAGAAAGCTCTTTAGTAGATGGAAAAATTTCTGGTCGGTGCCTCACATGATATGAATACGGGTAGTCTCCACTAATGATTGATCAACAACTCTAATAATGCATTTCTCCCTGCACCAAATTCGCATCACCGACATGATTAAATCCATTATTTAACACTCAAACAAACAAGAAATCCGAATGTAGTTCTCTAACATTTCCAAGTTCAATTATGTCGGTCAAAATCTCTATGTAAACATACCTAGAAGTATGCTAGTGACTCTAAAATCTCTAAAAGTTGAAGGTTTTATGTAAAACTTTTTTTTTTATTATTAAATTTTTTTTAATTTTTTTGTAATTTTTTTAAATACATGCTTAACCACTCCCCCACACTTAAACCTTACATTGTCCTCAATGTAATTGAATCCTCCTAGTAAAGTCAAGGTGGGAAATTTTAACATGATATGGAATAAGAAAAAGAAATAACAAAAAACAAAACGATAAGAAATACAAAACCGATGGGTTGCCTCCCATGAAGCGCTTGTTTTAAAGTCGACGGCCCGACTTAACTCTTGCTGCACATTACTCCTCCAGAGGGAGTGAATCTTGAAGTCCAATCACATCCACATGCTCCGTTGGAAAGTTTTCATAATATGGCTTTAACCTATGGCCGTTGACTTTCAAATGTTGTCCTGTTTTGTCACTAACAATTTCAACTGCACCATGATCATAAACATTAGTAACAACAAATGGTCCCACCCAACGGGACTTAAGCTTACCCGGAAATAAACGTAAACGAGTATTAAATAAAAGAACTTTTTGCCCCAAAACAAAACTTTTCCGAGAAATCATCTTGTCATGAAAAAGCTTAGTCTTTTCCTTGTAAATCCGAGCACTCTCGTAAGAATCATTATGTATCTCCTCTAACTCATGTAGTTGTAACTTCCTTTGTTTCCCCGCTTCATCATACTCCATGTTGAATTTCTTTATCGCCCAATAAGCCTTATGTTCAAGTTCAACCGGAAGATGACAAGCTTTGCCATAAACTAACCTATATGGAGACATACCAATCGGTGTCTTATACGCCGTTCTATACGCCCAAAGTGCATCATTGAGCTTAAAGCTCCAATCTTTCCTTGTGGTATTCACCGTTTTCTCAAGAATGGACTTGATCTCACGATTTGAAATTTCCGCTTGTCCACTAGTTTGTGGATGGTAAGGCGTACCAATTTTGTGTGTTATGTTGTACTTCTTGAGGAGAGCGTGGAAAGCCTTCTTGAAATGTGAGCCTCCATCGCTTATCACCACTCTTGGTGTACCATGCCTATTGAATATATTTTCCCTTACAAAATCACAAACAACTTGAGAGGCATTAGTCTTGGTGGCTCTAACTTCCACCCATTTCGAAACATAATCAACGGCAAGAAGTATATAAAAGTTTCCATTCGAATTGACAAAAGGGCCCATAAAATCAATACCCCACACATCAAAAATCTCAACGGCGAGAATTGGTGTGAGTGGCATTTGATTTCGAGCACCTAGATTGCCCGTTCTTTGACATCTATCACACGATTTACAAAAGGCATATGAATCTTCAAACAAGGTGGGCCAATAAAATCCACTCGAGAACTTTGAGAGCGGTGTGTTTAGAACCAAAGTGGCCACCACAAGCAAAAGTGTGGCAAAAGGAGAGGATGGATTGAAATTCGGAGTTAGGTACGCACCTTCGCATTATTTGATCAACGCCATATTTCCATAAGTATGGTTCATCCCACACATATTGCTTAGCTACCTTCTTAAGTTTCATCTTTTGGAAATTAGACAATGTACTAGGTACTTTCCTTGTCACCAAGTAATTCACTATATCCGCATACCAAGGTGTTGATTCTTCCATGGAGAAAAGTTGTTCATCCGGAAAGCGGTCATGTAATGGAAGTTCCTCTTGAGACATAACAAGTCTACTAAGATGATCCGCAACGGTATTCTCCACACCCTCTTATCACGAATTTCTATAACGAACTCTTGTAACAATAGGATCCACCGGATTAATCTTGGCTTAGCTTCTTTCTTCTTTATTAAGTGTCTTAGTGCGGCATGATCGGAATACACAATAACCTTTGTACCCACCAAGTATGATCGAAATTTTTCCAACGCAAAAACTATAGCCAATAACTCTTTTCCGTTGGTAGAATAATTGATTTGTGCATCATTAAGGGTCCTAGATGCATAATAGATAACATGGGACAACTTGTCCACTCTTTGACCCAAAACGGCTCCAACCGCATAATCACTAGCATCACACATTAATTCAAATGGAAGATTCCAATCCGGTGATTTGATAATTGGCGCACTTGTCAACATTTCTTTCAATTTGTCAAACGCATCCTTGCATTCCTTGTTGAAGTCGAAAGGTACCTCCTTTTGTAATAACTTGCACATCGGCATGGAGATTTTGGAGAAATCCTTGATAAACCGCCTATAGAAACCTGCATGACCAAGAAAAGAACGGATTTCCCCTCACCGAAGGGATATTGTAAGTTTCTTATTAAATCTATCTTTGACTTGTCCACTTCGAGCCCTCGAGAGGACACAATGTGACCAAGTACTATGCCGTGGTTTACCATAAAGTGACATTTCTCCCAATTAAGGACAAGGTTTGTGTCTATGCATCGTTTAAGAACTAGTTCAAGGTTATTTAAACAACCATCAAAAGAATTGCCATAAACACTAAAGTCATCCATAAATACCTCGATGATGCGCTCCACATAATCCGAGAATATACTCACAATGCATCTTTGAAAAGTAGCTTCAAGCATTGCAAAGGCCAAACGGCATCCGTCTATATGCAAACGTTCCAAACGGACAAGTGAAAGTGGTCTTCTCTTGGTCCTCCTATGCAATAACAATTTGGTTGTATCCCGAATAACCATCCAAGAAGCAATAATAAGAATGCCCCGCTTAACCGCTCCAACATTTGATCAATGAAAGGCAAAGGAAAGTGATCCTTTCGGGTTGCGGAATTAAGCTTTCTATAGTCAATGCACACTCTCCAACCGGTTTGAACTCTTGTAGAACAAGTTCATCGTCTTGATTTCGAACAACCGTGACTCGGACTTCTTTGGTACCACTTGTACCGGACCAACCCACTTCTTCATCGGAAATTGGGTAGATTACCCCCACACTTAGCAATTTGAGTATCTCTTTTTTCACAACCTCCATCATGGGAGGATTAAGCCGACGTTGAGCATCACGTACCGGCTTCACGTTTTCTTCCATTAGAATCCTATGCATGCACATGGATGGACTAATGCCTTTGATTCCGCAATTGTCCACCCAATAGCCGTTTTGTGCTCTTTCAAGACTCTAAGCAAACGGTCTTCTTGTACCGGTGTGAGGTTCTTAGAAATAATCACCGGAAGCTCATCTCCATCTCCCAAGAAAGCATACTTCAAATGATCCGGAAGTGGCTTCAATTCTAGTTTGGGCGCCTCCACAATAGATGGTACAAGTATTTCATCATTCACGGGTAGAGAAATATAAGAAACATTACCCTTTTTAGCTTCTTGCAATGTCGCCAAAGCACCACACATCTCCACTAATTCCTTGGAGATTTCAACATCCAAGTTAGACAAGCCATGGACGTCCAATTCAATGCTCTTTTGCAACACCACATCAAGTTCATCCTCTTGGTTCAATTCCACCATTTGTTGCGCTAATGAATCAACCACATCAATGGAGTAAACGGAATGCACATCACTTGGGTAACGCATGGCTTCAAATATGTTAAAGTGTATTATCTCCTTGTCGAACTCCATAGTGAGTGTACCCTTATCAACATCAATCTTCGTCTTTGCGGTCTTCATAAATGGCCTCCCAAGAAGTAAAGAAGTAGATGATCGGTTCTCATTGTTGTCCATATCCACCACGAAGAAGTCCACCGGAAAAATAAGCTCATTTACTTGCACTAGCACGTCTTCTACAAGCCCCTTCGGATATATGTTAGACTTGTTTGCCAATAAGATAATAACTCTTGTCTCTTTCAAAGGTCCAAGATTCAAGGAGTCATATATTTTGGCCGACATCACACTAATGGAAGCTCCCAAATCAAGTAAAGCATGTTCAAACCTTTTCTTACCAATAGTAATTGGTACCGTGAAACCACCGGGATCCGTACATGATAAGTGCATAATTCACATGATTTTAGTGTCAATTTCATGCTGGTAATTGCTTATATTCTTGCAAATTATTGTATATTACGTTTGTTTTCTCTTATTTGTGTTTCATTAGGAGAATCGTCCAAAAAGAAGTGAATTTGCACTTAATTGTGCAATAAAAGAAGCTAGCTACAAGTGAAGAAGGGCCAAAGACAAAGTGAAACTCGTTCAAGTACAAGATTTCTACTTTTCATTTTGTAGAGGATGAGAAGAAGCCGAAGGAAATGGCGAAAGAACGGAGTCATTCGAGTTCGTATGAAGAAGTTATGAGCAAAACAAGAACTCATATGACTAAAGGTCAAGGTGGTCAATTTCTAAGGAAAATGCTATTGGCATCCCACCCGAATGTTAAGGGACACTTTCCGGTTAAGGGGCAGTCAAGTTCAAGGGAATTGCTAAAGGAAGTCCGATCTTTTACTTAGGGGGGTCACAAGATTCAAAGACTGTTAAAGGCACCTGGACTATTACTCAGGGCACCTCTTCTTCTTCTTTAATATGAACATGAAGAACATGAACAGTTCTTAATGGTGGTCATCATGATGATCACGATGGTGATGAATTTGATCACCAACGATATTCGAATTTGAGTACATCACTAGGTTCTTGGGGACGATAGAAAGAATGGGTTGTTGCACGATTTGATTTTCAACGAAAAACGGTTTACGTTGATGATGATCAAAATCCCTATGAATGATGGAGTTAGGTTGTATCATGGAAGTAATGGTGGTCGAGCCGGTCTTTGAAGTCTTTACCATTATCGGTGATGGAACTCGATATGATTTTCTCAGGAGGCGCTTGCTACCATTGGAGTTCGGATTGATGTTCATGGCGTGGACGATACTTATGGCTTGTCGCCATTATTGATGCTCGATGGAGTGGTCATGTTCGAGAAAGTCGATGGAGATGATGAAGTTCGACGATGGGATATTGCTGCTGCCATGGACGATGAGGCTGTGATGAGCTCGAGATGAACCAAGACATGGAAGTGATGAACATGGACTGTTAAGGAGCTCGACAATGAAGAAAATGGAGCACGAGTCTCGCCTTGGTCTCATGAAGGCGCAAGAACAAGCCATGGATGAAGGAGCCTCGGTTGTGATCATGGCAGAGAAGATAGTTTGCTATTTTTGGTGCTAAGATAAATTGTGGGACCCATATCACATGGGAATGTTAGTAAAAAGTGGAACTCTGTACTCTGCAGAGAGCAGTTTTGGCAGCCCGACAAAATCAGGCAGGAAGAGAAAATGTTTGACGCGTTTTGGGAAAAGGCGATGATCTGATGTAACGCGGCCCATTGAAGCTGGATAAATCAACGGATCGGATGAAGACACATGTGGTTCTTGGAAAATCGTACGGATTGAGAATTTTGTACACATTTCTTAGATGTACTCCGCTACACCAAATCAGAACCAATTAATTTCAACTGCAACAGAACTTTTTTTTGGCAGGCGCTTTACTTCTTATCCCACGGAGGAATTAGGGGAATGTTGCCGGTGAGCTTTGTGTATAAATAGAGATCGAGTGGGAGAGAAAAGGGACTTCCTCCTTTACTTCTTCCTTTACATTTGTTGCGAGAATAGAGAAACAGAGACAGAGCGTTTTCATTTTAAGTTTTACTTTAACTCTCTCTCTTTTCTTTATTAGTATTATGAGTAGCTAAACTTCTAATTGATTAGGGATGATTTCAAAGTCCTCAACCATGAAGCATTATTTTCTTTAACCACGTTTATTTCAAGTTTTATTTTATTGTTGATTATCTTTATTATTTTTAATGTCTAAGAATATTGAGGGTTATTTAAAATGATCAATTAAATTAACCAATCAATATTTCTTCTACTAGTTTAGGGTTGTGTGATACGTGTAATTGTCACATCAACTCTTTACCGATAGTAAATCGCAAGAGCCGACAGAGGGATTTTGTTAAGCAATTGTGTAAAGATAACACTAGTAAGCGAGGCCAGAGCTTATGCGTCGATGCTAGGATCAACTCCGATTCACGAGTGTAAAGCATTCGACTAATTTACACCTTGAGAGCTTATTCTTGGTGGGTTGGTTGGATAGAATCTGCAGGTCGAGCGCTTCCGTATCCAAAGTGGCGGTAGGAACCAGGGGATAGCGAGCTTATTGCTATTCTACGGTTGGTAGCAGTATAAATTAAACATGAAATAAATTTATATTTAATTAAGCTTCGGCCGAGAGACTACGAAGGATTCCCTAATCATCTTTCTTATTATTATTTACAACAAAGTTCTATTATTTTCCTTTATTCGTTATCTTTGATTTAAAATCTAAAAAACCCCTTTTGGTGACTTTTAACAACTAGAAACTCCTCTTCGTGGGAAACGAACTCCTTGCCATTATATTACCAGCTAATTGTGTGGAAAGGTGTAATTAATTTGTTGCGTAAGCACGCGCACCAAATTTTGCGCCCCGACTACGGGGAGCAGTCGGTAGCTTTTAGTTGTTTTTATTATTTTTTTAGTTTATTTATTTATTTTTAGTAATTCTATTAATTTATTTATTCTATTAATTTATTTATTCTATTATTTATTTATTTTTAGTTAGTTTATTTTCTTTTAGTAATTTTATTTAATACTTTTGTTTTTAGATTTTGCTTCTAGCTTTTATTTTATTTTTATTTAATTTTTATGTGTTCATAATGGATTAATAGTATTCATGACCCGTCTAAGAACGGGGGAAAATTCTATAAACGATTTGTGTGCATAACTTTTATTTTTATTCTTATTTTTAGGCTTAGGTTTTGTTATTTTTAATTCTTATAATTTTGTATCATCGACATGTTTCCATTTGGAAATAACATGTACGGTGTACAAGATCATTCATATCACAGTGGTAATCAATTTAATACCGGTTTTCAATCTCAGTCTTATGACAACTACCAACCATACCAGGGGTACAATCAAAGCTTATCTTTTGGCTATGATCAATATCCCATGGAACCTTATGGATATTCTCATACATGCCAACAACCTTATGACGGGCATGTAAGTGAACAATCACAAGGATGGGAGGATAGTTATGCTTCTAATCCTATTTCTTCAAGTGTTGCAGAACAAATGTGTACCATGATGGTAGATATTCGCATACAAATGGAAAAATATTACCATGGGTTAGAGCAACATCAACAAAGTGTTGATCAATCACTCCAAGATTTTCAAGAGGGCATTAACAACTTAAGAAGAGACATGGATCAGATTAAAGAAGAAATAGAGAAAGATGAGCAACCTTTGGAAATTCCGTGTAATAGAGATGAAGTTATTCCAGCTCCTCCGATCATTATAAAGATCACTCGCCTATTCAAAAGGAGGAGCCTTGGAATGACCGAACCATTGTTATAAACGGTGTAACATACTCAAATGCATATCAACGTTATGAAGATTATCCGGATTACAATGTTTTTAGGCCGGTTGATTTGCAAGAAGTAGACCCAATTATTCCTTCACCGGAGACTCATACGGAAGACCCTAGGATTTTCACCAATGAACTAGACTTTTTGGGGGAAGATTCCGATTCCGATGACGAGATTGTTGAAGAGATAGAGTTTGCGAAAGAAACCAAATTGATTGAAGTTGTGGAAGACCCAGTTGAACTTTCCAAGGATTATAATGATGCTGAGATTACGGTTGAAGGCATTAAGAATGGCTAAAAAGTTTGATAGAGGACCACGATACACATGAGGTAAATAATTCATTGCAATTCCTTAAGAATGATGAAGATCCCGTAATACAAGAGATTGTGGAAGGTTTGTCTAATCCTTTGCATATTTCTAAATCTTTTGATCCACATCACTTAGGATTGAGTTGTGTGCTACCAAAGTTTTAACGGATTATTTTGCTTCTAAGTATCCACCACTTGATGTGTTTGATTCTAGCAAAGGTGCGTGTTCACCAAGCTAAAGAACCTTTTGAAGTTCCCAAATTCTATGTTCTATATCCACTTCCAGTGTAGAACGGACTAAGTGTGGGGGAAACTTTAATAAAGTGATAACTTCTATATTTATTTCTTATGCTAATCATTGTGTGAAGTTGTTACTAGAATCGCAGATTATTTTCTGGGTGGACTACCAGATTTTCAGATTATTGGTATATGGGGAGGTTCCACGCGAAAAGGTGGATGTAAATTCCCTTGAGTTTCGAGATCTGTTCCCTCTGGAGGAGTAATGTGATGAGTGCTAAGTCAGGCTAAGGACGTAAAACTAAGCGCTACATGGGAGGCAACCCATTGGTTTGTATTTTCTATCCTTTTGTCTTTAATTTTCTTCTTTTACATATCATATTAGGATTTCCCACCTTGATTTTACTTAGGACGAGTCAATTACATTGAGGACAATGTAAAGTTTAAGTGTGGGGGAGTGTTTTCCATATTTTGCATATAGATTTTTTAACTTTCTTGAGTCGAATTTCAAAAGTTTTGTAAATATTTGCATTTGAAAAAAAAAAAAAAAAAAAAACCTTCAACTTGTAGAGATTTTAGAGTCACTAGCATACTTCTAGGTATGTTTACATAGAGAATTCTGACCGACATAACTGAACTTGGAAGTGTTAGGGAACTACGTTCGGATTTCTTACTTGTTAGAGTGTTAAATAATGGATTTAATCATGCCGGTGATGCAAATGAGAAGCAGAGAGAAATGCATTATTAGAGTTGCTGATCAATCATTAGTGGAGACTACCTATTTTCAAATCAACCGAGGCACCCGGACCAAAAAAATCTTTGTAGATGACTAAAGAGCTTTCTTTTGAGTGTGTGTCACCGACACGTTAATTCGGGTAGAATGGTGAGCTACCCAACTTCACACCATTTTTCAAAGACTATTTTTGATCTCTTGAGTGCTAATTTTGTCAATCATGAGGGTGACGTCTATAGATGAAAACCACCTTCTTGTAGTTTGATTTGCGGTTAGCACCATTCTCTCTCTCGCCAACAACAGGTCCATAGAAAACACATCATCATCAAGAAATGGAGCGACATCAAAATCTACAAGGAAAATCGAAGACGTTTAAGGTTTATAAGCAACAATACAAGTAAGAGCAAATTTCATATCAAAGTGAAGCAACATACCCAAGTGCGAAGACTTATTTACAAAAGCAAAGAAAATCAAAAGATGAGAGTTATCAAGTTTATAATACGAAGACAATACAAGTTGTGAATATCAAAGTGGTAAAGTCCTTCTCCCATGGCCATGTTAATTTTATTATGTTGTAGTTGCAATCTTTCTTCTAAAAAAAAAAAAAAAAAAATAATAAAAATAATAAATATATATATATATATATATATACAAAAAGATTTGCATTTAGGATTTATTTTATCAATAAAGCCGTGAGGAAGAAAAATCTATAAAGAAGTTTTAAGCAACAAGGAAATAGAGGAAATGAGTTACAAATTGTCAAAGTTTTATGAAGTTCAATAGTTTATCATCAATAGTTGAAGACCGAAGATGAAAACCAAGAAGATGAAGAAGACGAGCCAAAGGAAGGAAGATGTTTCTATTGGATGCTGTGAGAATGGTGCTTTCGCACGCTAATCGGATGTGAAGGTGGTAAGTACTCCCATCCTTGCTATAGTGGTTGATTTCCTTTCTTAGAGATCACAGAAAAAGATTTTTATTTCCCACGATCTTGTGGGGTCTCCGAGAATAATTGGAAGGTTCCCTTCCCACCATTCAACGTGTGTAGGATATCTCTTCATTCCTACCTGCACACATGTGAGACCCATAAAAAAGCCGTCTTATTGAGTGCAATTATCATAAAATCCTTTTAAGTGAGGCAGAAGTCGAGGCGAAATGCTTATTGGTCGCGCTCAAACACGCGTTCTCTCATTATGGTGTGATTATTTCTCACTCAACATTCAAGAATGAGAATATGTTCTTTGGTATTTCTAACTTCTTATTACTAGCATGCAGAAACTCTATGTCCTCATAACTCTTTGGATGCTTGGGACGCTGGACACTTTGAAGTTGGAGTAGGTTTTGTGGGTATACCTCTCGTAAGCCCTCACGAGACTATAACTCGTCCACTAGGGACACCTAGGGGTTTAAAGGCTTGTTGCACATGCTAAGTGCAACCGGGTCCCAACGAAAGGAAATTGTTGTACGTTAGTTTAGTTTAGTTTGCTCGAGGACTAGCAAAAGCCAAGTGTGGGGGAATCTGATAAGTGCATAATTCACATGATTTTAGTGTCAATTTCATGCTGGTAATTGCTTATATTCTTGCAAATTATTGTATATTACGTTTGTTTTCTCTTATTTGTGTTTCATTAGGAGAATCGTCCAAAAAGAAGTGAATTTGCACTTAATTGTGCAATAAAAGAAGCTAGCTACAAGTGAAGAAGGGCCAAAGACAAAGTGAAACTCGTTCAAGTACAAGATTTCTACTTTTCATTTTGTAGAGGATGAGAAGACGAAGGAAATGGCGAAAGAACAGAGTCATTCTGAGTTCGTATGAAGAAGTTATGAGCAAAACAAGAACTCATATGACTAAAGGTCAATGTGGTCAATTTCTAAGGAAAATGCTATTGGCATCCCACCCGAATGTTAAGGGACACTTTCCGGTTAAGGGGCAGTCAAGTTCAAGGGAATTGCTAAAGGAAGTCCGATCTTTTACTTAGGGGGGCTGTCAAGATTCAAAGACTGTTAAAGGCACCTGGACTATTACTCAGGGCACCTCTTCTTCTTTTTTTTTTTAATATGAACATGAAGAACATGAACAGGTTCTTAATGGTGGTCATCATGATGATC